>LPNX011140658.1:57013-145621 GCA_001517045.1 Pseudotsuga menziesii | reverse complement strand
TAGATTGTTTATTTCTATTGCATATTGGAGAAGATTGATTTCTGGAGTCTAGTTGTCTGTTGTGGTACCCCAAGCCATAGGAATTTCTCTCCGTAACAGCCGTGGTCTTTCCCCTGCTGTGAACTCGGTTTCCTTTCCATCCTCGGACTGTGTAAGTTCCTTGGTGACTATATTGCTCAGATTGGGTCGTTGATTTTTCCCCACATTGTTGGCTGTGGTTTTTGTGGTCTTCCTCACATTTTGGAACTATTGTAAATTCGCTTGACAGTCATTTTGGCCACGATAGGGCCAAGAGTGACTTAGAATTTATCTTCCCTGTCTTAAGCTGTATCCGCTGGTTGTTTGCATGCGTGCAATGGTTGGTCTTCAGACTGCGTAGGGAGTAGGGATGGGGGCTTAGTTTTGCTTGACAAACCTAGTGGCAGGAAACCACACAGACAGAGCTAGAGGGTTGGCCTTCTTCTCCACCACCCCTGAACAGTACTGGAAGGGAATGCAGGGCCTAAGGGACTGATTCCTTGTGTTGGGTGTGTGTGGGTGTCATAGAGGTCAAGCTAGTTCTGGTGTAGGTGTTCTTGGCTCTGTAATGATCTCACCAACTTAGCATTAAGCCTTTCCCAACTCCTTGATGGCCTGATAAACCCAACTGTGTTGGCTTGGCTGTGTTTTGTATATCCTTGGCTATGTGTAAGCCTGCTAGTTCCCTTATTCCTTGGAGAATCATGCCTAGCTCGGGGGTGGCAGCATTGCTGAGAGATTAAGGAGCACGCTGGCCTATGGTTGGGTGGAACGTTGCAGCGACATAGCTGGTTGTGGATCGAGTTCTTCATAAGATAAGTGATCTTGTCCATTTTACTTCTGCAAATATATATATATTCTGTTAATGATCATGTTGAACATGTGGAAAGAATGCACGTCAATTTCGCTGTGCAAGATACATAATTGCATCTGTGCATGATAGAGATTCATGTGTGCATATTCTAGTTCAAAGTTTTATTTAAGTATTCTGTTTCAGCAATTTTGTGCATGCACATGTTCATGGGGCTCTTAGCCCGTGTGATTGAAGTTTGAGTCGTGTCCTCTATGTCGGTCGGAGGCATGGGGACGTGACAATGATGAAGCTAGGTGAGCTTGATGTGCTAGCAACCAAGGCATGTACTCTCTCTCTCTCTGTCCTCTGAATTTGATCCTCCTTCCCTCTTCTTTTAGAAATCAGGAAGGGAGATGTGATTCTTCTCCGGGATTGGGGTCAACATGTTTATTTGCTTCTTCATACAAGAGCTCTCAAGATGATATCCCTTACTGCCGTATGCGCACTTGCTCATTTCTCCTTTGTTCTTCTTCTTCTGGAAGTTCTTCTTGGAACCTTGGGGCTCCTCTTGAGACTTGTTCTTGTCTCTCTTTTGCTTAGGTGGATTTTTAGATTTTTAATTTCTTTTTGAATCCACCCTTGAATCTCCAGCAACCAAATCTTGGTCTTTGGAAGATTTGATTGTTCCCATCATCACCAACTTATCTTGTTCCTATGTGAGGGATTCCATGAAATCTGTAAGCTTAGGAATCTTCTAGGATCGAGCTATCAACTTGGTGGCATGGAAGGTCGAAACAAACATTGTATAGTCAAGGCCAAGCTTCAAGAGTATGGCCAAAACTAGCTGCTCTTCCTTCTTTAATCCCACACTGTTTTAGCTGCAAAACAAGGGCTTTAAACTTGGAAAAATAGAGTTGCAAGGATTTGAAGCTACTAGGACTCAAGGAGATCAGCTCATTCTCAATTTGATGTCCTCTCATGTCATTTTTCTTACCAAAAATCTCTACAAGCTTCTCCCACACTTCATCAAGTGATGTCAATCCATCAAGATGGAAGAGGAGGTCTCTTGAAATGCTCAGACACAAAAGACCATAGGCATCATCCCTCTTGTTGTGCCATTTGATTTTCTCTGTAGCTACATTGGACTCTGCCTTAGTTTCCATAGTAACCCTATAGAGACCTTTCACTCTCAAAAATATCTCCATCTCAGCTTTCCACTCAAACAAATTGAATGGAGTCAAGATGATCTTCTGAGATTGGTCCATAGCTCAGAAACGGTGACCTTCAGTCAACAGAATATGCTCCTAGTCAAGATGTCAAACCCACAATAGCAATATGGAAGGAGATAAATCAATCTACAAAGGCTCTGATACCATGTGGAAATTGAACCCAAGAGATAGAACAATTATAGTCACAAAATTGCTAATCAAACATGCAAAATTAACATCAAAGGAGACCGAAATTGGAGCATAGCACTAATCTGTATTGAATAAGTGTACAATACCCAACCTTGTGAAGTAAATGTTGCTGCAATATATAATTACATGAGATATTCGAATGCATAAGGATTCCATTCGAAAAGGTCAAAAAGTAGGCTTACTAAATCTAGTCAAATCCCCCATAGGTGCATAAAGCAGTTTCCAAATCCACCAAGATGTTCATGAATTGGATAAGTCAAGTAGGAAAGATAATTAGGGATGGAAATACCAATCATACATGATTTGATTAGGATAAAAGGAGGGAGGATGATGTGGGAAAAAAACAAGTCAACTACACCTAGTCTAGCTTTTCCTTTTGCCTTAATTCTCAATAAAACAGGCAGCTTTTCAGAAAATGAAGATATGCACTTTGGAGGATCTGGAATAAAGAAGACATGCTAAATATGGTTTACAGGAGGTTTCCCAAGAACTCCATGACTCATTTTTAGCAAGTGTTCACTTCTAAGACATGTAGAAGGAAACTAGCATAGAGTGGAATCTAGGAGACTAGGTAATAAGACAAAAATGATTTAATTAATGGCTAAGGTAGGTAACTATGGGTTGGTTATTCTAACATGAGTTTGGCTAGATCCAATGGAATTTTCATGTATGAAGGTATGTTTGTAAGTCAAGTCGTTAGTTCCTACTGACATGTGTCGCTAAAATAGAAAAGACAACTTGTTCGCTAAGTGTATGAAGTAGTTTGAGAGAGTGACATGTAAAGAGTCTGTAAAGATTCTATAAAATGAGGAACCCAATATATTTTGAGTTTATCCTCCGTAGGATCGGTTGATTTTCGTATGAGTAGCATCTGGTCATTTAGGATAGTCTGATTTGTATTGTGTTAGTTTGTTAGTGTGTTGAAGTAGTATAGAAGAGTTGAAGAATCTGTAGCTCAGTGCACAAAGGTGTAGAAGAGACTGATTCGATCCAGGTTGTGTGTGGATCAGTAGTAGATTCAATTAGGGAAAGACCATAAAAAAAGATAATATAGCATGAGAGGAGAGAGAAGTCTGTATAGATAATCAAGGAATATATAGAACAGAGCCTATAGCTTAGTGTGTAGATAAAAGGTTCCATATATTTCTCATGTCATATGAAGAGCACCTTTGTGTTCTTTTCCTGGATGGGTTTTCACATTAGATTCTGTGTTATATGTGTGAATGTTGAATGTATCTAAGTCGCATGTGCACATGTTGTTGTGAATGAATTCTTATGTATTTGTTTATGAATTTGTTTATATATGTCATTCGCATTGGTATAAGTTGAACGTATCTATGTTGCACTATGGTTATTTTATATTTTTTACAAGGGAATAAGTGTGTCGAGTATAACTATGCGTAGTAATAATAAATAATATGTCCACATGCTTTGGTCGAGATCCTTGGTAAAATACCAAGGGACGTGGAATCTCCCATCCAACTGCAAAAACCTAGTTCTAGAAGTTACCCATAGAAATATATCTTGGGTGAGACTGCATCTGCGTCGTAGGTGCTGTCGAATGGGATTTTCTTTGTCGGGCTAATATCTTGGGATTTATTGTGCACAAGAGAAAAGGAGACTGAACCTAGGTAGAAGAGAAGCCAAAAGGCCAACAATCGTCATAGACATAAACATTAATATCACCATAGTCATCATAATTGTCATCATAATATATCATGATCATCACAGCCAATCTCAATATCGTCATCATCATGATCACCATTGTGATAATTATAAATACATGAATCCACCTAATTAATTACACGAGTTTCATAAATGAGAATTGGGCTTCGAGTAAGAATGTCGTCATCTATTATGATTGATTACTTCTTACGATTATCAAATCATCATCAATGCCATAAACATTGTCATAATGCATCATTTTCATGCTATTAGGGTCATTGAGATGCAATTAGGGTCACTCAAAATTTTTTAGTGACACTTGAATTCCATTGGATTCATTTAGGTGACATTAGGGTCACTAAGATTCCATTATCGTCATTTAGGTTCCATTAGGATCAATCAAGATCTATAAATTCTATAACAAGCATGATCAACATGATTGGAATTGAAATCACGGTTGTCATCAATGTGAACATGATACAATACATCAACATCGTTATCATCATTTCCATCATCATATATCATCATGATATTCATTCATGTCAACATTGTGATGATGAACAAGGCATCCTACTACCTTATAAGAATTTGTTAAAGGATGTTTTCCCTTTCCTAATTAGTCTGATGGGTCCTAATAATTATTAATTGACATTATACTTGTCATCATCTCTATCATCTTCGATATAATCATCATCATCGTCATAGAAATTGACATTAATACCGTAATCATCATCATTTATGATCATCGTCATGATCATCATAATCATTATCATCATCGTAGAAATCAACATTAATACCGTAATCATCATCATTTATGATCATCGCGTTCAATATCATGATCATCATAATTGTTATCATCATTGTTATAATGATAAAGGGGTCAAACCACGTAATCACATGAGTTTCATAAAAGTGATTTGGGCTCTGAGTTGGAATTTATGCATCAATTGTGATAGATATCAGCTTATAATTATCATATCATCATCAGGTCCATCATAAATATAATAATGAATCATCATCATGTTGTTAGGGTCAATCAGATGTCATTAGGGTCTCTTAAATGTTGTTAGGGTCACTCAAATTTGATTAGATATATTTAGTTCACATTAGGGTCATTTAGGTTCCATTAGGATCAATCAAGATCCAAAATTCCTTGCATTACTATCATTTAGGTTCCATTAGGATCAATTAATATCCATAAGTGCTATCACATGTATCATGAACATTCACATCGACATCATCATCATCATCATCATCATCATTCTAATAATCATCGTCAACATTATACAATACATCATCATCATCATCATCATCATCATCACCATTGTCATCGTCATATATCATCGTGATCATAGTCATTCATGTCAACCACATTGTGATGATGGACAAGACATCTTACTACCTTTAAGAATTCATAAAGGACATTTTTCCTCACCTAACTGGGTCGATAAGTATTAATAATAAGTAATTATCATAATCCTCACTGTCATAGCCACATCATTATCTTCATATCCATCATCCTAGACATAAAAATTATCACCATATTCACGATCATTTTCATCATCATATATTATCATAGTCGATGTCATGATTATAATCTTCATGATCATTGTGATAATGAAAAAGGCATCCAATCACCTTTTAATTAAATGATTTTCACAAAAGAGGTTTTTCCTCTAATTGGGAATGTAGGAATCAATGGTCATTATTTTCATCTAATAATCAAATCATTGTAAATTTTGTCATCTTTGTCACCATGCATCATCATCATCATCACCATTATTTCAAGGTCATTCAGATGCCATTAAGATCACTCAAATGTTTTTAGGGACACTCAATTGTCATCAGGGTCATTTAAGTAACATTAGGGTAACTTGGACACCATTAGTGTCATTTAGGTTCCATTAGGCTCAATCAAGATCCAATAGTGCTATCACATGCATCATCATTATTGACATCGACATCGTCATCATCCTCATTGTCATTGTCATTGTCATAGAGATTGACATTCAGACCATAATCATCATCATTGTCATTATCATCAATGTAGTGCTCATAATTGTCATAGTTATCATATTGTACTCAAATCATCATTAATTCCATCATCATTGTCATCATCCTCATTCTATTAGGATGACTCAAGTTCCATTAGGGTCAATGAAATGTTGTTAGGGACGATTAGATACCATTAGGGTCATTTATGTGTTTTTAGGGTCACTCAGATGCCATTAGGTTCATTTAGGTGCCATTAGGATCAATCAAGATAAAATAGTTCTATAATTACTTGTATAATCATTATTTACATAGGCATCGTCATCATCAACATTCTACTCAACATTGTACAAACCATCACTGCCATATTTATTATTTCCAAGATGCATCAACATCATCATCAATGTCATGATGTTAGGTTCACTCAGATGTCATTAGGGACACTTAGATTCCATTAGGTTCATTTAGAATTAATTAGGGTCTCTTAGTTTCCAAAAGGGCCATTCAGGTTTCATTAGTCTCACTCAGGGTAAAATAATGCAATAACATGGATCATCATCATTGACATTTCCATCATCATTGTTTCCATCATAAACATAAACATCAATGTCTAACACAACCCTCCCAAATCTAACCAACCCCAAAAACCAATAACCTATATCCCATCAATTAATTAACTCATGTGTTGAACTAGGCTCAACTCTAGGAGAAAAAATGGTGTTATTTTGGGAACAAATTTATCACAAAACAAGGAACCATAATAGAAGCAAAAACACCGTGCTACTTTGGGAGAAAAACTAGATGCTATACTAGATGTTATTGTAGACATAAAACTTGGTGCTAAGACTATTGGAAATTAGGAAGCTAAATTGGGTGCTAAACATGGTACTAATATTTGATTAAATCTTGGAACAACTCAGGGATCAAAACTAGACACAATTCTTGGCATAAATACTAGCACAATTCCTGGCGCCAAAGAGGAAGTTAAACTTGGCAGTAACCCTGGCACTATGGAGGACGCTATTTTTGGAGCCAAATGAAGAAAAAATGGGAGTTATTAAGGGATTCATTCCATGTATATGTCAATAATTATTCCTAATGATATTCCTGGCACTAAAGTGGATGAAATTAGAAACCACTTTAAAACCTAATTTCAAAAAAGGGTGCAAAAAACACCAGGAAAAGCGGCATCACGTGAAATAACACTGAATTTTCCTATAAAATGAATAAACATACACTAAAAGTGTTAGTGGATTCCAAAAATGGATGTAAAAGAGATGTTAATCATAGGGTTTTGTTGTAGTGTATAAAATTCAAAACATACTTCACACCTACTAATGAGGGTTTGTTCATGCAACATGGATCAATGTAAACAATTTCCACTTGGTCCTCTGCTCAGCATGCTTTCGTAGAACCAAAAGGTTCCTAATGATAATTTCCAAGCACACATCCTATACAAAATTAATCAAGTGGAACATTATTTGGGAGGCCAATAACCATATTTTTATTACCATCTTCTTCAAACTTCAAATGTTAGATGTCCAAGTCGTTCATGCCAAATTTGACTTATGTCATTAGTCTAAGCACTGAGTTCAGTTAGTCCAATCAATCTGGGAGAATCACAAAACTTATAAATTCCATATTTTGGATCTAAATATCATGAACCAATAGTTCCTCCCCCAGCCTTAGATCCTTTACAGTAAAGAAATCTAACCAAAACTCATCATTCTTCTTGGTCTATACTGAGTTGAGAATTTGAAAACAAATTTGTGCTTAAGATGGGCACATGATAGACATTTGATATTTAACCATGTTGGAATTCAACATCACCACTTTTAGAAACCATGATAGCATAATCAACAAATACACAAATCTTCTTTTCTAGAGATCTACTCAAGGAAGAGAACAAAGAAGTATCCTCATCCACGTGATGACTACAACTAGAATCGACTATCCACCCTGTCTAATTGGTACAAACATGTAATTCCTGGGAAGTGCTAACAAAGAAAGTAATTTTTTGAGTGGGTTCATTGATCGACTGACTAGTCAACGATATTTCCTCAAGGTGCTTGAGCTTTTCCTCCAAGTACTTCGTCTTCTTCGAGCATGTTTTCTTAACATGTCCCAAATTTCCACAATAGCGATACGTTTTCTTTTTTCAATCCTTCTTCATTGAATATGACTCTTTGGTATTTCCCTTATTAGGTTGGTCAATGCATTCTGGTCGATAATTTGGTCAACCATGTTCTTTATAATTTTGCTTGACCTTTCCTTTGAGTAATTGATCCTGATGTTTTGTACCAAGCTTCCCTTCTTCAAGAAATTTTTGTTGCTTTTTAATCAACAAATCACATAAGCTATCAAAGGTGAATTCATTACCATCTTGCTTGTGTCACATTCAATTGACATGAAAAGAGGAGCATAAGACATCATAAGGTGTCCTAAAATTCATCACGACTAGTTCAATATTGCACTAGTACAAAATGAGAGATAAGTGACAAGAAAAAATCACATATAAACGACTACTTTTGAGTTGGAGATGAATGGTATCAAATTTTCAGTATCTTATCACGCGACCAAAAGTGTGGTCATATTTAGTATGGTCATTTATAGCTATACAAGTAATGACCAAATTTACAACCAAATTACTGACCAAATATACAACCAAATATATGACTATAAGACAAGCTATAAACGACCAAACTAAATACTACCACATTTTTGGTTGCTTGATGAGATACCGAAAATTTCCTACCACTGGTCGCCAACTCAAAAGTGGTCATTTATATGTGAATTTTAGTCATTTTTTGTCACTTATCTCTCATTTTGTACTAGTGATCAATATTTCAATATCATTAGGACACGTAGAAATTGAACCACCAACCTCCTTCTCGTAAGGAAAGCGTTATTCCATTGAGATAACAACCTTTAAGAATTTACACTTGATTCTATAGGTATGCCATTAATTTTTTTCACTCAAGTGAACAATATTTTAAGGTGACCTAGTTCATTGAAATTCGTACAAATAAATAATTAAAAAACTAAAAAAAATTAAGTTTATTTCTTCGTAAGTCACTCATATATGGTATAACATGACTTGATTTGAAATAAAATTTCAAAACAAATAAAAAAAAACGGCATTCATAGATGCCATTTCTATTTAACCAGACTTCATCCAAAGATTCATAGATATGCAAATCAAATATCCATAAAAAAGTGAACCTTAGTGGGCTTCACCCAATAAATTCAGAGACATGGAAATATCCAAATACAAATATTCATCAACATTGATCACAATCGATATTGAAATCGATATTGAAATAACCTTGTATACTAAATTGTAATATAACTTACGTGGTATGTGATTACCATGGCTGACTTGAGTGGAAGGTGTTAGACGGGAGATCATCCGCTAAGCTGCTAAATAAGGGCTAGGGAAAATAGAGGGAATTCCTTACCCTACACACAATTTTAATGTACGCGGAGTAAACTAGTATTTATGAAACCATCCATGAGCCTCTTAATTAATAATTGGAGTTGAATTATTCTTTTTATCATCAATCTACTAAGAAAACATCAAAACTTAATAAAACTCAATAATCAGGTTAATAACAATAAGAGATTTGCACAAGGTTTATGGAATAAATTGGGCTCACCCTAAAGATAAGTGTCTTGCCATAAATACTAATAATACTGGATAATAGTTTGACTAAATACACAACACGTTTTTCTATTATGTGTTTTGCAAAACCATGGGCCCTGCATTGTCTATACTTTTTTAATTTTGGGATGGATAGGCTCGCCAAAGGCCTTCTTGAATCATGATATTCTATAAATTTATGGCTAGAAACACATTCATTCAACAACAATATTTCTAACCACCGGATTTACACTCAATTGGGAATAAAAATAAAAATATATACACCATAATAAATTAAATACATTATAATTAAAAGATTTTTACAATTAAAATGTTTAAGAATTGAATATATCTTAATAAAAAATTATTTAAAATCCCTCTAGAAATTTTGACACAAATGCCACCTAATTGGGTTTAAGATCATTGTACACAACGGAAATAAATAGACACAAACACACAACCCAATATACCAAGAATTGTGGCCTTCTATTAATATTAAAACAATGTCTTTATAAGAGGAATTTACAGATTCTAAGCTCCAATAGTCGGTATGAATATTGAGTTTTGTCACCTTCACACTATCAACACCACCACAACAAAACTATCAATACAACAGTAACCACCCATCATTTGAACATAAAACTGGTATTTATAGTTACTTTGTCTCTAAGCCCCCTTGGCCCTCTCTCTTCCTAGAAGTTTCACTTACTTCTGGGAACCTCTATACTTCATTAAATATTTCGTGTGGCTTTCTTCATCAAGTTTCTCCATCTTTCCTTCTGCAACAACCACCATAACTACTTTGCGATTGTTCCAACTACTCCAATGGCTTCACTCCTTCAGATCTTAGTTTCTCAGTTAGTTGTTATATCCATCGTTGACGGCTTGAATAACGACTTCCTCATTTTGATGGTACATATCACCTTTAGCCCTTCAATACACATGTCTCTCATTGTTTTTTATCAACCACACCTAGCCAAAATTCTCACGACTCTCCTAGTCATCGTCGACTCTCACCCTTTCTTCTAGAGGTCATTGACTATCCTCTAGGAATTTTAGTCATATATATGCGATTATTAGTATTGGATCCTGATGCCCCTAGATAAACCTCCATGGTTTGAGAAGAACCTTGACCTTGGCTTTTCAATTCCTTGATCTTATCCTCCAAAATCTATGTCACCTCTTATAGGTACCTATATTTCCACCGATGTTATGCAATCATGTCCCGGAAATAACATAAAAATAGCAGAAATAGAGCAAAAGAGAGTAATCCACGCCTTAATAATGAAGAATAGAGATTAATAGCAATCATCTTTGAGGGAGGAACCTCCTTACACAATGTACAGTGTACCCAAGACAATACAATATACAATTTTTATGTTGGCAGGTGATATCGATGTGCATGGTGTGTAAGAAACCGAATTCAAGAATAGTGTACAAGGAGAAGAAGTAGACAAGGGTCGTCTTGGTCATCATTTTGTACTTTTTCATCCCAGTCAGTTAGGTAGTTGGTCGTAAGCGAACCATTTTGTAAATTCCTAAGCCTATATAAAGACTTATGAGTGTAGTAGAAGGATATCAATATAGATATCAATCAATTGATCGATTAGTCGATCAAGCTATTGTCGAAGAGATTATGTTTTTTGTATCTTTGGTTCTGTCTTGCGAACTTTTCTGCGGAGGTTATCAACTTGGAGGTGTATTTTGGAAACATGTTTCGACATGCGAAGCAATATGAAATGGGTGGATGATGTTGGAAACTTTGTGTCTTGATATATGATCTTATGTTTTGTTGTTTTTATGGTTTAAATGATGCGATATGAATGACTAAATGCTGCAATATGATTTATGTTTATGAATGATGAGATGTATTTGTGTGATGACTCCATACTTGTCAATCTCTTCGTGGAATGAATAATATGATTTGATGACTAATACGACGTGAACGGTTTGTGATGTGACTGGATATGAATGATTAATGCTAAAACCCTTGCCTAGATCTCTGGTTAACACTGCGAGAGAGAGAAAATAAGTACACAAGTCCTTCCCTTTACTACGGAAACTCGATTCATGTAGCCCTCCCTCAAGCATCTCGAGTGAGACTACATCTTCTTCGCGGGTGTTGCTGGGTAGGGTAAAACCTACCTGGGTCAAATTTTAGGGAGTCGCATCGAAGAAGGGTGTTAACAAAGTGTGAACCCCTATCAAAATATCTATGTCAACAAATGGTTATGTTGTTGGGACCATAGTGTGAGAAAGAGGAGGATATGTTGTGGAATCCGACGAAGCCGAATATCTAGGATTGGTTCGATCAGAAGGCTCGAGAATTCGCAGCAGAAGAAAATCTAAGTTCCAGACTAACGACAAAAGAGTGACTGGGAAGGCATATCTATTATGATATGCATGAGTATTTCTTCGCCGAGTTTTCTATTATCTTGTACGAGTGGTTGGAGCAGCTGACCTATCAGAAAAGAAACTTCAAAGGAGGTGAACCTACTTGTTGGACCCCTGAGCCGATCCATCAACTGAAGGAGGTAGACAACGGGGTGTCGAGAGATATTGAAGTGTGGCTTGAGAACATTTTGGAAGGATGATCCAACCAAAAACCGATAGGTTCTCCTTTGACAGGTTCACCTCGACATGTTCATTTGATAGGTTCACCTTCAACAGGTCCACCTCGAAATGTTCATTCGACAGGTTCACCTCGACAGGACTACCTCAACATACAACATACCAACGTGTTGTGCGACGAATGAACTTCTGAACCGTTATAACTTCTACTTTGTAACTCAACGTAGCGGGTAGTCACCCAAGCATCTCAACATCCTATATAAGCATGTACATTAATGTAATATATCATCTTTTTTATCAATAGAAATATGATTCCTCCATCTTTTCATGGAGCAAAAGTAATAAATTAGTTCGAATTCTTGCATTTTGTATGTGTGTATATTTATTGTCTACCTAGTTTGTTTCCTTCTTTGCTGGTTCTTTTTATATGCTTTTGCCATAACAATACTCAAATCATTCAGTCTACTGTTTTTTCCAGCATGCACCTAGGCACGACCTGGATCATTAGTATCAGAGAAAGATCTTGTTCATAGATTAAGTTACATTAGCACTTCCATCGAAGTTATTTAACTTATGCATGTTCAAACACGCTCGCAAAGTCATCAACAAAAGAAAACACTTCCTTCAACTTCAGAAAAGATGGCCGAAGAAGTAGACAATAGACATGCAACTAACGAGACAGAACAAATCATAGAAAAAGAACCGGCTCTTCAACGAACCGAAATGTTCGCCCAATTCAGTGAGATTCTCATGCGAGTCACTGCGAACTCCGGAGAATCCTCAATGCAACCTCACTCCAATATAATCATCCCCTTCAAAGTGCAAATGAATATGAACATACCGAACCTTCAAGACAAGATTGATGCAGAATCCATCGACAATTGGGTATAACAAATGGAATCTTACTATGCAGTGAATCAACTCTCCAAAGATGAAAAGATCACCATTGTGTCCTTAAAGATGTCAACCTCTGTACACTGCTGGTGGGAGAATCTATCGACAAATATGGAAAAAGAAGAAGACCCCATAGACACATGGGTAAAATTTGTTGAATATGTCCGAAAGGAATTCTACCCACACAAGTACCTTAAACAATAGTATAAGAAGTGGCACCAGCTAATGCAATGGAAAGACTAGTTCATGCAGAGTTACACCGATGTGTTCTATCAACTCATGGCTAGACTTGGTGTCCAAGAAGAAGAGAAATTATTTGTCCTGAAGTACGTCAATGGTTTATCCCAGTATATTCAGCAAGAGATGGAGTTTCTGAATGTCAGTACACTTACGGATGCATTTCATTACACAGTCAAGCTTGAAGATAAACAGAAAGGAAAAACACGTTTCACGAATAAGCCAACAGGTTGAACATCCGACAAGAAGTCACTTGCTGACTCTGACAAGTTCGGCATGGCATGATACGTCAGAATGCAAAGCGTGGAAGAAATTTTTGGCAAAATTGTAGACATCTGACTTGTCCGACATAACCCTGGTAGAATCTGATCCAGATGCATCAACCCTTCCGTCTTCAACCTCGACCACTTTGACAACCTCGACCATCGTCAATGAGGAGGAATGAGAGTGCCTATTCCATACACAAATATGGGTTTAGAAAAATCCATTACATCTGATTGTGGATAACATTAGCCAGAAGAACTTCATTTTTGAATATCTTGTGAAGAAATTAGGTCTTGTCACCACTCCACATCCTCATCCTTACAATATCGGTTGGATGAAGGATGGACATGAACTAAGGATCACACAAAAATGCCAACTCTCCTACTTCATTAAGCCTTTTGAAGATGAATTACTATGTGGCGTGGCACCGCTTTCTGTAGCTTACGCCCCATTCGGTAAACCCTACCCATGAGATCGACATGGCACATATCAGTCATGGCCTCAGAAGGTGATTGTCGAAATTCGGAGTCAATGGTATGGCATACCAGAGCGACAACCCACATCAAAGGTTTCTATGATATCCAAAAAAGAAACAAAGAAGATTATTGGTCATGCTCAAAAAATTTCATTAGTCATGATAAATCCTCAACACTCCAGGAAGAATGCAACGACAAGTCGACTCACCAACCAACGCAGCTCCCAACAACAAAAAAATATCAACAACATTCTTGAAGAATACTAGAACATATTTCAAGCACCCGATGGAGTACCTTTGCATTATCAAGTAAAACACTTCATTGAACTTGTTCCTGGTTCTCCATTAACTAATGCATATATTTATAGAATGAAGAGATTCGCAAACAAATGAAGAGATTCATAGACAAATCCAGGATTTGATCGACAAGGGTCATATCCGCCCCAGCTCCTCTCCTTGTGGAAGTCCAGTCATCTTAGTTCCAAAGAAAGACGAGACTTTCTGCATGTGCATCGACTATAGGGATCTCAACAAAATTTCAGTGAAGAACAGATACCCTCTTCCGCAGATTAATGAACTCATCGACAATATGAAAGGTGCTAATTTCTTTACAAAACTCGACCTCAAGTCAGGATACCACCAGATTCCAATCGAGTCCATTGATCTATGGAAAATGGATTTCAAGACTAAGGAAGGATTGTTTGAATGGTTAGTCACATATTTCAGCTTAACCAATGCACCTGCAACCTTCATGAGATATATGGATGACCTTCTATGACCCTTCATCAGTAAAGGTGTCATTGTCTATCTCGACGATATCTTGATTTTTAGTCGATCATGGAAAGAACATGTCCAACAACTTCAGCAAGTTTTTGACACTCTCCAACAACATCGGCTATATATGAACATAGGCAAATGCTCATTTGTGATGACCCGCATCAAATATTTGGGGTATGCAATTGACTTTGCAAGCATTCATGTCGACCCAAAAAAAGTACAAATCCTCAAATATTGGCCCATTCCTCAAAACATTCATGAACTAAGAATTTTTATTGGTTTGGTGAATTTCTAATGATGATTCATACTTGGCTTCAGTCACATCACATGGCCTTTGAATCAGTTGACAAAAGGAAATGGGAAAATTGTCTTCAAGTGGACACCGACACAACAACAAGCTTTTGAATAAATCAAAAGAAAACTATACCAGTACTTGTGTTACCTAATTTGTATCAACCTTTTGATATTGATATGGATGCATCGGACTATGCCCTCGGCGCAGTGATCACTTAGTCAGGTCACCCAGTCGCCTTTCATTCCGAGACTTTCAGCAACACAGTTAGAAGGTACTCGACGTATGAAAAAGAATTGTATGCCATTGTGCAAACTCTCAAGCAATGGAGACACTACATTCTTGTCAAGGAAATGATCATCCTCACTGACCATAAACCTTTGTAGTTCGCTTCATCCCAGTCGAAACTACATACAATTCGACAATTCAGGTGGATTAATTACCTGCAACAATTTCAGTTGGTAATTAAGTATCGGAAAGGAAAAGCCAATGCCACAACAGATTGTCTCAACAAACCACCCATTACTCTATTGTCTACAGTAATGAGTATGCAGGGTTATGTTGACAGCCCAACAACTCCCCTTGATTTTACATAAAATATGGGGACCGTCATTAGAATTTTGTAAGTATTTGGTTTTTGGTTTTCATTTTAACTTCTTCAGTTTGGTAGGTGATTTATGTCTTTCTTTCCTTGATCTTTGCTCTTTGCATTGCTTGTTCTTTGGCTTGGATTTCATTATATGAGAATTAGGTGATTCAGATGATTTTGGTTGCTTAGTAATGGTTGCATATCCTTACCGAACTTATTTAAGTTGATCATGTGCTTTGATTTGCTTAAGTTAGATTGGTGTTTTTTTTTTTGACAACAACGTCAAAATTTGACCTTCAATACATTTGCAAATTAATGTGCTCTTTGGTGGATCAAAATATTTTAATCACTTGCCCAATTTTAGGATTTATATTCACATCTTAAAAGATTATTTATTAATAAATGAGATTGAATTATTGGTTTCAAATTTGAATGTTTTATTTTTGAAGGCCTTTGATTTGTTTTTTCCTTTTTGGGCAAATTTATAATGTTTTCCAATAAGGCTTATTCATAAATAATTCAAATTAAAAATTATAATAGAACCTATAATAACTCATTCTCTAAGACTCTTATTTTTATTTTGTAAATAAATTTAACAATATTATTTCTTTTAAAATTCATTACAATTAAGAAAGATAAGTTAATAATCCAATTTATAATTATAATCCCTTAAAAAGAACATTTCATTAACTTTTTTTTCACGTGCTTCATTGAGTTATTGTTATAAAGTAGAGTTTTTATTTATTAGCCCAACATTTCATGATTTCATAATATTATGGAGTATATGTTTGAACCTCATAATTAGTATGATTAACGTTTATTAAAAGGTTTAAACATAAGACACATACATCCTTTTGACATAAACTTTTTATCTTTCTTTGAATATTATGGAATGACGTGTGAAAAAGACTAATTTAAAAGAGTCCCATAATTTTTTATGATCACAATCATAATCTTGAATCATAAAACGTGAATGAAGACTATAAAGATTGCTTTTTAACGCATTAGATTATAAAGGATACGATATAAATAAAGAAGACACGAGAGAGTTTTGAAACCACTGGGACTGGTATTGAACAGCAAAAGGGAAATTAAACGCAAAGGGTCAAGTGTGTTGTGCCTTATTTTGGAAAAATTGCATAAACATCTTACTAGTTTCAAACACATCAGCCTAACCAATTAACAAGAACGGAGTATTTTTTTTGCACAGTTGGAGAGGATAAAGGGATCGAGTTGTTTTACAGGGCGATAGAAGTTCATGTATTATTCTGGAGGGTCTATATAAGCAGTAGCAAATCGACTGGGAAGGAGGTCTCAGCAGAGCATGAGGAACTTTGTTTTCTTTATTTATGTTTTCTATTTGTAAATGTTTCTGTTTGCAAAAGGAATAGGAGAGGGAGGAACACTCTGCAGAATGAAAAGAGTTTCATTCTTCTCATTTTGAATTTTTTTGTAATATTTTTATCACGGGGAAAGCAGAGGGCGTCTTTGCTCGTCTCATTTTGTCTTGGATGGTAATAATATTTTGTAATTTTTATGGATCTATAATCAATAGCCAGATAATACTTTCAATCATTTTCTCATTTGATCAATGATGTCGATTACTGTTTCTGATTGCATAAACAATTATAATTTTTATTATGTGTTCATTTTTAATTAGATTGGTGTTCTTAAATAAATGGTTGTTTATTTAACTTTGTTTAAGTAAGTTAGTCAAGAAACTTTCTTTAATGCATCGGAAATTCTTCTTTTAAACTTGCTCCTGATCAGGATAGGTAGTTTTAGAAATAGATTAATTAGAAGTTTTTGATTTTATTTCGTAGTTAAAACCTACGGGATTTTTAGGAGCTACCAAACTCTCAATTACAGTTTAGGAGCTACTAAATTTTCTGTTTCAGCTATTCTAAATTGCATCATAGATTAAGTTAGATTGCATCTTAGGATTTTAATTTCATTTTTAGGAATTCAGATAACCAGATTGAGAGACTCTCTTTTGAGAGCAAACTCGTAAGACAGCAGGGTCTTTGTTCCTGCGAGAGGTAGCTAATGCAAACATTCAAGGAGTTGTTTTAAGCAATCTGAGTGGGTTATCTCTCCCTGTTGGCCTCAGTTCATAATATCCGGTCAACAGGTTACGCCACCACTACTTGGCCACAATTGTATGTGACTTCTATGCAATTTATCGACACCTTCAAACCAACAAGTTGTCGACTACCGACTACTTCCTGAAGGACACCTTGCTATACAAGCTTGGACAACTTTGTGTACCGACCGGTGACCACCGACAGAAGCTCATTTGGGATGCACACTACAGCAAGACCGCATGACATTTTGGAGTCGCAAAAAAACTTGTTATCCTCCAAAATTATTTCTACTGGCCTTCACTTAAATCTAACGTCAACAAATACATTCGATCCTGTGTGGTTTGTGCCATTGCTAAACCATCAAATCGACGACAAGGATTGTACACGCCCCTTCCAGTTCCTATTTGACCATGGAAATCTATTTCTATAGACTACTTGACGGGATATCCTACTATCAAACATCAGCATGACACGATATTAGTGGTAGTCGATAGATTTTCCAAGATGGCTATACTCATACCATGCAAGAATACTACGACAGCACAACACACTGCTCAACTCTTCTTTGAACATGTGTGGAAACATTATGGCTTCTTGACGACCATTATTTTTTACAGAGATGCTAGATTTGTTAGCACATTTTTGCAAACTCCCTCGAAACAGCTCAATACGAGACTTTCTTTGTTGACATCCTTCCATCCTCAGACAGACGGACAAATGAAATTTGTAAATCGCTTAGTCGTACAATTGCTTCGCATGTACAACCATATGCATCGTCAAACATGGGATGACAATCTTCCATACATACACCACACCTACAATCGTTCTCAACAAAGCTCTACAGGAAAGAGTCCATTTGAGATCTGTTACGGATTTCAACCCTCGATGCCTATTGACTTAATCAGCTCCTCGACACAGTCGAATGGCACCGACTTCGAAGGATGAGAAGTGGAGAAAGAATTGAAGTTCAAAGATCAAATCTACAACATCCAGAATCAAGCATAGGAGATGTTGCAATCAGCTAATGAAAAAGCTAAGGCTCGACATGACAAGCATTGTATTCCTCATTCATTCCAAATTAGGGATCAGTTCTGGTTACATCTAAAGAAGGAACGCTTCACTGGTCCATATAGAAAGATGAAACATTTGCAATATGGTCCATACAGTATCCTTAAACATATTGGAGAAAACGCTTTTCAACTTAACATTCTTATATGCCTTGGCCTACATCCATTTTTCAATGTAGATCTACTTCAACCATATCATGCACCATTGTTGGAATAGAACGACTTGCAGACAGTAAAACCTAAAGATATCCATCCAGATGTTCAGGAACCTCTTCTTTGTGACACCATTGTGGGATGATGCATGCGCCATACAAGGACAAAATCCATTCTCTTGATTCAAGTGGCTAAAGCTGGACAATTCCCCGTACAAGGAAAATCGTACTCTCCTAATGAAGTCACCAACAAGTTTCCTCACCTAAACGAATACACAATGGAGCCCATTGTTTATTAAGGAATGAAGAATGATCCAACCAGCAGCCGATAGGTTCGCCTTCAACAGGTCTGCCTCAACATGTTCATTCGACAGGTCTGCCTCGACATACATCATACCAACATGCTCTGCGACAGTTGAACTTTTGAACCATTATAACCTCTTCTTTGTAACTAAACATAGTGGGTAGTCACCCAAGCATCTCGACATCCTATATACCATGTACATTAATGTAATATACCATCTTTCTGATCAATAGAAATATGATTCCTCCATTTTTTCATGGAGCAAAAGTAATAAATTGGTTTGAATTCTTGCATATATCGTCTGTGTGTATATTTCTTGTCGACCTAGTGTGTTTCCTGCTTTGCTGGTTCTTTTTATATGCTTCCACCATAACAGTACTTAACTCATTTAGTCTACTTTTGTCCCTAGAGTGCACCTAGGCACGACCTGGATCAAAGGATATATCACTAAGTTTTCCGTTGACATGGTCAAATCCTATAGCGACACAGAAAGGGAATTCTTCCAAGGACCAAGAGGTAGGTTTCTATTAGGATTTGCAATTGTGGATTAAGATGCTTATCTGTGAAAAGGGTATATTGAAGATGAACTCCTACGAGTAGAGCTCTAGTTTTCAGAGGTTATGGGTGTTGTGGAGACGAGGGTTGGATGGAATGATACGGGGTAGATGGATCAGAGTTACGACCAAACTGTAAGAGAATTCAAGGAAGAGTGTGTTCTTCTACGAAGTGAGGTGAGGTTCCGGCAAGAGAAGAGGCAGAGGACTGAGAAGAGTCATGTTGTGACCAGGACAAGAAACTATGAGAGAATATCAAAAGGGACTAAGCGACCCTACATTGAAAAAGGAGACAACCAGGCTATGCCTGAGTCCGAGGAAGGAACAACCCAAAGCAACAACATACCTACACCTTCATGCACTGCACCACATCCAGGAAGAAACACCAAATCATCACAATAATTCCTAGTGTGTCATCACCACAACAATAGTAGTGAATTAACGAACATTGGAAGAAGGCCCGGAATCGTGGGAGACGATGTGAAATTACCTTTGTTCCATGGGAATGGGACCGAGGATCCTGAGCAATATTGGTTTCTCTGTGAAGCGGTATGGACTGTGTAGCAAGTCCAGGACAAAGACATTAAGAAGGGTAAACCAGAGACAACTTTTTAAGGTCGTGTTAGAATAGTAATCCACCAATTAGCACCTTAGTCTAAAGCCTTATCCAATTTTAATTGCATTTATGCAATGATATGCTATAGTTTGGACTTAGGGAAGTTAATCCATCATAACAACCAGTTAATTTGATGGTTTCACACCTACAAGAGCACTCCAACTCAGTCAAACTCCACATATGCACCCTCATTTATGACAGGTGCGCTCACATTCCTTGATTTGAGGATTTGTGGTTGACTAGGAACGCTAGGGATGGTTTTAGCCCCAATTTTGGACTGTTGGAGCATTTAATGCCCACCTTGAGCCTCCCACTCACCTTATTTTGCACACCCACGCATGCCAAGGAGTCATGATTTCTCCAGCACACTCATGCCATGTTGATAGCACCATTTTTTACCATTTGGGATGCGTTGGAGCGAGTATGGCCCACCTAGGGAAAATTGAGTCCAATTTGGCCATTTTCACGTGTACACTCAGATTTGGCTTCATAATCCTCTCGATTTGAACCATATGTAATATAAAACTATTCTAAACATATTCACATGTTAGACAGTGAAATATTATCCAGTTTCTGTCCATATGGTGTATGTAAAATTGTTCATCTTTCATGTTTTTTTGTTGGATTTTGCAAGTAATTTTATTTGTGAGATTCTCTTAGTATCCTAGATATTGTTTTAGATCAAATTCATCACATGGTACTATATCTAAGTGGAGTTGTAGATCAATATTGAGTGTTTGAGCTGCATTTTTTAGAGAAATTCAAGATAAAATTGAGTGTTTTTTACAGGACTTTCAGCAAAATTCTCACCATTAGCATAAGCAAAGATGTAACAGAACCACATATTGCTTACCCCCTTCAATTTATTCTAATGGAAGAAAGAAATGGTCCAATTGAGATCTAAGTGTCTCTACAAGGCTACCATGGGTATAGAAGTGGATCCAAACTCTGCAATAGAGAAGTCTAAGTATTGCAATAGAGGAGTGATGAATCCTATGGATTGCTATGCCTGAGTATTTCAAGAGAGCTCTTATTTCATATAGAAATTTTGACAACCCCAAACGAAGTCTGGGTTAAACTAGAATCACTCTCAGGGAAAAATGATGAATTGAGAGGACATCAGCTTGAAAATGATCTCATAATCCTGTGCCCAACACATTTTGAAACCATCCAGGATTTCTTCACGAAGTTCAAGTCTCTAGTACTTCAACTGAAGCAATGTGGAATTGAGAAGAAAATGGATCAACTAATAATGTCCATCCTTTTGAAGTTAGGCCCAAAAATTTTCAGTGTTTGTAAGCACCTTCCATTCCAGCAAATTGACACTTCGAAATTGGAAAATGGCAACACTAGCCAACTTCATGGAATCCCTCACCCAGGAGCAGGACAAACTAGTTCAAATGGGAACCATCAAAGCTAACAAATACCAAGCTTTGGCCATGGGTGTTTTGAATGCCTCCAAGGTAAAGCAGAAGGCAAAGAATTCGAAGCAGTCAGAGAAGAGGAAACCTCATAAACCCAAAACCAGTGATGGGGGTTCGAATCCTCCTAAGGAGAAGAACAAGAAAGGGAAGGAGAAAACCAAATGTACATATTTCCATAAGGGATGGCATCCAAAGATCTCTTGCATGAAGAAAACCATTGATCATATGGCACAGCTATTGGAGAAAAATAGCATCCCTGTCCCAGATGGCACAAGAAAGAAAGATGGCACCTCAAGTTCAGACAACAAAGAGAAATAACATGCCTTGGTAGCGGGTACTTCTAATTACTCCACCTTCATTATTGATTCAAGGACATATAGACATATGGTTTCCACCAGAGAGCTCTTCTCCTGTATACATTCAAATAGTGGCCCAATTGTTCGAATGGGAAATGACTTTGAAATCCATACCAAAGGAGTTGGAAGGATTGACTTGGAGCATGGTTATTTCCATTATGTGTTCTATGTACCAGTTTTGGCAGAAAATTTGTTGTCAGTCTACTAAATGACCCATACAGGATAATCCAAGAGAGTAACATTTACTCCTGACTTGGTAGAGATAGAAAAAATTTCCTCAAACCAAGTTATGGCAATTGGGGATGCAGACCACCAAGAAATGATGTACAAGTTCTCGAATTTTCTTCCTAGTTCTAGTGACCAAGCACTCCTCTCTCACGCAAACGACGCCTCCAAGATATGGAATGAAATATTTGGACACATGAAATACAAGCATATTCAATCACTAAACAAAGATGAGATGGTGGAAGAGCTTCCTTCAATCAAATATTTAAATGGAGCTTGCATTGGCTGTGTAATTGGGAAGCATTCAGAGCACATCTATGAGAAGGGGAAGGCAAGGAGAGCCACACAAACTCTTGGATTGGTACATTCATACCTCATTGGTCCTCTACCCACTCCCTCCTATGGTGGATCAAGGTATGTACTCACCTTCATTGATGACTACTCAAGGTTCTTCTAGGTATACTTCCTAAAATTGAAATCTGAAGTATTTGAGCAATTGAAGATTTGGAAGGCCTTAGTAGAGAATAAAAGTGGGAATAGGATAAAAATCCTTAGTACTAACAATGGTAAATAACATGTCAATAAAAATATATAGCATCTTTGTGAGGAATGTGGCATTCAAATGCAACATTCAACTCCCTACACACCACAACAAAATGGTGTGGCAAAGAGGAAAAATAGATCTCCCAAAGAGATGGCCACATGCATGATTGAGGAAAGGGATCTAAGTCCCAAGCTATGGGATGAGGCTATCCATTGTGCTGCATATATATAGAACATGGAATTCCAAAAATCATACAAAGGAAAAACTCCCTATGAGAGATGGTTTGGCCATAAACCAATGCCTCACATTTCATAATTTTTGGATCAAGAACATGGGCTCGAATTCCATCAGAAAAGAGGAAGGATTTGCACCTACATAGAAAGGAATGTAACATGGTTGGTTATGGTGAGGAAACAAAGTGTTATAAGCTCTTTGACACATCCACATTCATAACTTATGATTGAGAGGAGTGTGCAATTTGAAGAGGAACCAATACCAGATTTTGAGCTTGCACCAGGGGAATGCTCTTCTCCCCAACACCTTGATGAAGTAAGTAATGATTCAAGATTTGTTTTTCCTAATCATTATGATAATAATATGGCTGAATATGAAATTTTTGTAGATGACTCACCTTCAAGGACCAAGTGGGCTGAAAAAATCATACAAGCTGCAAGGGAATTGACAGGCAATCCCCTAAAGCCTAGGAAGACAAGATCCCAAATTCACAATGCTTACTATGCAAGTGAAAGTGATATTGTTGAGCACTATTATATGATGATTGGATCTGATCCACAGTCATATTAGGAAGCTTTTCATGATCCAAGGTGGAAATCAACAATGCAAGATGAATTCAATTCTCTCCAAGAGAATGAAACATGGGAATTGGTTCCCCTTCCTCCCAAGAGGAAGCTTGTGTAATGAAAGTGGGTATTTTGAACCAAAATCACTGCATATGGTTCATATTTTAAGTAAAATTCCATATTGGTTGCTAAGTTCTACTCTCAATTCCAAGGTGTGGGATACATCGAAACCTTTGCACCGGTTGCAAAGATGGATTCAATAAGACTAGTTCTAGCAACTGCAGCTAGTTAAGGTTGGAAAGTGCCCCATATGGATGTCGAGAGTGCATTCTTACATGGTGAACTACATGCAGCAAACTAAAGGTTCCAAAGAGGATCATTCACTTGTTTGCAAGTTGAATAAATCACTTTATGGACTCAAGCAAGCCCCCAGGGCTTAGTATGCCAAAATGGATAGTTTCTTGCTCTCAATTGGTTTCATTCAATGCAAATCTAATCCAAATGTGTATTTACAGAAAAATGGTGTTGTATTGCAGTTTATTGTACTATATGTAGATGACCTCTTAATTACAAAGCGCTGCAACAATCAAATTGGATCAATCAAGGCATCCCTACACAGTGAGTTTGCAATGACAGATCTAGGATTGCTAAAACAATTTCTAGGATTGGAAATTGAGAAATATGAAAGAGGAATCATGCTGAGTCAAACTAAGTATTCTTCAAATCTGCTAATAAATTTCAATATGGATAATTTTAAGACATCCAAGTTCCATTTTCTTTCTGGCATAAAACTAGGTGAATTTGGTGATTCTTCTTTGGTAGATTGTACATTGTACAGGAAGCTAGTTGGTAGTCTGATCTACCTTACACATACCAAACCTGATTTTTCTTATGCTGTAAGTGTTGTAGAAAGGTATATGTACCATCCACATGAGCTCCATTGGAAGGCAGCCAAAAATATCCTCCAATATGTCTAAGAAACAAAGAGTTTTGGGGTACACTATGCAACTAGTTCTTCACTTGAACTAGTTGGATTTTCTAATTCGGATTGGACTCGAGATCCCACTAACAAAAATTCCACTTCAGGTTTTGTTTTCATACTTTATGAAGGTCCTATTTTCTGGTATAGTAAGAAACAACACACAATTTCTCTTTCTTTAGCAGAGGCCAAATACAGGGCAGCAGTGAATGCAGCCACACAGTGTGTTTGGTTGCAAGGAATTCTTCAAGAGTTTGATGTTGCAATTGATTCTCCTACTAACATTTGGGTGGATAATCAAAGTGCCATCAAGATATATACTGATCCAGTTCAAAGGTAGAGAACAAATCACATAGAGATCCATATGAACTACATCCGGGGCTTAGTACATGACAGAGTGATTTCCTTGCAATATTGCCCATCCACCAAGCAAGCTGTCAACATATTCACTAAAAGTTTTATTTAAATGTAGTCATTACACAGTAGAAGATTGATTATCCAAGGAAGCTGTGTTAGCAAGTTGAAACTCTCGACGTTTCGATCCTTACTCTAGGATCATCATCAGGAGACAAACGAAGACTGTGGTGATGTAAAATAGCCCGGAAAGTTATTAATACACAAATTTGTGAGGAAGTTGAAAGTTTAAAGAGAGAGAGTTAGAGGAGGAATGGAAAGTGCCAGAGGAGAAGGGTGATAGGACGGGGTTTACCTATTACGGTTTTCTTGTAATTGCAGGGATTGAAGCAGTGGTTTCCAAGAATCACTGATCTTGGCACCATCATCTCTATTGAGACAATTCTCTTTGAGGTTAATTTTGATTTTCTCTCTAATATTTCTTTTGAGAGAAAATTGAAATTAACCTCAATGAGAATTGTCTCAACATAGATGATGGTGCCAAGATCAGTGATTCTTGGAAACCACTGCTTCAATCCCTGCAATTACAAGAAAACTGTAATAGGTAAACCCCGTCCCATCACCCTTCTCCTCTGGCACTTTCCATTCCTCCTCTAACTCTCTCTCTTTAAACTTTCAACTTCCTCACAAATTTGTGTATTAATAACTTTCCGGGGTATTTTACATCACCACAGTCTTCGTTTGTCTCCTGATGATGATCCTAGAGTAAGGATCGAAACGTCGAGAGTTTCAACTTGCTAACGCAGCTTCCTTGGATAATTAAAACTTTTATTGAGAAGACCTTCACTAACTCGAGATATTTTATTGGAGTGAGTGATGGATGGTGATTGCTGCTATTTTTTTTCAAGTTTTTAGCCCCATGTCCATTCTTGAGGGGAGGTTTTGTCCCTTGAGGTTTTCCTTCTTTTCCTCATTTTACATGGACAAATAAAAATTCTATTTGTATTGAGGTGACTTGAGCCTTTGTTTCCAAGGCCTCCCATAATATTTTCATGAGTTGTACTAAGTTATGGTTAAGGGGGGGTGTTAGAAAAGTAATCCACCACTTAGTACCTTAGTCTAAATACTTAGCCAATTTTAATTGCATTTATGCAATGATATGCTATAGTTTGGACTTAGGGAAGTATATCCAGCATAATAACAAGTTAATTTGACGCTTTCACACATACAGGAGCACTTTGGCTCAGTCAAAGTCCACATGTGCACCCTAATTTATGACAAGTTCCCTCCCATTCCATGATTTGAGGAATTGTGGTTGACTAGGAGAGCTAGGGGTGGGTTTAGCCCAAATTTTGGATTATTGGAGCATTTAATGCCCATCTTGAGCCTCCCAATCACCTTATTTTTCACACCTACACATGCTAAGGAGTCATGATTACTCCAGAACACTTCAACCATGTACACACCACCATTCATGACCATTTGGGCTGAGTTGGAGTGAGTTTGGCCCACCTAGGGGGGATTGAGGCTAATTTGGCCATTTTCACATGTACACTTTGTTGCACCTGCAACAATTCCCCAAAATTCTAAAAATTTTAGGGACCCTCCTTTGTCTTGGTTTAGCCTGTTTTTCCTCCCTACTTTGATGCAATGATTTCTCAGAATGTTTTAATGCTTGGATTGCTCTGCTTGTTGCCTTGGAGAGCCAATAGAAACCAGCCGGATTGTTGTTGTTGAACGTACTTGAATCATGTCGAAATCGGAAGTTGTTTTGCTTTGTTTTCCGTTGTTGCGGCTGTTTTCAAGTTTTCATTCCCCGATTGGAGAACCTTCCGACTGCCGATCCTTTTATTTACGGCGGACGCTTTTTTTATTAGGAATCGGACGATATTTCGATCTTTCATCCCGCCATTGTGGATGCTGTTGAGATTTTGCCATCCGACTTTAGATCCTTCCAATGTCCAACGCGTGTGACAAAATCGGAAGCTTTCAGGGTCTTTCCTTTCACCATTGCGGCTGATTCTGGGCTTTCACCTCCCGATCGGAGATCCGTCCGACGGCCGATCGTCCGATTATTGCCCGCCATTTGTGCGTACCCGGCTCGGTAAACGCTGTGCCCGTCCGTCGTTGCAGAGGGCGGATCACTCTCGGCTGCCGATGTAAGAACGCTCTGATACCCGATTCCTTGTCTCCTCGCACGCGTGAGAGTTTATATATAGCGGGGACAGCAGTTTGGTTTTATATTGTTATTTTTTGCTGTCGAGCACTGTCGCGTTGAGCACTATTGCACTAAGTTGTCGTTCTATGGAGGGAGTGAAGGTCCCGCTGTCGCTGTACCAGCTTCCAAGTGGTAGAGGTAGGATTCCGACCGTCGTCGAATCACCGTATTCGCCGGGTTACCAGGTAGGCATTTTCGTCTTTTCCCTTTACACTTAGGCTGTTCATGGTCTTCTCCCGTGGTTTGGATGCTACTGGTGGTTTTCCTCATTTAGCTAGGTTATAAGCTTGTATGAGTGGGCTTTGAATTTTCACCTTGGGGGGAGGCGTTTTAACCTTTGAGCCATTTTATTTTTTTGCCTATTTAGCTTACCGCCTCGCGTGCGTAGGAGTTGGGGGGTTTCGGCGTAGACGGCCGTTACGCTGTCTGCGCCAAACCTTCCTGCACAGTCGTGTTAGGTAGAAGATAGATAGTTTTGGGGATTGCTTTGGGGGTTTTTGGTCGACTGTGTTTCCGTGGTGCGTTACCCAGCTTTTGAGCCTTAGCCGTTTACCTACGCGTTTCTGCGCGGCCTCGCCGAAGCTTGATGTTCAACCCGTAGTTTGCCAAGGGGGGTAGGTTTTTGAGAGGATTTTTACGGTCACCAGTGTTGTTCCTTCACAGGTCAAGCCACAGCCTGTGTCGATTGCGCCACTCCTCGCAGCCCTTTGTGCTCCATCCCCTAAAACCCTAGCTAGTTTAAGGGGAGGTGTCGCCGTTACAGTGCGTTAACTGAAAGTAGTGCGGGTAGTGTTTTATGGGAGTATCGGGTGTAGAAAGTTCATACAATCCCCGCGGAGAGCAAATGTATAGTCAAGTGAATATAACTTTTCCGCCATAAGCCGCATGAGTCTTCATTAGTTATGTGTCTTCTGGGCTTTATGGTTAAAGTGTTGACTGGCACGAGCCTTCACTGTGTTTGCTATACAATAGAATAATAGCTGAATGTTGCACCTTGCATATGATATAGATGTTTGCTTCAATGTATTGCTACCATGGGAAAAGTGGCATGTTGCAGAATAATGTAGATTTAATACTGGCATAAGTATGGTTGATAAGCTTGCTTCATGTAGATCAGATCATAAAATGTTGCACCCTAGTCTCAAGGCATTATAGGGCTTAGCAATGTATGCATTGATACACTAAACCTTATCATACTAGGCATAGGACAATAGCACATTGCACAGTATTGCATACTAGTTCAATTATTCAGCCTGAAGGGTTTATGTCTTAATTTCATTGACTGGTTACATTCATGATACACTTGAGAAGGAATAAACTGCTGCACAATGTCTGCAAATTCGAATTGCTTAATGTCAAAATGTTATACATGGCAGGAGGAACTTACAATGTCCAAAAGGCAGAAAAAGAAGGCCCTTATGGTTGAAGAACAACCAGATGTAGAGATCATCACAAAGACCGAATACATATATGAAGACACCCAATGTATTTCTGGTGTGGAGACAGAGTATAAATGGGGTGACATATGCAGATTGATTTCCCGCAGGGAAGTTCCTGACATGGGTCTTGAAGAGGAAAACATATATGCGAACATAGAGAAATCCGCCATCATGAAGTTGGCCACAAGACCAAAGCTGTTCCCTTGTTCTGAGGTGATTAGATGGATTCTACCCCATACAAATACAGCCAACATGCTCATAGGAAATGTGGAAGGCCAGGGCTATGCTGCATTTAGCCCGGGATATGTGGCGTTGGCCTATCATCTGCCAGAACCTCAAATCTTTCTATCTGATGCTTGGCTGGATAACATCATAATGGACCTGATAGAAACCCTTAAGAGAATGCTCTTGTCGGGAAAGCTGTACAGACACAAAGCAACTGGAGAGTATGATACAGCAAGCTTGAGGGCTCCTTACAGATTTATAGCCCTGATGCTGAATAGGATCTTCGGGAGAGCCCATGGCAGACTCTTCAAATTTTAATGGATACCCATTATGTTCCACGTAGCAACCCAAGGAACAGTCTTCAATTGGGCCAGCCTAGTATCAAGCAATCTTTCTTCTTGCGTGGTTGCTGCCTTGGGAGGAGAATCCAAGAAAAAGTCTGAATTCTACATGAGCTCGATATTGGTAGATTGTATACTGTGCAACTAGCCTTTCCCTGGTCTCAAGTGTGTCTGGGACAAGGAAAGGATGCCTGTGTATGCCGCCTATAGACCATTGTGGGCTTAGCAGTACCATAGCCACTACAGGGAGGTCTGCGAGCAGTTCATTATGCCACTCTACACACTCATCTTCAGGAAGGAATGTGACTGTATGTCAGAGGAGGCTATGCAGGTAATAGAAGAGCATGTGGACTATTTCCTGACTAAGAATGGCATGTACATCAGAATGTTTGGTGGCACGAAATGCCCCTTATTGCTGCCCAAATACGCAACAGATTATGTTATTCATAAAGAGGCAGTCAGGCAGGTATTCATTGATGGAATAGGGAATTACCTTTTTGAGCAAAAGAAGGCTACATATCCTCTGATGCCATTCAAACTAGGTAGCTACAGATTTTCCAAGGTAAAACAAGCTGCGGAGTTCATAGAAGAATTGGGGAAGTTCCATTTTGGTGAGATGACTTTTCGAAGGAATGATACTCACGGTAAAATGGCAGAGCACTGTAAAGAACATAAAGTACATTTTGAGTACACTCACCACTTTGACAAGGAAGAATCTGTCTTCCGAAGTGCCCCTAACTTGACATCTCTGAGAAGGAGGTTTAAGCCTAAGAACCCCACCAAGGGTGGAAAAGGGGATGAGCAAGCCAGAGCTGAGCAGGCCAGAGCTGAAGGAGAGGCCAAGAGGAGACAGGAAGAGGCCTAGAAGCTAGAACAGGAAGCTGCGGAATGGCTGCAGAAAGGAGAAGAAGAAAAAAGAAAAGCTGCCCAAGAAGCAGCTGAAAAGGCTCAAGAGGCAACCAAAGAAACAGAAGAGGCAACCAGACAGGCAGCTGAGGAAGAAAAAAGAAAGCTAGATGAAGAGCTCCAAAAGCAGGAGGCTGAAAAAACAGAGCTGCCACAACAATCAATTGCTGAAACATCGACAGGACAGAACCAGGAGGAGGCAAACCCCGAGGTACAAATCCTTCAAGTACCTGCTGCTAGCACCCTGGGGACTCCTACGCTCCAGCTAGTGCCTTTCATCCAGAAAAAGGGTGAAGAAGTTCCCGACTTCAATACTATCTATTATGACAGGGCCACCAAAAGAATAATGAGGAGGACAGAAAAGAAGATTGAAGCAAAAGACCTATCAGGGAGGATGGTAATAGATACAACCATCATGCTAGGGACAGACAAGGATCCTAGGCTCACAATAAGAGTCGGGGCTGCACTAATCGATGCCTTCGAAGATAACATAAACAAGGTGATGATTGAACTAGAGTCAGCTAAGAAGACCTCTGCTCAGCTAAAGGACACACTGAGAAAAGAAAGAGATGAGGGTAATAGACTCAAGAGGAAATATGAACACATGCAAAGGGAACTGGAATCCTCAAAAGGTGAAGTCTATACCCTTCAAGTGGAGATGCAAGCAAAGGGAACAGCACAGGAGTCCCTAGAAAACGTACAACAGGAAGCCCAAAGTCTAAAGAGTGATAAGGAATAGTTACTGGCAAAGGTGGAAGATCTAGAGGAATAGATAAAGATCATCTATGAGTCTAATGATTCATACGCCAAAGAACTGAAAGAGCAGCTCGCTTCTCTGACTGCTGATCTGGAGGCGGCTAAGGAACAGCAGGTAAATCTGCAGCAATTTAAAGAATATATCCTGGCTCAAAAAGCTCAAATGCTACAACTGCAGACTGCTCTGGAAGAAGAGAGGTGCAAAGTCCTTCAGATTGACAACAGGCTAGAAGAGATCATGGAAACTTCCTCATACTTCATTGATCAATCTCAGGAGGTTATTGAGGTTTTGAGTGCCAGAATGGCAAGGCCGGAAGATGATGTCGAGACTCCAGAAGGGCTACCAGCAAAATACCATCAAGCCCTCAAGAGAGATCACAACCTGGTAGAGTTCGCCATCAGTACTGCAGAAGACTTCAAGAAGGCTGTAAAAAAGACGCAGGGAGCATGCTCAGAGTATTTCAGAAGGCTTGTGAATACGTACAATCGATGTCAAACAGAGGCTGAGCATAGGCTTGAAGAGTTCCCGGACCCTGAGGCCTTCATGGAAATATTACAGAAAAGATATCAAGATGCAAAGGCCAGAGCTCAGTAGATTAGAGCCATTGATGACCTAGTACTGAAGAACGAGGTAGGCCACGTAGTCGTTAGCATGCAGTTTCTAGAAGATCAGCTTCGGTTGAGCCCAGCAAGGATCGAGGCCATCAAGAACCAAGTTGAAAAGTTCGAAATCAACATTCAGTTCCTAGAGCCATGCACTTTTGAAGGCCTTGCTGCTGAAGCAGCAGCATGGAAGAAGTTCCTAGAAAGTCAAGCGGGACCCTCCTCATAAAGGACCGGTCAACTTTGTAATAATTTAATAATTTTTTAAAAGCTTTTTGAGAAATGAAGCGTTGGGAAAGCAAAAGGTTGGGAAGCCCAAAGGTTACTTTGGGCAGCCCAACCATTTTTCCTTTTTGTATAAAAGTAGGAAGCGTAGAGAACCAAAGGGATTTTTTTTCCCCAGTAAGACTGGTGATGACGTATTGTAAGAAGAACTATTTCCTTTTGCAATAAAAATTTACAGTTTACCTGTTGAAAGAAGATTGGTGGGGTTTCAATGTTTTTCCATGGATAGTCGGAAGATGAACTATTTTATTTTCCAGCATTGTATCCATGAATCGTGAGATCGTTCTAAATTTACGACCTATGTCCTTGTTTATATGATTTCTGATTTATTTTATGAAATAACCACCATGAGTAATGTAAGCTGATCATAAACAATTAGCTATCTGGTTGTTGAAATATCTTTCATTTGTCCATGCTTGTAAAAGTGAATGTCAGCTATCTGTAATTGCTTTTATCATGTGTGCACACTCGCATTACTCATATATGAATTACAAGTTGGCTCCCCGGGGATAGATAGGTAGATAGATAGGTAGTTAGCTCATCTCATTGCTACATGTGTGACTCAGATGCTAGTGAGCCTAAGACGAGAGGTAAGAACCTGCGCATCACTTTGTGAATGCTCCTTGCATCCTTCACCACCCTGCATAATTAGGTAGACACTTGCATCCCACTCTTAAGTCAAAAATACAAATTCCGGTGGACTGGGCCACAACCGGTAAACCCTTTTGTTACTTTGACCTACGGTGGTCGGACTGTAAACCGGACGGATTCCCTATACCAAACAGTCGACGGGCTAGTTGGGAACGTTGATTCGGGAGAATCCTTTACTGTTGTCGCCTGCGAATTTCCAGGCCTCAACACACTTATATTTGGATTCCTAAGCCTCTCAATTTGAACCATATGTAATATAAACCTATTCTAAACATATTCACATGTTATATAGTCAAATAATATCCAGTTTCTATTCACACTGTGTATGTAAAATTGTTCCTCTTTCATGCTTTTTTGTTGGTTTTTGCAAGTAATCTGATTTGTGAGATTCTCTCAGGCTCCTACATCTTGTTATAGATCAAAATTCTCATAGGTCACGCATTATATTGGTATATGAATTTCGTACAAGTTCCAACATGGAATCAACATAAGACTCTAGCAGAGATTAGAACTGAGTTAATTGAGGAATTCAGGAAACCCAAATCTAAGTCACAATACATCACAATATTGAAGGAAATCAAGCAATATCTTAACAAGTCAGTCTGGAATTTCGATCAGCGATACAAGATGCTAATGGTGAAAGTCAGTTTTGGAATGAACGATGTACAACATAAAGAATGGTTTATCGCAACTTTAGTACCACATATCTGAATGCCATTGATGCAACAAAAGGTTGCGACACAGAGCGAGGCTCTGGAGATTGCAATGAAGCTGAAGGATTTTTCCAAGCGGTGAAACTGGACTTGGAATGAATCAAATCCAATCACAACTGGCAAATTCGATGATTCAATTGCAAGATATCAAGAAGAGGAAAGAAACCCATGAATAAGTATGGTGTACCCGATGTCACATGGAAGGAAATCGTAAATATCAATGCTCGGACTTCGAAAACTACTTTATGTCAGGAACTCCAAATCCGTTAAGTCAAGGTAGCTTACCATGGTGTTGAATCTGTCAAACTCACGGACATCGACCCGAGGAATGTGTGTATCTCCAAAAGGTAGTATCGAAACCCGCAAACTTGTTCTGTAAATTTTGTCGTTCTATTGGTCATGAAGAGAAGGATTGTCAAGCATATGACCTATTCCAAGAAAGGACAATGGATATGTACTATATGAAGGGACAAGAACATCGATCGGTGGAAAGAACACCACCGCAACAGCCACCATAGTTTGTGCAACCGCAACTGCAGTTTGCTCCACCACAACCATAGTATAATCAGATTCAATATTCTTCACAGCAGCCTCAGTGTACTCAGTCGCAGTATACTCAACCGCAGTTTGTTCAACCACAACCGAATTTGTAAGGAATATCAACCGCGAGAGGTGAAGAGAAGGAATTAAGGGATGAATGAGTGAAGAAGGAATCAAGGCATCTAGTGATAGATCAAATCCTAAGTTAAGGAATTTTTAATTGGGTTAAGGGATTGTTTATTTTGACGATGCAATATCTCTGTGATGGGTCATTTTACAAATTGAAGATGATGATTGTAGAGCTGATTGAATGAATTGTAATGAATATTATTGAATTGATGAAGATGAAGAATTATTGGGATTCCTTTAATATTTTCTTGTACATTTCATATGAATGTTGTGAATGTTGTATTTTTTCTTTTATTTCACAACGCTTTTGAAACTCTGTTATAAATGTTGATGAATATATGATGAATGCATGTGGTGAAATGGTGCATGAATGAACCCTATATCAGTTTACCCTCGCAATTAACCATCCTCATCTCAAACAGGTCTAGGTGATGCTTTAGGTGAGACATTCTCCTTCAAGGTATTAAATATGCCAGCACACTAGACTACGTTGTTCCTTTGTTGGAACCTATGTAAAACAATGATATCATTAGTATTGTGCCAAAAACCTAGATTTTGGAGGAGATCGGTACCGCAAGCCATAAGGATGTAAGTATTTTTTTTCCTCTTGATTCAATACAAATGAATTAAGTCCCCCCCCCCCAATGATTTGTTATTATTTTAGTAATGAATACGGTCTTAATTTGGATGCACCTCATTAGTTTTATGTTATATGTTAGAGGAATTAGAAGGGTATGTGTTTGAGTGTGTAGGTGATTTAAAGAGAATTAGGATCATCAAGCAAGAAAGGATCAAAGGATTGGGGCTTATCGAAATACCATGCTTCAAGAGGAAATCCTTTTACTCTTTACCAAAGTTTCAAACTCTTGAAAAATGATGATAAATAGCTCTTAGGAAAATGAATAGTTATTTGTTTATACCTATGTCAGTGACCCTCACCAAGTCATTGGGATATATGAGCCTTGCTCTTTAGAAGTGCATCAAATTTATTCACAACACCAAGTCTCATGATCTATTCATAAAGATAATTTTCAAGTTTGTATTCAGCAATATAATGGCAATGGAAGCCTCAAAACATGATATTATAACACTCCACTTAATCATGAGGATTTTATAACCCCCCAATGATTTACAAGGGATTCAAACTAGCAAATAAAATAAGTTTATCCTTCTCAAGTATATGTAAGTAAAATATGGCTTTTTTGAGCTCCTAAATTCTTCCAAAACTCGTGCTTATACAAGTTTAAAACTTAGAAGCTTCAACACAAGAGGACTACAATTCTAAGAGAACTCTAAGAATAACCCACCTTTCAATGAACAAATAAACCTCTTAAATATGCTCTGAGATTTGTTCATAAACCTCTTAAAAATGCTATGAGATTTGTTTATAAGATGTTATGATGTTATATAAAGTAAACTAATGCAATGAATCGTTGTCTTATTGATATTATGGTGTTTAGTTATTCCTTACATGATAAGTAAACTATTTAAATAGTATTCTCATTACCTCATAAAATAAATATGATACATAAAGTAGTACTAGTTGCATTCATCAAAATGTCAAAGACTAATATCATTAAATATATCTTCAAGACTAGGTTCATGCTCATTGGTCTCAAGTTTCTTCTAGGAGATGTGAAAACATGTCAAAATCAAGATCTATTTTATGGATCTTGAGATTGGGAAAGATTATGCAACAATCATTTTCATAATGAATATGTTTAATAGTTACAACATTTCAAAGGAGACATCAATTGGAGCTATAAATGTATCGATAGCCAGATTGACTAACTATACCATCTATTCTTGGATGGTGAAACTAGAGTTCTAGTATTGTGATTTTGGGGAGAAGATAATACCATGGAGAAGGGGTGATAGAAAAATCAAAGAAAAATGAAAGTAGACACTTATGCTAGAAATTATCAACAAATTGATGTAGCAATACCTTGTGAAAGTGATGCCACAGTGAAATATTCAAAGTTCATAGAAAATTTGGTTCAATTAGACGATTGAGAGCAATGATCTCATGTAAAGCTTCTATTACATTATAATCCATAAAATCACACCAGAAATTGGTTAACTTAAATTCTCAAAATAATTTTGGATAATATTAAAAAACACAATGAATTCTTATTGTGCCGAGAGGCACTCTACAGCCCAGTATGGGGGAGATCTTGTAACGTTACTTAACGTTATGCAACGTTACGTAACGTTATTTTTATTAATAAAAAATATTTTTTTTAATTATAGGCCAAAATAAATGTCGGCCAGAAAAAAAACCTAATATGGGGGAGATGTTGTAATCTTCCTACCTAACAAAACAATAAAAAAGTAAAAATTTAATTATCCGTAAAAAATTATGGGTGAGGAAAAAAACACAATATGGGGGAGATGTTGTAATGTTTTTACTTAACAAAATAATAAAAAATGTTGGCCTTGCACATGGTTTTTAAACCATAAACCATGTGCATGGTTTTAAAACCATGTGCACATGGTTTGCACATGATTTATGGTTTTAAACCATGTGCAAGGCCCTCCTCCTAAACCATGTACAATAAAACGATGGGTTGTTTAAAAGGCCTTGCACATGGTTTTAAAACCATGTGCAAGGCGTCCTAAACAACCCATAGTTTTATTGTACATGGTTTAGGAGGGCCTTGCAAATGGTTTTAAGATTAAAACCATTTGCAAGGCCTCCTAAACAAACCATAGTTTTATTGTACATGGTTTAGGAGGACCTTGCAAATGGTTTTAAGACCATGTGAAAGGCCTCCTAAACAACCCATGGTTGTAGGAGGGCCTTGCATATGGTTTTAAAACCATGTATGCGGAAATGTTGTAATGTTAGTCCATAACAAAATAAAAAATAATAATAAATATTATATGTGGGCCATAAATAATATTAAATATTAATAATAAAATATTATATGTGGACCTTAAATAAAAAGATGTGTCTTTTGGTTTGAATCAAATCAATGGATACCTACGAAGAGATTTGATCCCTCTGCGCGCTTGATAGAGCCTAGGATTTGGATCTTAATAATATATATTATTAAAATTAATCAAAAGAAAGAAAGAAAGAAAATGTTATTAAAAACGTATTTGTTATTAAAAACATCTAATTACAAATAAATGTTTGATGGATTATTATGACAAGACAACAAAACAAAATTATGTATATATGAATCATATTAAACTGATTTTTGTTTCCATCAAAATATTAATCTTAATACAATAATAAAATCTATTTATAGTGTTATCTTTAAAAATCTAATAAAAAAATTGACTAATAATATATAACTGTAATTAATGAAAGTAAACATTACTAAGACACCGATCAAATATAATATTTTTGGAATAAGTAAAAAGACATTGCATGTAATATGAGTCATTTCAATTTAATACATGCATTATCATGTGGGTTATGAAAGGAAATTTACAACCAATAATAATGGATTGGTGTCGGAGAATATTAATGTCGTGACATTATAAATATATGATTATGCATTAATCAAATGTCATATAACATCAACAAGAAAACATTTATGGGCGATAGAGATAGTGTATTGTGTGTAAGGTAACTTTTGAAGATATACATATGCCAAAGTATGTGAGCTATAAAGTAAAAATATTTGTAATAAAAAAATAATTTAAATTATTTTTAAAAATATAGGTATTAACAAGAAATAAAATTATTATAAATTATATCATTATAGAGATATGGTTATAATGTTAAGTGGGATAGTTTAATTGATTTTGAAGGTTTGGTGTGAGGTTTTGGATTTAAGTCAAGTTAAAATTTGAATTTTGTTGAATTTTATTAATTTATGAATTATATGATGATTAATTGTTTAATTGCTTTTATTTAAATATTTTAAAAACTTACAATATATAATATGTCATATATGTAAATATAAATAATAATTATATATACAAAAATATATTTTTAAATAATTTTTTGGGGGTAAGTAATAATAATTATATTAATATATGGTAAAATGTATAGAGGTGGTAGAGCAAGTCAAAGCAATTTAAACACTCATATATAGTCGTTCCCAATTCTGAGAATTAAAAATTTATGCTTGCATCTTTAGGACACTAGGTCAAAAAACCATTAAAGTTGTTCTATATACCATCTTTCAAAGTTTGAATAACTGAAACTAGATATGAAAGAGATTAAAATGTCCTGAAATTCAAACATCAAAGAAACTAGAATTATAAGACTAGATGCTAGTCCCGGGGTTGTGGAATGAGGGCGCAACCTTAGGAGGATTATCAATTATCCATCCATACAGGTAACGACCTTCAGGAGGTAGGAATTCTACTCCTCTAAGGTCTTTGTTCACAACTTCATGTAGCATAAATCTTTGTCCTTCGGTAGCATACCCATGGCTATCATAAATTTTGTGTGTTAATAGAGCTCCAGATGTAATCCACAACAAGCATGATTTATATATGTTGCATGGATATCTAAACAATCGTGAGTTCATGTAACTAGACCACTTGTAGTTGTGACTTTTACCCGTGAGAGGACGAGTACATGTAAATAATTTTGTGAAATTCATACCTCCCTTCAAAACCGTTGACGGCCACGATCCTTTGACATTCGTGATATACGGTGAGAACACTGCTCGTGGCGACAACATGCGCGGCAATTAGCAGGATATAGCAATGCGATGGGATAGTAGGACCCGCCCATCTGGATGCCCCGGTTCTTACGGCACGTTTGATCAACGGTGGCGACAGGTTTCGCGCGGCAAAGTTGCACGACAGTTAGCAACAGAGGCCGACGCGACTTACTCAAGGGTCCCTCATCTATCAACAGTTGAGATCTGATGCAGATCAGATCAGCGGTGCGCACCATCTTCATCGACGAAAGGCGCAAGGAGGATAACCAAGGTAAAGGCCACGAAATTGTGCAAGTGGCCACAACAAACAACGGATGATCTCTGTGCAGGGGAGATCTACGGCCAAAAGCAACACCGCGCTACTCAAGGTGTTCGAGGGTAAGGAGTCTGCACGAGTGCAACTCTCTGTTGAAGCACTGGCAAGGTTCAACGAAGTAGGTCACGCCTAAGAAACTGAAACCATTAGGGAAATATGGGGCATCACCATCACGACGAGCGAGCATGCATATTATACTCTGCATTGTCGTTTTGGGTCTAGAGTGGGTTCTGTATTAAAAGGTCGATTCGGGTAAAACATCATGGCAGGCCTGCCACCTCAGAAAAATGTTAGTATTTGAATGATGATCCGGGATTTGATTCCCAATTTTTCTAACAGAATCGGGCTATGTTTCGGGGTTGGTCCTAGGAGCCGCAACATTATAAATAAGACCTCAATTGATGAGGCAGGGGTTGAAATTTTCATTCAGAAATCATCCTGCTTTTGTTTTGTCTCTATAACTCTCTTGGAAGTATTAATGAGAAATATGCTCCTGTGTTTTTGAGATTCATCACGGTGGTTGCATTCAGTCTGTGTTTCATGTTTATCACTTTCATTTATGTGTTATTTCTACTAATGTTCTCTAGATTAGTATACAAGGAATTCGCTCTCAGCTAAGCACTCCTATATCGGATGTTACATTTGTTATTTTCTTCTGGTAAATGCTTTGGAATTCATCTCCTATGCTCCACTGCAGATACTAGCCTTTATTGTTTATTCTACTAAAGGTGGTGCAAGAGATTCGCCCTCAGATAAGTGCCTCTTGTTTCACTGGGCTTTTCCCTTTTTTCACTCTCCACTTTTTCAAGATATTTGACTGTTTGTGCTGCTTACTTTGTCTCATAATACAAAGGAAATTCAATTCCTCATTTTTACTATAATACCCTTGATTGCTTCAAGATTCGACTTCATTGCCCAATGACTCTCTTGTATGTCTATTCTGTCATTTTTTAATCTATCAACACCTCGGTACCTACAGAAATATAGCCTTATGCATGTTGTCCAAAGCTTTATGCATATGTGTCTCTTTCCTCTGTGACAAAAGAGAGCCCTCTCTGACTGTATCGGCTAGAATACAGTCTAAAGTTGGTTGAAATGGTTGCCCCTGTGACTTCCTGCAGCAGCCACTGGAAAATTACAGGATGCTAACAATGTGTATATTAGTTATTTTGTTAGTTATTATTATAGATCTAGTACATATTATATATTAGTTAAAAGTTATTAGACCCAACTTTTGGCGGTTATTATAAAATATTAATTATAATATTATATTATTATATTTTAGTTATAATATTAATTACTATTACTATTATATATTATTTATTGGTCACATATTACCTAAAACATGGACGGAACTTTTGATGGTTATTATAATATATTATTATCATTATATTTTAGTTATAATATTAATTACTATCATTATATATTATAAATTGGTCATGTATTACCTAAAACATGGATGGGTATTTGACTAAGTAATATTTTTGGACCGAGTAATATTTTTCAACCGAGTTAAAATTATTTGACCCATTAATATTTTTTAACCGAGTTAAAGGTATTGGACTAAGTAATATTATTATATATTTGTTATGATATTAATTATTTTTACTATTATATATTACAAATTGGAAAATTATTACCTAAAATTGGTTAGCATATTAATTTCATTTTCAATATCCAAGATAAATTTGGGCAGCTTGGGAAGCCCGTAGACAAATTATATTATTAAAATAATTCACCTATCCCCAAATTTATATTAAAAATTTGTTTTAAGACCTATACGGTATTTCAAATTTAAAGCAATATCATTAGCTAACACATGATGATATAGAATTTGAATTAGGGTTGAAAGGCCCATTTTGAGTTGAAATTTCCTCTAATAAGTTGGTATGTTGTTGAAAATGTTCTATAGGTTATCTTTTATGTACGTTTTATTTAATGTTAAACTGCATTATATGCATATTATAGATGGACATACACACCCACATACATACACATAAGTGTAGGTGTGTATACACACATCCATTTAAGTTACTGAAAAAATATTAGTAGTAGTCACATGATGTGAGGTTTTTTGCAAATTGCTTGATGCATTGTGTTTTATGCTATTTCAGTTGAGAAATGAAAGAGCTTACTTGAGTTATTTGTTTGTAGCATCACTTACTTCTAGTTTATCAGATGATTTATTGGCTAAGGCAACAGTACAGGTGGTGCTTTTGTTGCGGAAATGGAACACAAGGCTGGATATGGTCCGAAAAAACATACAAATGATTGGGGCACTCAGGTATTACTTCAACATTAGTTAAGTCACAAAGACCATGATTTATTTCAGGCTATGTGCTTTAGCAACGTAATTAAAGTTGGAATTCAATGATGTAAACTTAGCCACTACAGTTGGCCATCTTTAAAAAAATTGAAATTTGCCAAATTCCATGCCCTAGTTAACTTAATGGCAATTTTTGAAATGACTAGGCATTACTTCTAAAGACAAATTAGAATTCACAGACATTTTATCATTTTTCTTTTGTATTTGTGATTTTTTTAAATTTAATTCTTCAAATTTGAACACAAAACCGTAGTCGTAGAAAACATCGGATATATATATTAAAATTGTGATACTCTTTGTTGTTTTGAGATGATTTTCATAATATGTTTTAGTTTTCCAACTTCTGATGTATGATCCTTGATACGATTTTTTTAGTGATTTAAGAGATTAGTGAAGTGTACATTTCATTTCCTGGGAACAATGCGTTAATTTGTAGACTTCTCTTAGTGGGTGTTAAATGTAGGTAGGGTCATGTTAAGCTCATCAACATTACAGTGTATGGTAATGTTGTTGCTCTGCAGGTGGACATAAGTCAATATAGTCATAGTTGTTGAAGTGAAAGGCCTTATTGTTCAATATGTATTTAATCTTTATTGAAATATATTGACATTTAAACTGAGTATAGCTATCTACAATGATATGAATGTCTTCTTGAAGAAGATTTCGGTAAACAACTCTGAATAATAATTATCATGTTGCTTGAAAAATGACTTCATTTTGTTCTTCTATTTTTGTAGTACTGCATGCATAGGTTCTTTGTAGCTTCGACATATAAAGATACTTATAGGGTCATTTTCCCTACAGTCGAGCTGTTAGATACAGATTTAGACCCCATTTGAATGAAACGGTTCCACTACTCATTAGCTATTGTAGAGATGCATCAGAATTAGATGAAGAACTCCAAGAATATAGCTTGCAAGTATTCCAGTGTTTGCTTCTCAATGATAAGGAAATTATTTTTTGTTGGAGAAGAAGCATGAAGAACCGTGCATGTATATTGTGTAATTTTTTCATGTTATGGCACACTCAAACAATTGGATATGCTAATTTTTATTTTGGACAACAGTGACTTAGATGAATTGTTTTGTTTTATAAGGTTTAGTTTGTCATAACTCTGCAGCTTTACTCTACGTGAGATTTTCAGCTCTCCTGTACTTTAGATGCTATGTTGTGGTAAATTTTGTAGGGTGATACAAATATTAGTATAATGGGTACTGTCAAGGATAATATATGTCTAGAAAACAATGGGAAAAGAAGATTAAAGACACGATATCAAGTTGAGGGTTTGGAGAGATTCTATGTAGGTATGTTTTATACTTTTAGTTTTTTGTGAGCACAAAATTCATTACCTTTTAAAGTAATCATGTATTAAATTTGAAACCAAATCTTTGAGATTTCAGAATGCAATCTTTTTTATTACATGAATGCTTAAGTTCCGGTTATTTTTTCCTAAATAGCCCAGTGTTCCTTTTCAATAATATTTACTGCAAATTTGTTCTTACAAAATTTGACATACAGAGGAAAAATATCTGACATAAGCAATGAAAGGAAAGCTTGCAGTAGAATTAATGTTAACAGAACCACAAGTTCACAAATGATTTTGTCATAGAAGGAAGAAGGACAAAAAGAGCAAGATAAGTGATACCAACAGTGGTGGTAAACAATATCATGGTGTTGGTTTAAGCAAATATGGTAGTATAAAATTGAAATGCCTTAGTCTTTCTAGTCTCAAAGGGGTTGAAAACGAAATGCCTTTAAACATTAGGAATCCTAGGAATCCTTGAAGTGCAGCCCTTGGTTTGGAGCTTAATGATGAGGACGTCAATCCAGGAAACTACAATGATATTAAGAACATTTTTGTAGGAATTAGTTCATCACAAGAAAGATCGACATTGCAGAATGGGAGTCCTTGCAAAATGCAATCAACCATACTAGATTACGGTTACAAAGTGGGAATCGTTTCAAAATGCAACCAAATAGATCATTACGGAAAAGGAAAAATACTGGAAAGATAGAATCAAATGAGAGAAAGATAAAGTCATAGTTATCTATAGGACAGACATATGTGCAAGAGGATGCTTATGATGTGGTTGTTACAACTGTTAAAATCCGTTTGTCTGGGCGCTTTCGTGAAGATGGCCTGCCTCTAAGTATTTAGTGTGTGTTACTTGCATGTTGAGAGACTCTATTGATGATGCAATGTAGGTTATATGTTTTGAATCTTTGATATATGTGCTAAAAGAATTGTTCAATGATTTCTTGTAATCTTTGGAATTTGATATTTCATGTTGCAAGCCTTACATTTCTGCATGTGCTTTTCATTATTGTCATTAAAGTTGTGTCTAGTCCACTACAGTGCATGTTGGGACTGTTCATTTTGCTCATCTTCTTGCATGTATTTCTTGTCATACAGGACGTTCCCATCCCTCATGATTTACCCATTGTACATAATTCCTTACCATGATATCCTCAACAAGTGGGACCTCCTTTTATCATTATGTATCGGACAATGGAAACCCCCAATGGTCTTCACTTTCCAAGATCAATGCTCAATTCACAGCCTCTTCATATGATATGGGGGGAACCACTTTCATCTTGTTTTTATATTTAATCAACAACACACATCCATGAACCAATTTTTCAATAACCCATTTTTTATTTTTCTGTCCATCTTTTTGATAGGGGTCAATGGTTACAGATTGTACAAACAAGTAGAAATGTTTTTCAAATTCATTTCCTAGTGTATCAATCACATAAATAATTTGTGGGTAACTCCTTGTACCAATAATGTGCAATGTCTCTGTGTTGAGAGGAATGCCTTCACCTAGCACACGTATTCATGTTACATTTTAGCCATCTAGATATTCTCTCACATATTTTACAATACTTAACAAAGTCTTTGTTTCTCCAAGGTGAACATGTGCCTTTCTCTATTGGGTGTCACGTTGTTTATTTCTTGGGAGTGTCTTCTGACTCTCTCCTCCCCTTCTTCCTCTATTCACGTGGATGCATTCTTGATATCCAACCTCCTTGTATCCATGATTTCCAAAATGAGAACTGAAGCTTGATATTCATCTTTCCATAAACTTTTCCAAATAGAGATGCCTCTCAATCGGCCTCTGCTTCCTCTTTTTGTCACGTCCCCTCCCGTTCACCAGAGAGAGAACGCGGCCAAGATGCTACTAATACAGGAAAAATAGCCCCATAAACATAATACGAAATGCATTGAAGTAAAAACATGCACAGATGCATAAATTATTAATATACAGCGGAAGAAAAATACATTCATTCACAACATTTAACATGTTCATATTAATCAATAAGCACATACATTTGCAGAGATAAAATAGGCAAGAGATGCTTATCTTAGAAGAAGTGTGTCCCGCAACCAGCTACATCGCTGCAACGTTCCACCCAACCATAGGCCAATGTGCTCATCAATCTCTTAGCAGCACTACCACGCCCGATCTAGGCATGATTCCTACAAGGAATAAGGGAACACTAGAAGACTCACACATAGCCAAGGATATAATAAGAACTCAGCCAAGCCAACACAGTTGAGTTTATCAGGCTGCAAAGGAGCTGGAAAGGTTGACTGCTAAGCTAGTGATCTCAACCATGGAGCTATGGACACCTGCACCAGATCTAGCTTTGCTTCTAAAACATCTACACACCCAACACAAGGAAGCATCCCCTTCTCTACTACACAGTCCCTCGGGTTATTCCTTCCCTTCTAGTGCTATTCAGGGCATGTAAAGAAGAAAACCATCCCCCCTAGATCTGTCTGTGAGTTTCCTTCTTAAGCTAGGTTTATCAAGCTACTTCAGACCCCATTTCCACTCCCAAACTAGTTCAAACCAAAAAGAAATATGCACACACAGCATATTACAAAATTTTGGGTTGAGGAAAAATGGTTTCGGCAACAAAACGAATTATCAAGATGGGTAAAAATAGCCTCTTAGCAGCAATTTGATTTCCATAGTTGTTTATGGCCCTAATGTGGCCAAAATGAACTCAACAACACCCAAAAATAGTGGGTATCTTCTCCCACTCGTTGTGCAAACCAAAAACGTTTTTCCCAGCTGGGTAATGAGGAAACAACCACAAAAATGCCCAGCAAAGATCCCATCCACTGATTGTTATCAAAACAACTTCCCAGCCATGGGGAAAAAACACAGAAAACTGTAAAAACATGAATGAGAGTGCCTAGGAGCTCCAAAAACGTGGATGCATGAAGGAATGGGAAGCATTTTTGGGGAATAAATTTCCCCATAAGTCAAAAATACTTTTCCCAAAAATGGGTGCTTCCCCAAATTCGAATTTGGACTGCCATACCTTGCCTATCCCATGCAATAGCTAACTCAACCAATTTCTAGCATAATTAAATGATTGGGCACAATAGACAAAATGAGTAGTTGATAGTTTGATGGGTTCTCCCTTTGACATTTGGCTTTTCCCCATTGGCCCAAAGGTTTGACTATTCCCCCTTCTCCCCCCCCCCAACGCGCTTATCCTTATGAAATCATGCCTCCATCTCATTATTTGTTGCATTGACATAGTTGGTTGTGGGTTTTTAATTAAATTGCATATTTACATCATGTCCAAAATTATAATGTGTCGGCTAGCACAAAATACCAACAGCATCGATTTTAATCGCCGAAACATAAAACGATAAATCAATGGTGGGTATTTTTTCTGTTAGCTCCACACCATGATTAATTACAATATTTACATCATATGCATTTAATGCAAACGGGGTCAAAACCAGGGTGTTACACTTTTCCAGCCTTTTCCCCTAGAGGAAAGATATTAAAAATGCACCACATTTCGTGGTCTTTTGTCTTGTGGAAGGTTCTTCCTTGGCACACGACTCACGGCATCATCATATAAAGAAAGCCAATCAGCAAAGCAAAGTAGATAACCAAAAGCTACTCACTATGAACCTGAATGATTCTCATGTTCTACAACCATGTTTTGTTACTCTTTGTCACAAGTAACATGCAGTTAGTCTTGGCTGAGGAAATTGGACGTCTTGTCAATGTACTTGATTTATCTCCTCAGGTCCAAGAGATAAGAAATAGAAGTTTTCACATATTCACCTTCTTTGTATTGGACTCATTATGTCAAATGGGGTCGATTCTTTCTAAACAATCACAACCGCTCACTAAACTAGGGGTTTACCTTGTCCAATTCCAAACCTGACAAGGACACGAATTGTTGAGAGGAATCCACCCAATTTGTGAATTTGAAAATGACAATGAGACAGTTAATTAAGAAACAATATCCATGCACATGTCTTGAATAATTAGCAGAGAAATAATTAGGATGAGAGTAAAGAGTTGTTTTTCTACTGTAATCAGTGCTCCAAATTGATCTATCTAACCCATAATCTTCCTTCCAAACCTGAATATATAGAAAATTCCATCTCTCCAATGAAACTGGCCCTTCTCTTTTAAAAAGGGTATTACTATTAAAGATTCAATTCCCAAAAACTTGCATGCAGATTGCCTTTGCAACTTTATTTCTATTTTGAAGGATTTATGTTGTTTGCATTCAATTAAGAAAATCGGCTCAAGTCATCTCTCCAAGTTGACCAAACTTTCTGCCTTTTGTTCCCTGTATATCTCATGTATGCTTGATGTCCATTTAATTACATACAACCTCCAAGCGAGTATTCCCCTGTAGATTGTATGCATGGGCTGCTCATTTTACCTGCGGCCTCAAAACAAAACATGAAATCCAATTTACACTAGAATTCAGCGTATTGTAGACAGTCGGTAAATGCTGAAACAAACCAGCTGGAAGACACACTGGAAACTCTGCTCTCCAGATCAACAGCCTCAAATCGATACATGTGGCATCATTTTTTAGTTCTTATAGTATTTTCATAATTGACTGCAATAAATAAAACTATGTCAAAGAAATGATTTGCAATTGATCTGTTGTGATAATCCATTCAATTTTGTGGAGGTGACCTTCAATTTTATTGTAGAAAATTCATTGAAAAAGACCCACACCAGATTTTCTTCACCAATATTTCGCTGCAATGTTTCTTGTAGTTGTTGTTCCTTCCATTTATTCACTGGTGTTTATTCCTGAAGAGAAGTGGCATGAGGTCGGATTTGTTTTTTTTAAGTGACAAAAAATAAAACTGCTACATTTCCCTTCAAAAACTGTTTGAGGGTCACCATTCACTTCTCTCATTGGCTATCGACATGACACTTGATTTGTGCAGGGGTTCTGGTTTCAACGCTATGTTTGTGCTTGTTCACAATCCTTTCAAATAGCTCCTCTGTTGTATGTGCATGTCTGTTCTATGGCAGATTTGGACAAAGGAGGGGTAACGCCATTATAGAACACATGTATTTTCCTAATTCAAACTATTTTGACTGCAATGTGGGTGTGTTACCTGCTACCTCTTTAGCTAATGTGTTGTCATTCATCATTTACTGCTGGTATTTTTCTTGAAATCGTTGAAACAACAATGAACTCTTGGATTTCATTCCATGGTCATCCCTGAAATGAAAGTTTTGGATGAAGAAATATGCTTGAGATAAAATGTATAAGTAGAGAAAGGTGGTAATTCAAGAAAATTATCACATAAGCATAGAAAGGTGATTTCCGTGCCTTGATTGCAGGTTAGTGGTTGTTTAAGTCACCTCTAAATAAAATGATCACATAAGTATTCATACTTCTTGTCAGCAAGCGAACTCAAAGGTATTGTTGCTAATATTTTATCTCATTTCATTTCCATTTATCTAGTGGCTAAGAGTACTTAGAGTTAGTGCCCATTATTCTTGATGTGAAATGGAATTAGTTGTATATTTCTTTTTACCATTATATCTACATTTTGGGTTATGATTTGCTCCATTTTCTCATCATTTGCTTCTATATAAACTGAAATTCTCCTTTTCATGACATCATCCACCACTATCTTCAAGTTACTTATGAATTTTCAGTCAAATTCAGATATCTTAGCATGACTCTAGATGACTCTGTAGACAATTTAACATTGGATGCATGCTTGTCATTCCTATAAATTTCTAGGATTTTTTCAATTTTCATCATTCAAGCATACAAAATAAGGATTATCAAGTTACTATAGATACATAATGGCTTAGTTTGTAATAGTCCTTCAAGTCTTTCAAATGCATTTATTAAGTGCAAGAAGGACTTGAAGGACTAGTATAGGGTAAGGCATTATGGATCTGTAGTAACTTGATAATCATTATTTTGTATGCTTGAATGATGCAAAATTTGTTTGAATATCATCATTATCAAGCATTAACAACTTCTTAAAGGGTGCTAGCTCAATGGTAGAGAACTTGCCTAATTATAGGGAGGAGGTTGGTGGTTTGATTCATTTGTTCACTATCATAAATTTGTGACTACAAAAATGACTAAATTCACATATATACGACTATTAGTAGCTAATTTCCTGTATCTTATAGCGCGACTAATATTTAGTCGTATTTAGCTTAGTCATTAATATGTTATCCTCTAGTAGTTTATTTAGTCGTATATTTGGTCATTAATTGTTGCAATCAATGACTAAATCAATGACTAAATCAGTGACTAACTCAATGACTAAATCATTGACTATCAATTACTAAATCAATGACTAATCATTCAAGCTATTAATGACTAAGTGAAATACGACTAAGTTATTCAAGCTATAAGATAGCGGAAATTAGCTACTATTAGTTGTTGACTCAAAAATAGTCGTTTATAGTTGGATTTTAGTCATTAATTTCTCACTTTGTACTAGTGATTATTTGTTGTATGAGAAGTGCTACATGATGATTGAATATAATCCTAATTCTTATTATATGCTCGAAATGATCCTCGATAGCAAGCTGCAATGGATAGAGTTCAACTCTCTTCAAAAAAATGCAATCTAGGAGCTAGTTTCCCTTTCACCTGGGAGGAAACTTGTTCAATGAAAATGGGTCTATCGGGTGAAGGTTTCTGCATATGGATCAACCTAAAAATATAAAGCACGTCTGGTAGAAAAAGGCTTCTCCCAATTCCAAGGAGTGGACTACACTCCGACCTTTGCATCGGTGGAGAAAATGGATTCTATATGGCTAGTCTTAGCCATTTCTGCATCCAAACATTGGGAGGTGCACCATATGGATGTCAAAGGATATTCTCTTCATGGAGAACTGCAAGAAGAGATATACATGAATCATCCTGAAGGCTACACATTAGATCCATCATTAGTTTGCAAGCTGCAGAAATCCTTGTATGGCTTAAAACAGGCCCCAAGAGCTTGGTACGCCAAAATGGATTCTTTTCTGCTATCACATAATTTTGAAAGATGTAAGTCTGATCCAAATGTGTACTTTCAGCATTATGAAGGTAATTTTCTAATTATATTTGTTTATGTTGATGATCTATTAATCACAGGAAGCACCCTTGCTTCAATCATATTTATAAAAACTGCTTTACATTAAGCTTTTGAGATGAGTGATCTAGGCCTATTGAGGCAGTTTCTCGGGCTAGAAATAAATCAATATTTTGATGGGATCATGGTGTCACAATAAAAATATGCTTTAGACCTATTAATTAAGTTTAATATGGATGATTGTAAGGAAGCACCTTTCCCATTCCTCTCAGGAATCAATCTTGAAGAGGAAAATACTACTCCATGGGTGGATTCTACTCTCTACCGTCAATTGATTGGAAGCATTCTCTACTTGATACATTCAAGGTCCGAGATTTGTTATGTCATGAATGCTATATCAAGGTATATGCAGCAACCTCATGAACTTTATTGGAGGGAAGCCAAGAGGATTCTACAGTACATGCAGGGTACTAGAACCTATGGCATTCACTATGTTGTTGATTCTGAACTAGACTTGGTGGGATTCACAAATTTGGATTGGGATGGAGATAGCCTTAATCAGAAGTCTACTTCCGGCTATGTTTTCATGTTTGGTGGTGGGCATATTTGCTGGTAAAGAAAAAAGCAAGCCGCCATTGCACTATTTTCAATAGAGGCATAGTACCGGAGAGCGATCAATGCATGCATACATGCAGTTTGGCTGCAAGGTAATTTGGTAGAGTTCGACATTGGTGGCACTTCATCTACTATCATTTTTTGTGATAATAAAAGTGCTATCAAGATCTCGATAGATCTGGTTCAAAGACAGAGAACCAAACACATCGAGATCCACATGCACTACATCAAAAAGCTTGTGCATGACAAAACAATTGTTCTACAATATTTCCCCATAAATGAGAAAATTGTAGACATTTTCACCAATAAATTCTCTAAGAATAAGTTCACTTACCTCCATTCACTGTTGGGGATGAGTTCCACCATGGTGAAGTTAGATTAATTCTTTAGTGTTCAGTTTGATGGGGGTTTTCTTTCCCACAGGGTTTTTCCTCTTTTCCTCACTTAGATTTTTTTTAGCATTTCAGAGTTAATTATTTGTAAAGGGTGACCTATGGCCTTTGTTGTCGAGGCCCTATTTTTTTCACTCCTCCACATGAGTTTGGATTAATGGGGGTGTTGGAGTCATTATCCAACCACACATCATTATTTGTCTTATTTGGCCTAATTTGCCACTTATCCTAAGTTTTTGACTCAAATATGTGACTACATCATGAAGTGGATCTCCTCCTTCAATCAGGGAGCCTAACTTAGTCTTCTCCTTCAACCGAGGAGACTAATTGAGCCTCCTCCTTCAATATAGGAGCGAATTTGGGTTTATATGCATGGCATATGCACCCCATTCAGTTAATTGAAGGCTATTTCACATATCTTTCAGTTGAGTTGGAGCTGCAAAGGAGCCTTCCTCATCAATTAGCCTATTTTTCGTTACTTTCAGTTAATTAAAGTGATTAAAGGAGCCTCCACCTACTTTTGGTGACTCTATTCAAGTTTGTTCAGTTCATCTCACCTAACTGAAGTCAGATAGGCACCCACACCTACTTGTTGCAATGTAGTTGAGTTCTATTCAGTTAGACTCAGTCTAAACTACCTCTGAGTCAGTTAGAGTCAATTAATATGGAGTTAGGTGATTAACTGATGTGTTGAGTGGTGTTTAACTGAAAAGTAAACCACTCTCATGTAATGAATTCGAATTACCTCTCTGGTATTTGAATTGCATGGCTCTTTATGCCATTGTATTGCATTGTATCACTACTTATTATTAATGATAAGCACATATACTGCTACAACTCCTTTTTGCACTGTTTCATGTCATTTCCGAGTAAAATTGATTTGTGAAATCTATTGTAATTTTTTGTCTTGTTCCTTAGATTGTTGTGACTCCAATTTTATAATTCTAACTCTTCATTATTACATAACCACAAAATAACTAATTACTTTTAAATTTTTACATTTTGTTCTTATTTTCAAGAACTTTTATTTTATTTATTACATGGGGAAATTGGTACGTGAGATTCTCCCCTCCTTGAATTAAGGATGTCCTCATCATCCTTGACCCGACTGCATTGAAAATCATGTATGAGATCTCTTTTTAAAAATTAAATACCTTGTAAAAATATTCAACCTCTTTTTTTTATTTTTTCAAACATCATCATCAAATTCATAAATCAACAAACATCCATAAATTAGTATTAAATTGAACAAAAGCATAATTTTAACAAGTTATATTCCAAAGGTGATTACTAATGGAATCAATCATTATGTGTCTCTTATATTGAATGTCTCCAACTTAAAATTACTGAAATACTTCGATATAATTTCCCCTTTATAAGTTTTTTTTAATATATATCTTAAGTATTGGTGAATATACACTTTACATAAATTCCATATCATAACTTACCACAATAATACTTCACTCTATTTAGTATATATATCTAGTTCATATATCATGTCATGTATTAACCAGAAAACACATGCTTTGTGAATTTCATAACCATACCGTTTAAAAATTTTATTGATAATTATTTGTATACTTTAATAAAGTAATGGCATATAACTTATAATTACAATTACATAAGTCTTTCAGAAAATGAGCATACCATTCTTTACCATAATATGGTACTACCCTCATCACATTACCATTTAGTGTAGTTTGACTATAATAAATTATTCTATCATCTACCTATATCCATTTCATTTTAGGATCTGACCATAACCACAATGAATATGTTTTGTTTTGCTTTTTTGATGTGGTTTGTTTCCCCATAAATTTGATAGGACACACTATATCCACGAGAATAATCACAACGAATATGTTGTTCACATGGACTCAACAATTAATAACAACATAATCCTGTTATTAATTCCTTGATTTAAATGTGTATATCATTATAAAATTATCTTAATGAAATGCATCAAACCATAGATAAAAATAATCAATCATTATTTGCAAGTAATTCACAAACATACAAATAAGAATTGAACACTAATTGATGAAACCCACTCTTAAATGTCAATTGCATTTAACTTTCCTAATGCTATATTACAAGCTCACAACACTAGAGAGATCATCCAGTATGAGACAACCACTTTTATCTCCATTATCTCCATCCCTCGTTCCACTATTTAAAATGCCTCCCTCTTGGATACACTTTTACCCAGGTTAAGATAGGCCCTTCTATTATTACACTCCCTCGTGAAATTATTTTCTAGTCATTGCAAGGAAGATCATGGACATGGTAAGACTAGAAGACTATTGAGTAGTGATGCAACTATTGTGATTTTTTCAACCAATATATACCAGTAAAGCTATCAAGTCGTGACTCTATAATATTACAACTTAGTTTCGACTATAAGATCCTATGGAAATGATATGTTATGGCATCACAATCAAATTGGTATCACTACCATGTCAATAGTATCACCTCACATGGTGCATAATCTTAGCATAATACTTATATACCTTCACATAACATTGCATATAATTTTTCAACATAATATTCACACAACTCTCAACTCTTCTACCTCTTCCAAAGGTGATTGAATATTTTGAGATTTCATCTCTAAATGAAATTGATTATCACTTCCGCTACTATTGATCCACATAACCAGAAACTTACATCTTCCTCTACTACTATGAATACATAAGAAACAAAGCTTGAACCTTTTAACTAGTAAAAACTTGATCATAATACTATGTTGCATATATTTATACACTAGAGTCTCTAAATAATTAACTTGACTCATGAAATCACATGTAATAAATCATAAATACTTCTATTGTATAAAAATTAAAAATTAAAAAACAATACAAGTCACAATTTTTCATAAAAATGAAAAGGAAATACAAACTATGACTCACCTGATGGACAAAAGAGAGAGGCATGCAAAAGTTGATGTTACTCTTAAATTTTAATATTACTCTAGGTGAGAAACATTTTAAAAGTGTATTGTACACTGATAAGACTGAAGATTAAATCTTATATTTCTCACTAGTGTGTCCCTCATTGTTCTATACGAATATTTAATTAAATCCATATAAACTACTAATATTACTAATCCATAGAACCATTGATTTAGCCAAGGTCGGAAACAAATAAACCATTTTCCTTCCACATGCCCAAAAGAATAAATTATCAAATTGTTATTCATCTTTTTCATTATTAAACTTATGACATGCATTAATGTAATATCCCGAAAGTAAAATGGTATCTGGATTTTGAAATTCCATAAAGTCTTATAATTACGACATAACTTAGTTTCTATTATTGTAGTTTCATAAGTTTTGGTTATATCTAAGAAGAAAAGACCGACAATAATTGGTGAAGAAACGATTAATTAACATTTATATTTAATACTTAAGCAACATTATAGGATGAAATCATGGAAAAATACCATGGGTTACCCAAAATTATGGGTTAGTAAACCACTTTAATACTAAACTCATTCTTTCTAACTTAGTCAAGATTAACCTAGCACACTACAATCACAATGTTAAAGGCAGTTGTGAAATTACTCCCATAACACGTCTCTCTTTGTTTGTTTAATCATACACTTTAATTATTGAGTTACATCAATGTATCAATCATATAATACACCAATGTTCCCTTAAATATTCATATTTTATTGGTGGTGTTCCTTCCCTTTAAATAAAACATGTAGGGTTTCACTAAATATACTAAAATAAACTAACTCCACTAAATATTCTCAAATCTTAATGTTTGCTTAAAATGATATCTAATTTAACGTGGCAATTGTTATTATCTTCATCTTAACATATTCATTATTAATTATGTAAATTATCTCTACGTAATACCTATACTTTTTATCTGTGTCAACTTGCTACACACACATATATTATTTTGGTTGTTATGACCCTAAAGCGATTCCTACTTTCAACCCATATTTTTTTACATAGTCACAACTCCCAAGTCTAGGAATATACACAAAATAATTGAGAATAAATAATATGTATGAGTAGAATCACTAGCAACAAATAACTATAATCTTAGAAAAATATATCATTCCCTTGTAAATTCCATAAAAAGTGACTTCTCCATGAATTAAACTAGCCTAAATTTTGTTTTTTAACATATTGATTAGAAATGTCTATGTATATTATGGCTAGGAAATAGAGAGTTGTGGTAGTTTATAATATATAGTTAATCCTTCACACCATTAGAGTCATCAATTTTACATTCAGAAATTTGAAATATATATGTGTCGAAGAGTTAATTGTCACCTTATTTTCTATTCATTGGTTTATATAACAAGAATAAAATATGTGCTTACTATCATGCATTATAAGTTTAATCATGAGAGAATACATATAGTTGATACAACAATAAGAAATCATGCATGCATGCACAAATTACTTTTCATTAATATGGAGATTCACTATGATTTACTATCACATTTTATATGCTACTATGCACATGCACAATTGCATTAACATGAAGATTCACTATTGTTTAGAGAAACTTGAAACAATGCATAAAGTAAAACCTTTTCATATATTCTGATATTCATTTTCATCATCATTCCCAGGACACTAGCCTTCCTTCCATTAAATAAATAATGAAAGGTTTCAAAGTGAGAAAGACGTTGAACCTGTTTAGAACACCTACCTCCAACTGCAGTACTTGCAGAAACGGAACCCCACCGAACTCGAAAGTGAGAAGGTCGAGGCTTTCATAGTTGGTGCTAACATTTTGATAATAAAGTGGAAAACAAGGGTTAAGAATTCAAAGCCTTGTGGAATCGCACTATCGCAGAAGTAGTAGAGTTCGCACGAGTCGTTAGTCTTCTAACCATATTGTTGCGAACTCTTGTCTTCTAACCATATTGGGCCCACTGCCATGATTATAAAAGAGTAGCGCGAGGTGAAGAGAAGGAATTAAGGGATGAACGAATGAAGAAGGAATCAAGGCATCTAGTGATAGATCAAATCCTAAGTTTAGGAAATTTTAATTGGGTTAAGGGATTGTTTATTTTGACGATGTAATATCTTTGCGATGGGTCATTTCACAAATTGAAGATGATGATTGTAGAGTTGATTGCATGAATTGTACTGAATATTATTGAATGGATGAAGATAAAGAATTATTGGGACTTTTTATTTTATTTTTTACATTTTATATGAATGTTGTGAATGTTGCCTTTGGACTTCTATTTCACAACGCTCTCAAACTTTGTTATAAATGTCGATGAATATACGATGATGCATGTGGTGAAATGGTTCATGAATGAACTCTCTATCAGTTTACTCTTTTAATTAACCATCCTCGTTTCAAATAGGTCTAGGTGATGCTTCAGGTGAGACCTTCTCCTTCAAGGTATTAAATATGCCAGCACACTAGACTACATTGGTCCTTTGTTGGAACCTATGTAAAACAATGATCTCATTAGTCTTGTGCCAAAAACCTAGATTTTGGAGGATGTCGGTACCGCAAGCCATAAGGATGTAAGTATTTTTTTCCTCTTGATTCAATACAAATGAATTAAGTTCCCCCCCCCCCACAATTTGTTATTATTTTAGTAATGAATACAGTCTTAATTTGGATGCACCTCATTGGTTTTATGTTATATGTTAGAGGAATGAGAAGGGTATGTGTTTGAGTGTGTAGGTGATTTAAAGAGAATTAGGATCATCAAGCAAGCAAGGATCAAAGGATTGGGGCTTATCAATATGCCATGCTTCAAGAGGCAATCCTTTTACTCTTTACCAAAGCTTCAAACTCTTGAAAAATGATGATGAATAGATCTTAGGAAAATGAATAGTTATTTGTTTATACCTATGTCAGTGACCCTCACCAAGTCACTAGGATATATGAGCCTTGCTCTTTAGAAGTGCATCAAATTTAATCACAACACCAAGTCTCATGATCTATTCATAAAGATAATTTTCAAGTTTGTAATCAACATATAATGGCAATGGAAGCCTCAAAACATGATATTATAACACTCCACTTAATCGTGAGGATTTTATAACCCCCCAATGATTTACAAGGGATTCAAACTAGCAAATGAAATAAGCTTATCCTTCTCAAGTATATGTAAGTAAAATATGGCCTTCTTGAGCTTCTAAATTCTTTCAAAACTCATGCTTATACAAGTTTAAAACTGCAAAGCTTCAACACAAGAGGACTGCAATTCTAAGAGAACTCTAAGAATAATCCACCTTTCAATGAACAAATAAACCTCTTAAATAAGCTCTGATATTTGTTCATAAACCTCTTAAATATGCTATGAGATTTGTTTATAAGATGCTATGATGTTATATAAAGTAAACTAATGCAATGAATTGTTGTCTTATTGATATTATGGTGTTTAGTTATTCCTTACATGATAAGTAAACTATTTAAATAGTATTTTCATTACCTCATAAAATAAATATAAGACATAAAGTAGAGAGTGTATGCTATGATTTTGTTGCACTACTATGATTGTACTAGTTGCGTTCATCAAAATGTCAAAGACTAACATCATTAAATATATCTTCAAGACTAGGTTCATGCTCATTGGTCTCAAGTTTCTTCTAACAGATGTGAAAACATGTCAAAATCAAGATCTATTTTATGGATCTTGAGATTGGGAAAGATTATGCAACAATCATTTTCATAATGAATATGTTTAATAGTTACAATATGTCAAAGGAGACATCAGTTGGAGCTATAAATGTATCGATAGCCAGATTGACTAACTATACCATATATTCTTGGATGGTGAAACTAGAGTTCTAGTATTGTGATTTTGGGGAGAAGATAATACCATGGAGAAATGGTGATAGTAGAATCAAAGAACAATGAAAGTAGACACTTATCAACAAATTGATGTAGCAATACCGTGTGAAAGTGGCAGCCATAGTAAAATATTCAAAGTTCATAGAAAAGTTGGTTCAGTTAGACTCTATAAGAGCAATGATCTCATGTTAAGCTTCTATTACATTATAATCCATAAAATCACAACAAAAATTGGCTAACATAAATTCTCAGAATAATTTTCGATAATATTAAAAAACACAATGATTTCTTATAGTAATCTATATTATTAAAATTAATCAAAAGAGAGAAAAAAATTGTTATTAAAAACTTATTTGTTATTAAAAACATCTAATTTGATGGATTTTTACCACAAGACAACAAAAAAAAATTATGTATATATGAATCATATTAAACTGATTTTTGTTTTCATCAAAATAATAATCTTTATACAATAATAAAATCTATATGTAGTGTTATCTTTAAAAATCTTATAATTGAATCTAATAAAAAAATTGACTAATAATACATAACAACTATAGTTAAAGAAAGTAAGCATTACTAAGCCACCGATCAAATATAATATTTCTGGAATAAGTAAAAAGACATTGCATATAATATAAGTCATTTCAATTTAATACATGCATTATCATATGGGTTATCAAAGGAAATTTACAAGCAATAATAATGGATTGGTGTCGGAGAATATTACTGTCGTGTCATTATAAATATATGAATATGCATTAATCAAATGTCATATAATATCAATAAGAAAACATTAATAAGAAAACATTAATGGGTGATAGAGATAGTGTAATGTAACTTTTGAAGATATACATTTGCCAATGAATGTGAGCTATAAAGTAAAAATATTTGTAATAAAAAAAATTAATTTAAATCATTTTTAAAAATATAGGTATTAACGAGAAATAAAATTATTATAAATTATATCATTATAAAGATATGATTACAATGTTTAATGGAATAGTTTAATTGATTTTGAAGATTTGGTGTGAGGTTTTAAATTTAAGTTGAGTTAAAATTTGAACTTTGTTGAATTTTATTAATTTATGAATTATATGATGATTAATTGTTTAATTGTTTTTATTTAAATATTTTTTAAAAAATTACAATATATAATATGTCATATATGTAAATATAAATAATAATTATATATACAAAATTATATTTTTAAACAATTTTTTTGGGTAAGTAATAGTAATTATATTAATATATGGTAAAATGTATAGAGGTGGTAGAGCAAGTCAAAACAATTTAAACACTCATCTATAGTCGTTCCCAATTCTGAGAATTAAAAAATTATGCCTGCATCTTTGGGACACCAGGTCAAAAAACCATTAAAGTTGTTCTATATACCAACTTTCAAAGTTTGAACAACTGAAACTAGATATGAAAGAGACTAAAATGTCCTGAAATTTAAACATCAAAGAAACTAGAATTATAAGACTAGATGCTAGTCCCGGGGTTGTGGAATGAGGGCGCGACCTTAGGAGGATTATCAATCATCCATCCATACAAGTAACAACCTTCAAGAGGTAGGAATTCTACTCCTCTAAGGTATTTGTTCACCACTTCAGGTGGCATAAATATTTGTCCTTCCGTAGCATACCCAGGGCTATCATAGATTTTGTGTGTCAATAGAGCTCCAGATTCCTATAAAACTGGGAAAATTAGGTTTTAGTGCAACCTATGTCTAGAATTATCCCTTGCAATTCTCTTTCAACCTTGTCATCTTCCTAGTAATCTCTAACTATCTTAACCTTCACTTCCATATAAAATAACTATTTAATCATATTTTTAGATAAAAACACTTATTAAACACATATACAAACATTCCATACAACATAAGTCCTTTTAAACTTATGCACTAGCATGTGAGTCATAATAGAAAAAAAAATCATTTTGAAAAAAAAAAGATAAAGATGAAGGTTTTATCTATAATGAAATAATTATAGGCCACAATAAACATATGGTTATACATACATAAGTGTGACTCTGTTTATATATTTAAGCACTAATTAGACATCGAGAATCATATTTCTACATTAATATAATAATAATTAAACATAATATTTATATATGATAGAGATATTGCATGCATTATTACTTCTTTAATCAAAGACAATTATTAATCATAAAAGCATTGTGTCTCATAATCATACAAATAAATTAATAATCAAATGTACAAGTTTCAAAAAATACATTTGATTTGCAAAAATATTGCTATTAAGAAATGCATTAAAAAAATCAAAGTTTACTAGTTATCTAAATGAAATAATTATAAGTCACAATAAACATAGAGTTAAATGCATAAATAAGCATCATATGTTTATATGTATAAACACTTACTAGAAATCCATAATTATATTTTTGTGGAAAATCACATATATATTAACTAAACATCCATAAGCATATTTTTATGTGAATATAATAATAATTACTTTCAATGAAAAACAAACAAACAATTGTGGACTATTAAAACCCTTTATCCTATAAATATAAAAATAAATTAATAATAATCAAATGTACAAGTTTATTATAGCACTTTGTCTTATAAGCATAAAGATAAACTAATAATGAGTGTAAAAAGATATATATGATTTGCATGACATGTTGTCATTGATAAATGTATTAAAAATCAAAGAAACATAAAAAGTTTTCAGAAATATTTTTTTTTAAAATTTGCATGACATGTTGTCATTGATAAATGTATTAAAAATCAAAGAAACATAAATATTTTCAGAAATATTTTTAAAAAATTAAAATATTTTGTTAAAAAAATAATAGAATATGATTATATATAATAATAATAATAATCTATTTTTAAGGTTACCGCCAAGCGAGACACCAAATTGGTGTATGAGACCCCCTTGTTTGTGGGACAAGGGACCCCCCTTTGCACAGTGATTTAACTGTTAAAGTCTACAGAGGTGTACATACAGTACCCCCCTCTGGATTTGAACCCGTGACCTCCTAAGAGGAAACACATTCTCTTAACCATTAGGCCCACTCATGTATATATAATCAAACATTCATAACGTGAAAAGGTTTATATTTAGTGAATACAGTTGATAGATCCTAACAAATTCCAAATATGAATCTCGCAATGACCTTTTTCAACTTAAAATTAAGAAAAAAAAATTGTAAGATTTGAAGGTTAACCCATGAAGTTACGTTACAGTTTTTTTTGGAAAGAGAGGAGGATGAAATGGGTCTAAATGAACTTTTGATAAAAATATTTTTTTATCTCTCATCAAGCTTTAAAATCATCCTTCGATCGAAGGTGTTTATGAAACAAAACTTTAATTAATGATTTTTCAAGCGTTAATCAAAATAAGGTTCAAAACCATGGGTGAGGGTAGGAGCTTGATTGAGGTCATGAAAGTTTATAAAAAAATCTCCACAAACCATCGATAAGGTTGTTTTTTCTCTCACAATAATAATAATGTATTGAAATCATTGATTTAGAAATTATACACACATGAATTAATGAACATTCATTGAACTTTTATTTTTTCATAGAAAAAAAAATCTTAATTTTATTTATAAAATTATAATTACATTCTTCAGATGGTACAATATAAAATATTTTCTATTGTCAAAATATTACTGACCAAAAAGTCTTATAAAATCTTACACATATTCTAACAGAGTCATAGCATAAAGCATTACATCACTGACAAGGAGTCTTGCAGATTATATCATAGTGTCACAGCATAAAGCATTTACATCAACTAGGTAACAAAAAAGCTACCCATTTACTTCAAGAAAATTAGTCATATCGACTATCCTTTAAACTTTATCAATTACAAAAAAACAGTCCAGATCGACCTTCAAAATCTCCATTTCAAAAAATGCACCAACTGCATAGATAGGCCTCCAAATTGTGCAGCAGAAACAGAAAAAGACCCATAGCATATACTCACGGGATCATTAGACAGTCCACATACCCCTTAACAAAAACTCATTACTGCAATCACAATAAGTTCAAACACAGTATAGACCAAGTCTTCTCAGAAGATTTTTTTAAAAAGCCTAACAGATTCAAAGCACTCAGTTGCCTGATGCTCAAAAATCTGCCAAGACCCAGTCAATACATTAGCTCCATCTTTTGTTAAAACATCAGCAAGAGTGTTTCTTTCTCGATAAATGTGCAAAAAATCCACTGACTCAAACATATCAGACAATCTGTTGACTTCAAGAAGAATCTGTGCAAGCTGAATATTTTGTATTCGATACTTACCAGTAGCCAAGTTGATAACAAGCTAAGAGTCACGAAATATCTGCAATTTGTTAAAATGTTTATCCAAAGCCAAACTAATAAGAAGCTTTAATTCAAGGAGCTCATCATAATTATTTGTTCCATAGCCCAGTCCTGCTTTAAAGGTAAAATAGTGATCATCAGAGATGAAAAGCAAGCCACCTGCTCCACATATTTTTGGCTCGCCTGCTGCCGATCCATCAAAATATCCCCAAGGAAAAGATTTGTCAATAACTTCCTCGACAACATGTCTGATTCTAACCACAATTTTATATCGAGGAAAAGAACTCAACATACCCAAACAAAGAGATGATACCTAATAAGGTGATAAAAAATAATCATCAAAACAACTCTGGTTTCTTGCCTTCCATATGAACCATAACACAATTACAGGTGAAGGCCTGATGTGTTTCACTTCTCCATTAAGACACCAAGTTTTCAGACAAGAGCTCACCGGATTACCAATCCATAAACTTTTTAGATGTAACTTAGCCTAAAGTTCATACCATACACTTCTGGAAAAGGAGCAGTCCACTCCTGTATGAAAATTAGACTCTGATTCCAATTTGCATAAGTAACATCTCCCTAATCCTTCCCTGCCCTTTCTGCAAATAACATCCCATGTTAAAGCCTTATCAGATAATAAAAACCAGTAGGAAATTTTATCCTTAAGTGGACATTTGAACTTCCAAAGGACCTTCCACCTCCAAGAAAGTTCCACCTCATTTCTATCCAAAACTAACTACATATATCCAATTTTTGGAGTATACTTCCCAGATTTTGACTGATTCCAAATCAAGAGATCAGCATCACTTGATAACCTGACTTGACTAGATTTTAATATAGCCAAATAATCATTCCAGCATATAACATCCTGCTAGTCCACAAGGCCAATCAAGTTAGCTGATAGCCATCCTTGTTCTAGCAACAGAGACACACCAGGACAGCCAATGTCTTTAAGAAAATATATACCAACAAAGTGAAGTTTATCAATCAAACAGGATGGTAAAAGGTGTCTCCATTTATAGCCAACCCATGGATCCAGGCCAAGTCTAACATCTGCACCATTCCCAACCTTCCATATAATATAGTTTCCAATAAGATCGAAAGACCAAAGAACAGCTTTCCAACAAATAGACATACACCTTTTCTTTTTTACAGTAACACTGGTCCAATCCAATAAAGATAAGGGATGGACATATTTTTGTAAGGCTATCTTCACCCAAAGACCCGATCCATGAATAAGGTTCCAGACACTTTTAGCAGTGAGTGCTTTAGCAAAAATAGCAGGTATCTTCAACCCCCAACCTCCCAAAAATTTGGGACATGCTAAGGATTTCCAAGAGGTCCAGGGTAGTCCAGAAGAGTCAGAATACCCTGACCATAAGAATATGAAACATAAATTCCTAATCTTTTCAATTATGCCCAAGGGGATCCAGAAATGCATTTAATACACCAAAATAGCCTCTAAGACGAATTTCACCAGAATAAGCTTAGACAACCATCGAAAACTCCAATTCTTGATTCTCTCTTCCACCTTAGCTACCAACCAATCCCAATCCTTCAAAAGATATCTGCATGGTTTAAGATGAAAACCAAGATACTTCAAGCCAACCTCAAGTTTAGCAACAGAAAAGGAGAAAATATTTTGTAAAGAAATTAACTCAGATTCATCCAGACTGGAGTGCAATAAGGAAGATTTATCTTCATTTATCAGCATCCCAGGTGCCTTACAAAAGATTAGCAAAACCTCATAAAGGGTTGATAATGATTGCTCGGAACCATTAGAAACCATGACAATATCATCTACAAATAGCACATGAGTAAATGAAATCTCATTGCCAAAAGAAATACCATGGAAATCACCCCTCGCTTTTGTTGAAAGTAAGGCCCTACCCAAACCTTCAACTACAATGAGAAAAAGTAGCGGGGCAAGAGGGCACCCTTGTCTCAGCCCTCGGCCAGATCTAAAGAAGGAAGAAGCCGCTCCATTGATCAATAAGGCAAAAGACATAGATGAAAGGCTACTCATAATCCAGGTAATAAAAGGTACAGCAAACCCCATTTTAGAAAGGATTACCCTCAAAAAAGTCTAATTAACCCTGTCATATGCTTTAGACAAGTCAATTTTTAAAACCACAGACTTCAATCTTTTACTACATATCGTATGCAAACCTTCCTGGATAACCCCAACAACATCATGGATCTGTCTTCCAGGAAAGAAACCAAACTGTTCACCAGATATATACCTGCCAAGAACCTTCTTGTTACGCATAGATATAATCTTACCAATAATCTTATAAATGAAATTGCATAAAGAGATTGGCCTAAAGTCTTCAAAAGATTTAGGAAGATCAATCTTAGGTATCAAAGCAATAAGAGTTGAGTTGAAAACAATAGGTATTTTTCCACACTTCCGAGAATCGTCGACAACCCTTAATAAATACAAACCTAAAACATCAAAAAGAGCCCTATATACCTCCACGGGAATCCCATCCGGACTCAGACTCTTATCATTTTTTCTTAAAGCTAAAACAGATTGAATATCCACTAAAGTATCAGGTGTCATAAGGTCTTCATTCTCCTCATTAGAAATAGAAGTAGGAAAATACCCAGCAATCTTCATAATATCAGGAAGATGATGATTCTCATCCTCCTAAAACAAAATCTCAAAATGATGTACACTAGCCTTAGCAATTGATTCAAATCCTTCCACTATGCGTCCATCATTATCCTCAATTTTCCAAATAGAATTTATATTCTTTATGTGATTAGCAAACTTATGGAAGAAGAGGTATTATCATCCCCACATAAAAGCCAGATGACCCTACTTTTCTGTCTAACCTCATGTTCACGATCTAAAAGGATTTTTCTTTTGCGATACTCCAAATCAACTAGAGAAGTCTTGTCCACCTCAGAAGAAAAACCAAACCTAGGTTTATTAAAAGAATCAGCCAACAGAAGTTCAATATCCACTAAATCCTTAGACTCCTGAGCTTTTTTCTTCACAGACCAAGATATAGACACATCTTTTATATTCTTAAGATTGGCAGCAAAGTGTGAAGTAGCAGACACCAACGGATTGTCCACATACATAGTCCAGGAAGCTTTTAGTAAAGCAACAAAATCCTCATTTAATAACCAGTGGGCATTAAATTTGAAGGAACTGCGAGGTTTTATGCCATCAGTTAATATCTGAAGGAAAACCAACTGATGATCTGAATCCCCCCCCACACCCAACCCATTGTCTGAAGTGGAGGTCTAAATCAAGAAGATCAGCATATACAAGCAATATGTCCAATATTTTATTGATGTTTTCACTGCCAAGTCTTCTGTTAGACCAAGTAGGGACTAATACGTTCAGAGAAATATCCACAAGACCAAAGCCATCCAATTTCAAAGAGAAAAAATCAGATAAGTTATCCACTCTAGCACTATGACCCCAAATTTCCGAGAAACCCAAAGAGAAATTCAAATCCCCACCAAGAATCAACCTAGAATTCTTTAGACAGTCCAAAGAGAAAAAATTATTCCTATACCTTTCCCTGTCCAAATAGGGGCCATACACATTCATAAAACAAAGAGCCTCTTTCATTTCAATGGAGAAAAGAGATGCACACAGTCCAGATTCCACCACCCAAGCACTTAAAAACTGAAAATGTCTCAATCTCCATCCCAATAATAAACCACCATATTTTCCTTTTGCATCCACCGATATAAAATCCCATCCATTAAGCATAGATTCCATCTCCCCAGCAAGAATTTGACCATCCCCCATGATTTCTTGAAGAAATAATAGATCGATATGTTGATCTTCCACCAACCTACGCACTGCTAGTTTTTTAGGCAAACTAGATAACCCCTGATAGTTTAGAGTTGACACTATCATGGTAAAACCCTATAAAGGGGATACACTGCTCTAAGTGCCCCAGTATGATGATCTAATGAACAGACAAGTTCCACAATAGAAGGATGAACACCAAGCCCTTGACAGAAAGAAGAAACCCCGGGTGGACAACTATCCCCATCCTTAACCCCCAACGGGTCCTCCGCAACTTTGGTACTGAACCTGAGAAAATACCCAGACTCTTTAAACATAGTAAATTTTATTGGCGACACAAACCCTAAACCTCCCAAGGATGAATCAGGCAGAATAAACTCTTCAGAAATAACCGCCTCTGACACGGATCCAAAAGGTTTTAAATCTTTAAACAGGGGATAAGAACTCTTATCACAATTAGATAAAGTTGTCAAACAAAGAGGTTTAAGAGCATCCATAATTAAAACTTGATCTTCAGGCTCCATCCCAAATCTTTTGGTAATCCAGAAGCATCAGGCGAAGAAACATCCACAACTTTACCGAATAAATCCCTAGAATTAAACTCAGACAAACCCACATCTCTCTTAACCCGCCAAACAGATTTTGGCTTCGGTGCCAAACCCTAATTTTTATGAAAAGAAAGACTACATTGGGAAACAACATGCCCATGACCATGGCATCTAATACACCGAAAGGGGACCCCAACGTAATCCAAAGGCTGACTAAAACAAATATATCCTCTTTTAATCAATAAGTCTACAGCTAAACCATTTCGAATATCAAGTAGGGCAAGAATACCCAGACAATAAGCCCCAGACTTAAGATAAGATAAGTATGCCTCTAAGAACGTCCCCAATGAAATCCCAACCAATTTGAAAAATTCTAATGACCAGAACTCAAACGAAAGGTTGGGTAATTTTACCCAGATCAGCATTGAATCATACCTTTCAACACGCAGGTCGAACAAAGGCATCCATCATTTCAGCATTAGACCAGAGCCCTCCCACCGCTAAGAGCCAGAGAGTACATCAGTCGAATCCAAAGCATCAAAGAATTTGAAAGCAATCCAGCCCTGCAGGAGCATGAACACCTTAAGATAGATGGTAACAACCCCCTTCCAGGTTGCAGAAACCCACTGCTTAATACCCATTGGGTTGAACTTACGGCCACCAAAATGACCAACCAGCGTAAGGGCATTCGTCAAAATAATGTCATTCATTGGAATGTCTTCGCCAACGACAAGCATCACAGGTTTTTCAATTTTTTTAATAACTTGTTTTGGTCATTTCACTCGTGCACCAGCACCAAGAAAACCCCCCGCCTTCCGGTGTTGTTTGCCTAGTGGTGAAGCCCCACCAGTAGCCTGAAAAACCTCCTCCCTCAAGACCTGGGGACCACTCTGAGAAAACCCACCAAGAGAAATACCCAAATTTACTCCAAGAAAAGATGTAGCCGCCTTATCCGCAGAGATATTAAGCTCACCACCCCGGTAAAGAGACACAACAACGCCGCCACACACAAACCCAGAGGGTTTCAGACCACCCGAACTAGCAATTGACAAAAAACCATCTCTTGCATCTCCGGATTTCACAGGAACCTTAGACAAAAAAAACTTTGCTCTAATTCACCCACAATATTCCTTTCAGGCATGACACTCGAAGAAAAAGGAACAACTAAACCCTCTCCCATATCCACATGGAAGGCCAAATCGCTTTGGTCAAAATCTTCATCAGACGAGAATTCAGCTCTACATACAGGCGAAACAGTCGGAGGAAACCTAGAAGATACCCCAACTGGATGCATAAAAGAACGTCATCCTTTGGAAGGAGTACGGGCCAACACTTTAATGTCTCTAAGAGACATACTGATGCGTGGCAAGATAAGAAGGCCAAACAAAACCTTAAACATGCAATCCAAAGTAACGAGCTGACAAATCAAACCCTAGACGTCAAATCCCACTCAAAACCCCCAAGGATTATGTTCTGTCACCCAAAACTCTAAAAACCTTCACGAGTAGCTACGTCCAAGTGCAACCCAACATCCATCGAACTATCACATCAACATCACCAGGTCTATAGAGAGATTAAGTAGGTTGTTTTTTAAATAAATGGTTAAATATAACTTTGCTTATTTTTATTTTATTTTATACATATTTAATAAACTCACAACATTTAATATGGTATGTTTTTATTTCCCACTATACACCTTAAAAAAAATTGATGCCTATTTTTTTCAAATATTTAATAATACACATTAGACTGAAAATAACCCATTAATACATAGATGAAAATAAAATTGGTAACATAAATATTGTTTTTTGTTTATTTTAAAATAATTAAAGAGAAACATTTACATTATTAGTTTTATTTTCAACCATGTATTAAAAAGCAAAAATACAAATAATTTTTTTCAATCATCTAGTAATACAAGGAAGACTACAATGATCATTTAATACACAATTGAAAATAAAATAAAAAACATAAACATTACTAATTTTTAGATCAGATTAATCAACCAATAACATTTGTACTGTAATTATGTTTTCAACAATTTATTGGAAAGTTAAAATGTTCTCAAAATATTTTCAATCATCTAAGAATAGATGAAGGATTGAAAACGAAGGTCAATGTAGTTACATAGTTGAAAATATGATTAGTAATGTAAATGCTGCAATTTCTTTAAAAAATAATAATAATAATAATAATAATCAACCAACCCTCTTTATTATGTCAGTATTATTTTCCACGTAAGAATAAATAACATTATTTATGTATGTTGGTACAAAGTGGAAAATAAAACAAGTAACATAAGCATTGTTTATTTAAATTTCTAATTTAAATTTGGGGTGCATTTATCTATTTTATCTCAGTTTTTTAATACAACTTCCTCGAGATATAATTCATAATAAGCATCATTTATATATGCTTTTTTTTTCCATGGAAAAAAGTCGTAAATATCTTTATTTACATTCAACAGATAGCTCTAAAGTCCATTAACACAAAAAAACCCAACCTTATAGCTGGTAATTATTGTCAATATAATGCTCCATATCGAGCTCAAAAAAACCTATAATTATGTCTAATGGCATTTACAGCCATATAAAAAAAAACACAGTTTCACAACTGTTCATCAAAATCATACACTGTTATATGTGCCCACCAACATCATTCAACATCACAAAAAACTGCTCATCAGTCTCAAAACTGATAACTGTGCATCATCATCCACCCATGATAATTCAAAGGAAAACATAAAACTGTTGTCCCCAACAAAAACATCATAAACAAAGGATCCTAATCTGATCACTATACCCCATATCCCAAAAATCCTCTTCAAATTAAAATATCTGAAAGGTTTCAACAACTTCATCTGCGCAATGTTCCTTGATGGACCAGTAACCTTCCAAAATCATTCCTCTAGCTTTTGCCAAAGCATCTGCAGAAGAATTTCAGATGCCCAGTTAATAACTAACTAAGAATCACCGAAAATCTGGATTTTATCCAAAGAGTTCCTTTTATCCAGATAGAGAAGTAGCTTGAGGGAACATAATTCTGCAAAAATATTAGTGCCCAAACCTAAACCAGCTTTAAAAGAGAAAAAGTGTACATCTGATAAAAACAGCATACCTCCAACTCCACATATTTTTGGATCCCCAGCTGCAGAACCATCAAAAAGACCCCATGCAAATGTTTTATCAATAACTTCCACAAATATAGTTCTTATAGAAGCCACAGAACTCTTCTACGGAAGAACCATCATCATACCCAGACTGAAGCTAGATACATGTGCTAGTGTTAATGAAAGATCCTCAAAACAAGACAAGTTTCCGGCCTTCCAAATGAACCATAAGACAATGATAGGTAAAGGTTTAATATTTGCAACTTCCAAATTTAAACACCAAGTTTTGAAACATTCTGACACAGTTTCTCCACTCCAAAGGTTATTGAATTTCAATTTGTCCTCAATAATTAACCAAACATTCTGAGTAAAAGGGCAGTCCACTCCAATATGAAAATTGGATTCGCATTCCATTTTGCACAAGTAACACCTACCAGGTCCTTCTCTACCTTTCATGATAAGAACATCCCAAGTCAATGCTTTGCCAAAAAGGATAAACCAACAAAATATTTTTGTTTTGAGAGGACATTTCAACTTCCATAAAACTCTCCACCACCAGATATCATCCACTTCCATGTTCATACGCTGGGCATAACCTTCTTTAGGTGAATACTAACCAGTTTTAGATAAATTCCAAACCAGAGCATCATCATCATTAGAAATCCTTACATGGCTAGATTTAAGAATGGCTAAATAACCATCCCACACAGCAATCTCACGAGGATCAGTAAAACCAATGAACTCTACATTAATCCATTGCTGAGCCATCAAAACTGTCAAGGCATGAAGTCCAATATCAAATAAAAAATAAAAACCAGCCAAATGTAATTTTTCAATCATGGAAGAAGGAAAAGCATGTCTCCATTTACATCCTATCCAAGGATCTAAACCAATACAAACAGCAGCTCCATTTCCAATCTTCCATACCAAAAAATTACTAATATCAAAAGCCCAAAGAATAGCTTTCCAACATATTGAAATGTCCTTTTTCTTTTTGACAAGAGATCTAATCCATTCTAGTATATTCAATGGATGAATATATTTCTGAACATCAATATTAACCCAAAGACCCGTTCCATTAATAATATTCCATACATTTTTAGCTGCAAGAGCTTTAGCAAAATCAACAGGAACTTTCAGTCCCCAACCACCCAAATACTTTGGATTTTCCAATATCTTCCAAGATGTCCAAGATAAACCAAAAGAATTATGTTTACCAGACCAAAGAAATTTGAAGCAAAGCTTTCTGATTTTCTCAATAATCCCCACCGATATCCAAAAGTGCATCCAATAGACCGGAATGGCCTCTAATACTGCTTTAATCAGTATCAACTTACCCCCCTTGGATAACCAACGAAAGCTCCAATTATTAATCCTTTTTTCCACCTTTATAATCAGTCAGTCCCAGTCCTTTAATAGGTATCTGCAAGGTTTGAGATAAAACCCAAGGTACTTCATACCATTTTCAATTCTGTCAATAGGAAATGAAAATATATTCTGTAAAGTAATAACCTCTATTTCTTCTAGACAAGAAAAATATAAAGAATATTTATCATCATTAATCTTCATCCCAGATGCCTTACAGAAGATCATTAAAATCTCATATAAAGTAGAAAGAGATTGTCCAGATCCATCATTGACCATTACAATATCATCCACAAAAAGAACATATGTTAAGACAATATCATTACCAAAAGATAACCCATGATAGGTCCCACAGTCTTTGGCAAATAGAAGAGCCCTTCCTAGACCTTCAACCACAATAAGAAACAGTAAAGGTGCCAAGGGGAAACCTTGTCTAAGTCCCCTACCATATTTAAAGAAAGATGTTGCAACTCCATTTATAAGCAGGGAAAAGGATATAGAAGAGAGACTACTCATGACCCAAGAAATGAAAATCCCAGCAAAATCCATTTTGGAGAGAATGACCCGAAGATAGGTCCAACTAACACAATCATAAGCTTTAGATAAATCAATTTTTATCATTACAACCTTTAAGCATTTACTATGCATAGAATTCATACCTTCCTATATGACCCCAACTGCATCAGGAATCTGCCTACCCAGCAAAAACCCAAAATGTTCACCATATATACACCTACCCAAAACTTTTCTGATCCGCATAGAAATAATCTTACCCATAATTTTGTAAACAAAATTACACAAAGAGATAGGCCTAAAATCCTCAAAGGATGAGGGGTGATCAATCTTTGGGATGAGAGCAAGAAAAGTTGAATTGAAAACCACAGGAATTTTACCACTTATCCGGTAAAGCTCATTAACTCTCAGGAAGTCCTCGGCCAAAATATCAAAAAGACATCTGTAAACCTTTATAGGAATCCCATCAGGTCCCGGACTCTTGTCATTTTTACTAATGGAAAGGATATGATGAATATCTTGCATAGTAACAGGCTTCATAAGGTCACAATTATCTTCCTCAGAAACATATGTGGGCAAATAGCCTGCACTATGCACAATTTCAGGAAGATGAAGATCAACTTCTTCCTTAAACAGAGACTCAAAATGTTGAATCCTAGCCTCAGCAATAGCCTCAGAACCTTCAACAAGGTTACCATAATCATCATTAATTTTCCAAATAGAATTAAGATTTTTCCTATGAGCAGCAAATTTATTGAAAAAATGGGTATTGTCATCACCACATATCAACCATAAAGCCCTACTTTTTTGTCGAGCCTCCTTTTCTCGGTCACATAAAATAGTTCTCTTACGAGATTCAAGCTCAATCAAGGACAATTTATCGACCTCCGAAATAAGACCAAAAACCACCCTATCAAAATACCTCTTCATGTCACTTTCAATTTCAACTAAATCCTTAATGTTCTAAGCTTTTTTCTTCATCGACCAGACTATGGATACTTCTTTCAATCTTTTAAGGTTTGCAACAAACTGGGATGCAGGGGATACCTCGGACAGAGAATCAAAAACCACCCAGGAAGCTTTTAATAAATCAACCAACTCATTGTTTTCTAACCAACAGGCATTAAACTTAAATGGACAATGAGCCTTAGGGATACTAGAAGAGATTTGTAAATAAACAGGTTGATGATCAAAATCTCCCCCACACCCAATCCACTGTTTGAGAAGAAAGTCACTATCCAGAAAATCGGTCGATAAGAGTAGTCGATCCAACCTTTTGCAAATACTCTAAGGGCCAACTCGATGGTTAGACCAAGTTGGAATTGAAACCATAGGAGTAATATCTACAAGTCCAAGTCCTTCCAAAAGGTTAATAAATAAATCTGTTAAAGCATCCACACGTGCTTTAATCCCCCAAATTTATATATGCTGCATGGATATCTAAACAATCGTGAGTTCATGTAACTACACCACTTGTAGTTGTGACTTTTACCATGAGAGGACAAGTACATTTAAATAATTTTGTTTTTGTTTACAAGTATATGGACAATATTACCATCATATATTACTTTTTGTTAGTTAAAATGTAGTGCATCGACTCTATTTATTATGCATACTCGTCAATAGTGAGGAGTTTCAAGATGAAGGTATTCTATGTAAATTCTTATTCAGTTTAAATTCATGTTCAGTTATGGATATGTTTAATTTTGATATTTTGATTTCATAAGACAATGAAAACTTTTAAAAAAAAATCTATCTAAATTATGGATATTCGTCATGAACAAGGTTTTATTACATCTTTATCACTCTAGGAAAATGAGATTACATGTATTATCTTAGAGGATGTGTATGATAGTATTAATGAATTCATAAGGAAATAGCATTCATTTAGGTAGATAGTATCATTTGTCGATCAATAACAATGATATTCATCATTGACGATCAATTGATGATCCTTCATCTAAAAGGTTGTCTCGGAAAGCTTTCTTTGACAAAGTGTTATTACGTGGAGGTGGAGGAGGTGCCAGGTGTTAGGGATTAATAAGTGATTTGTAATGAAAGCAACCAGAAGGGGACATGATGTGAGGGATAACTTGTTTGATATCTCTCCTGGCCATCTAAGGGGGTAGCCACTCAAACTATGATAGTTGAAGCTTGAAGTTATAACACTTCATATGTGTAATAGATTCATTGGTGCATTGGGCATGTTCCTACAACATGGTGAGGTACCATTTTATTTTGTGACACATTTTTATGTTGATTTTATTACACATAAACCTAGTTTGTACCATCATTGGCTCCAAAATCCATGCCCTAGTAGGAGACACAGTTATGAATAGCTTAGGGATTGTAGAGACATTAGCATAGGTATGCCCCATCTGAGATTGATACCATCAAATAGCATGAGTATTGTTTTACCAAAGGAGTTAGTAGACACCTCCCAACTTGGAAATGACGCGATAGATCTGATGGTTGACATGTGTGCATTGAATTGTTAAGGTGTTTTAGTTGCATTGTTTAGGGAGAGATATACACTACTACTTGTGTTGACACACTTTAATGTGCAATGTGTCGAAATTTATGCACTTTTGATTATACCCTCTAGGCTCTAATAATTTATTATAGTACATTTTAAGACTTTTGGATGTGTATTTTTACTTACTTGAGAGATGTAGGCCATATCCCAAAGTTGAGTTATTGTTTTGTACAATTATGTGTGCATAAATTATCTTTATTAGGCATTAACTGATTAGGGGAATACATGTGGAATTAATGCAATAATCAATCCTTTTAATTTTTATAACATGAAGATATCAACATTATTAATGATATTAAGTTCATTCTAAGGGATTTTTTACACTTATAACATATGGAGGATACTTTATTTGTGTATGTTTGAATTCCATAAATTTGAATATAAATTGTGAATGTGTTTGCATATTTACAATTGATTATGTTAACCTAATTTTATTCACATATCCCACATTCAGACTGTATAGGGTTAAGAAAATGGTGTTGTTGAAGATCATAAGCTCGAACATGAGCTCAAACCTACACATAGCCACACCTATTGTTATCACTTTGCAAACTTCCTTGGTTGTAGAAGGAAGAGACTGAGGTAACTATTCCAAATCTACTTACAGATTTGAAGTTAGCCCTTCCACCCAAGAGAGGGATCTCTCTTACAACTCAGTTTCCAGATGTTATCATTCAAATGGTTGGTTGTGTAATCAGGACTATGACTAGATATTCTGTGGGGAGTTAGGGTTTTGTTTTTTTTCTTGGAATGGTAGGATCAAAAGAAAAGCTTCATTGGGAATGGAGTGAACAAGTTGGCAAACAACTATGAAGGCAATTAATGACTGGTTGTAGAATTCTCAAGGCAACAAAGGAAAGATAACCAATTTTTCCTAGTTAATCATATCGATGAGGTATGGGGGAAGAATTGAGACAAACAATACATCAAAGTAAAGCATCAATGTTGAATTTTACTTTAATTTTGTAGGAAATGATAGTAAAAAAAACTCAAATGTTGAAACAGAGCATCAAACTAAGGATGAATTCTGAATACAGTAATTTCACTCAAGCATGGAAGATGATGTGAAAAATGGAAAAACTAAAAAAGATACACATTCTCAAAGGAAAACATAGACTAAGAAATATTTGACACATGAATCTCTAGTAAAATCATTATGTACTTCTACATTAACATATTTCATTAAAACTTAGAAAGCCAACAAAAATCACATTTAAGTTTTTTCTTTTCAAAATACCAATCCTTATTACATCAAAAACTTCAAAATATATACTAATGTTTATCTAGTTTATATTCAATAAACTTCTACAAAAATAGTAATTAAGAAACATTCTTACCACAAAAATAGGGACATGATGCAAGGTGTCTCGAGTTACTGGAACTACTGGAATCAATCCCATGTTTTTTGAAACTAGTTGCCATGTGCCTTGTATTCGTTGCTTTAAATAACTGGAAATTTTTATACTTTTAGCCACATGTGCAACCCTAACTAAAGTCAAGATTGTGACTCATGAACCACTTCTCCATTAACTGTTGGTGAAACTCCAAAGAAGTTCATGCTAAATGATTGATAATAAATGTTGAGAATAGGTCAGCGTCTAGTTCTCTAACCATCTTGATGCGGATCATATCCAATTGAGACGCCCAAAATTTATGGATCTTACATATTATGTTCAACTTCAGTAGCTTTTGTAGTGCCCCTAGCCTTTTTCCATGTTATGTGCTACAAGAGTGCATTTTCCATAACTCTGGTAGCACATTCCTTGTTTTTGTATTGTGGACATTGCAGAAGTGCGCTTCCAGAACTCTCATAAAGCACTCCCTTTTTGTACTATGAGTGCTACAGGATTTCTAGAAATTAATGAAACTTCAGGATTCATACTGACGTACTTGGGTTCCTTCCTGAAGGCTCAAAAACCATATTTTCTCTCTTTTATTCCTGATATCCATATGCCCACAACCTTCCATATTTCAAAATTGAACCCTACTGGTAACCCTAATGCTAGAGCTTCGTGTGTGTATGGTCTAGGTGGCATATCACCTTTTTCAAGCATATCAAGTTCCTTCTATATGAATTTTTTTTTACCTTTGTCAATACCCGAGTGATCTCAGTACTTTCCTTTTTGAGTAGTAGTAGGTACCCATTTCTCAAAACTAGGGATTTTTTCTAGGAAACTCTAACTATCCAAAATACAAATAGGTCTATCTATATCCAGTAAAAATTGTGGTTGGGATGTAAGAAAAGTGTCATTCCCTCGAAAATGCCACTTTAGACAAAAACTTTAGATTACTCCCTGATATTTCTCCCATTTTGACAAGTCATAGTTCTTCTTTGAGTGCCATGTTTTCTTCATGTAATGAGGTGTTTCTTCTATACATGTTTTGTACCTATTTTCTAAGGGGAAATACTCTTACAAATATCCTCTTAGGATCATATATCATGCCCTCTATCATATGTATCTCTTTGTCAGCTCCCCCCTATACCTTCTTCTTTCTTCTTCGACCCATATCTTTGATTCCCTTGCCTCCTTTAGATGGCCCTTCAACTTGTTAATTTTAGACTCTGTACCTTGTAGTTGGGCCTTAAACTATATATTCTTAGACTTTGTACCTTATAGTTGGGACTTTAATTGGCTATTTTCAAATTCTATTGCATCTCCATGTGTAGATGGTTGGGTCTATTTAGGATGAGCTTCCATTTGCCCAATTTTAGATTATGTGTCCTCCTTGTGTGTAGAAGGCTGAATTTTAGGGGTTTCTTCATCATCTAGATGGAAAGGAGACTCATGTAGAGTGTGATAAAGACTCTCAATGTTGGCTGCAGGAATTTCTTCACCTTTGTGAACCAATGTTTTAGCTGTTGACCTAGTCCAGGGTTTTTTGGGCATTGTTTTCTTAGTCACCTCTTATGTAAACTTAATTTTTTCCATTCCCTTGTCATGGGTATCTAACTTAACCAGTGTCTCCTATTTTGTCTCCTTCCTCTTCTCCTTGTCAGGGGTGGCTACCTTAACTGGTGTTTACTTCATATATTCAAGTTCATACCCAAACAAGAAGAGAAAGGAGTTCCATTCCCTTGTTAACATCTTTAGTTCTTCAACTGCCAAAAATTTTATAAGACCAAAATGAAAAACCTAGTTGTCAATATGTTTTCCCTACGACTACTCTTTATCAATCATCTTACCTAGGCTCCTAAAGAGGTAATAGGGAAGGTCTATAGGTTTATTTCATGTGGAGTGGAGTAGTAATATGAAGTGGTATTGGTATGTAGTGTCATACATCCCTTACAAGTAAGAAAATTCTGGATAACCAACCAAGGATCGCCATACTGCTTGGTAATCCAAGCCCTAGGAACCCCAAAAGTTAAATCTTCCCCTTTATGTTCATCTTTCAAAAAATGATCACACGATGTCATTTAGAAATTGGTTACCTTGAACCACTTCTATCCTCGTATGGGTATCTCAATTGCAGTTGCTATGGAGTCTACAGTAACCTCCATTTCCAAGGGTGTGACCTTGGTCTTCCTACCATCAAAATTTAACACAAAATATCAACCCACCTGCTTGTGATACCCACGCAATTTTTCACAGAACCTCAAACAACCCATGTGATGGAAGAAATGTCAGGAAATAGGGTTCCTATTTAGCCACTCTATGTCGGGTTCAAAATGCATAGGCTCCACTCTTCTTGCTTTTCCTTTTGACTGTCGCGGGATCCATGTCACTCCTTATCCCTTCGGTGGTTGTTGGTCTTGACATCTGTTACACTTTCGACAAACACCATATTTCTTAATGAGTTAAAAATCCATTTCCAACGAGCGCTCTGAATTGGTGGTGACAAGGGGACCAACTCTATAGACTAGTGGAAACCGAATCTGGGGTAATGACTAATGGATGTGACTCAACCCCAATCTGACTGACATGCTTAACAACTCAAATGGAAGTTGTAACATGACCTCCTCCCAAATGGTAAGCTTAACGACATAATTGGTTGTCAGGACATGACTCCACATCGACTTAAAAGCTTAACAATTCGTGATTTCCTTTTTATAAACTCCTGCAGCGACCATGTTTCAGAATTATGCTCCAATGTTGTGGGACTTTTGAAACGTTTGTAGTTCCCTAAGTGTATGTATTCATTTGGTGCTATGGGAGTGGATAACATACATTGTCATTTCTCAGGGAGATAAGGAATAGTGGTTAGGTTTTGGATTTAGACTTATATGACTATGGACACAACCACTTTGACCCTTTTCTAACTAGAGATGGCTAGGACTTTAAAAAAATAAAAATTACTCTACTTTGCAATGGGAATGACACTTGACTTCCAAACAAAATAAAACCTACCCTAAACTGACTAAGGGAGTTGATGACGATCATAAGTTAGACAATCATACCTCTGTGCATAATCAACTGCTGACATTGGCTCCAACTAGGGATACTATTCTCCCTGTGAGGTAGCTAAGAACAACAGAATAGTGACCCTACCCATTGGGATGCTCCAAAAATATAAAACCTTGATTCCTGCTACATGTTCATGTTCTGCAAAAAACTTATTCTGCAAAAGAACCAAACCCAAACTAAAACTACAAACTGAAAAATGTTGAAATATATGTTTTCCCTGCAATCTTATTGCACACACCTACCTACCCTAAGTTTTCGAATATTTTTTCTCAATTAAGTGATTAAAAAATGCTAATATAACCAATCAAGTAGTTTCACAAACAATGTGTTATCTTGATTGTGTTTGAAAAATTATTAAAACTGGGATATGTAACAGCAAAAGAAACTCACAATAATTTTGTCTCTCACAGTGAAAACATGGATGAAAATTCAAGCTGAAAAATCCCTCCATATATGCAGCTATAGGATCATAAAAGGCATGATATTTTTTATGACCGTCAAAGTATTCAATGACTATATTATCTTGTTTTCACTACTTATATGTGATCTCTATATCAGACCATTGTTCTATCTGTAAATATCAAACTCATTCCAAACAAAACATTCCTCAATCATGGCATTAAAGCACATCACTGCCTTCTTTCGTTTTGGCAAGAAGAGGTTTTCAAAAGACTGATTTTGACAGTGAAAATAATGGGACTGAATTTGAGCTTCTAAGATCTCAATATCCTTCTCAAGTTTGTCAGTAAATGTTTCTAAAAATTTGATCTTGGCTTTAGAGCTACATTTGCATGACTTTAATTAAGAATACAAAAATGAAGAAAAAATTTAAACCACTTCATCATTAGTATACATATCGTTCCATTCCTTAAAACCGTGAATAGAAACAAAGTCTTCCACATACTCTATTTTCTCCATCCATGTTTCCAAAAGGATAAGACAAAAAGTTGAAAAATATCTTATGGATTTACCAGGTAAACCTTCAACCCAACATCTACACTTTCCTTGGAATGAGTCATAAAAAACTCTAATGAAGAGATCTTCATGTTTGACTTTAAGAACATCATTAAAGTCACAAAAATTTGAAATATGCTTCAAATTCAAGCTTAAATCCTCTCCATTAAACTTAGGGCCATTTATTAAAAAATTTGCATCCTTGTGTGAAGGATTTGGAAAACCAAGGAGATTTGTAAAATACAAACATGCATATCTTGAAACAATAGTAGAAATGTCTGAGTTGTTCATTTAATCCAGTGGAGTCATTGATGAATTCTTTGAGATATGCATCCTTATGAGACTGGAGTTTCCATACATGTTCTGAAATCTGGATTCTTTTGACTATGGAGTTGCTAGAATAAAATATTACAACCAACTAGATATCCAAATCTCTATTATCCCTCAAAGATCAGAACTAGTTCTCAATCGTTCTTTCCCAGGGAAGATTAATATTTCGATCCACAACAATGGCACCAGAATGTTATCACTCTACAAACTCCCTTGGCCATAGAAGGAAGGAGAATAGGTAACTACTCCAAGCCTGCTTGTAGATTGGAAGCTATCCATTGTATAATCATAACCGTGGCTAGATCTTATGTGGGGAATTAGGGGTTTTTTCAAAGTGGTAGGATCATAAGAAAATATTCATTAGGCATGGAGTCAACAGGTTGGAAAACAACTATGAAGGTGATTAATGACTGGTTGTACAATGCTCAGGTGATTAATGACTGGTTGTAGAATGCCCATGGTAGTAGAGGCAAGATAACCATTTTTTCCTAGTTAATCAAATCGTTGAGGTATGGGGGTAGAGTTGAGACAAACAATACATCGAACCAAATCATCAATGATGAATTTTACTTTAATTTCAAAGGAAAAGATAGAAAAAGTTTATTTTAAATGTTGAATCATTTAGCATCCAGATTTCAGAACATGTATTTGAAAGTTTATTTGGCCAATTTTAGATTTTGCATCCTCTCTCTGTGTAGAAGGGTGAATTTCGGGGGTTTCTTCATCATCTAGATGAAAAGGATACTCAAGAAAAGTGTGAGGAAGAGTCTGAAAGTTGGCTTCAAGATTTTCTTCACCTATGTGAACCATATTTTTAGTTGCTTACTTGGTCCATGGTTTTCTGGGCGTTTTTTTCTTAGTCACCTCTGGTGTAAACTTTAAATTTTTTTTCATGTCCCCTTCCATCAATTCGACCAAAGAGGGAACATGAACAATGTAGGGGTGTGCTAAATTTTTCCCCCAAGGCCATAGTATGATATTCATGAACAACTAAATGCGTGGACAAATGCATAAATTTAGACACAATGGAAAATAAACTCTATCCATGCATATGCATAGCATGCATATACCAGCATGCTCATCACAGGCATATCAATAACATCATGCACAATACTAATTCATTTTCATGCTATTTATAAACATTAAATTTCACACTTCAAACTGGAAATCCTCATTCAATATCAACATAAATAAGAAACCATTCATAACAACGAAGTTCTGTTTGAATATAAACAATAGTGAACACTTATCTTTAATTGAAGTTGTACAAGCAACTGACTATGGAAGAGCAACAGTCCACCCAACCATAGGTCTCTGTCTAGCATATATTATTTCAAATGAGAGACCACCCTCAAGTTGGGTTGTGTATCTACTAAGGAATAACTACCCAGGCTCATTCACATCCATAAAAACAATTACTCATGCTAATCCAACACACAAATGGAGTTTTCAAGCATGTAGGGAGGTAGGGAAGGGGGATAGCTAAGCAAGTGATCTTAACCATGGAGCTACAATAATCTCAATTGTACTTCAAACAACCTTGGCACCCACATTACCTACCACACCCAACATAAGGAAGGTCCCCTTCTCTGCTACACAGCCCCTTAGGTGCCCTTCCCTATAGTTCTCTTCTAGGTGAGCATAGAAAGGTCCAAGATGATAATCCTTAGAGATTATTTCCTTCACTGGGTTTGAAATCAACTCCAACCTTTGATCTCACTCCCTCTTTAATCCACTCTTGGATTTTTCTACAATTTGACCACGTGACTGTAAATCACGAAATTACACTTTCGAGCTTCCAAATATGATCTTTCCCATGAATTTTTGGGCATTTGGAACTCTCAATTTCTCCTTGGGGTTTATATCAATGGATTCCCCACTATATTTTACTCCTCGTGTGTATTTATGGTCATTTTTGGCACTTCAAAATGTGGGTTCTTTGCAAGTTGTGATTTCTGCAAATTTCACTGTTGGGAATGCATAGCTTTCTTAGAATTCCTCTATGGTTTTTCCACAATGGATTGGGGAGTATGGAAAATGAATTTCCATGAGGAAGAGCGACTTGTGGTCCAAATAAACCATGCCCATAATCAACCTTACGAATTTCTGCTTTGCCCATGCTCCATTAATTTCATGAGCCGATTTTTGAGTTACAATAGAAATAAATTCCAACAAGGAGAGTCAAGCTGGGATCTCAAGACGACGTTTGACAGCATGGGGTTCAGTCCCACAACCCCCTCACCTATCCCTAGTGGATACACATGACCCCCTCGTATTACTTTCTTCCGTCTCCAACTCTTCATATTTTTATTTGTATTAAAAATATTTACATGCATATACAATTTTCCATGGCTTACTAGCACATGCCTAACAAAATATAAATGCATTCCTTTAAACCCAAGCATTCACTAGCAGGTCATTGGCCTTGAGATCCACATTAGGAATCATAGAATGCATAGACAAAATATTCACATATAAATCCAATACATTCTAAGGGTCAAATTGGGGGTATTACATTTTTCCCTTTCAATTTTTCCTTCTCTTTTTGATTGTCTAGGTCTTTTACAGCCTTGGTTGGCCTCTGCTCTGTCTAGACAAGTGTTTCTTTTTCTTTCTCTTTCCTCTTTCCCTTATTGGAAACCCTTTGCTTTCCCTTTTCACTATATTTAGCCTCTCCTCTTCCTACACTAGCGTTCCTTCTTCTCCCTCCTTCCTCTTCCCCTTCTCACAGGTGGTTTCATTAACTGGTATCTCCTAAGAGTAAGGAGTTCCATTCCCTTCCTAACCTCTTTAGCTCTTCCACTACCATCAATTTTATAATACTAAAATGGAAAGTGTAGATGTCAATACGTTGGCCCTGCGACTATGCTTTATCATTCATCTTACCTATCCTGAAGAAGTAACAGGACAAGTCCATAGATTTATTTTCTGTGAAGTGGAGTAGTAATATGAAGTGGTAATGGTATGCAGTTTCATATATCCCTTCACAAGTAAAAAATTTCTAGATAACCAACAAAATATCACCATACTACTTGGTAATCCAAGCCCTTGGAACGCCATAACTTAAATCTACCCATTTATGTTCACCTTTCAGAAAATGATCACACATTGTCATCTGGAACTTGGTTACCTTAAACCACTCCTCTTCTCGTCTGGGTATCTCAATTGCAGCTGCTATGGGCTCTACAAGTAACATCGATTTACAAACGTTCGATATTGGTCTTTTTATCATCGAAATTTAACACAAAATCGCAGGCCACATGCTTGTGATACGCCTTCAATTTTTCACAAAACCTCAAATAACCCATGCGATGAAAGAAATGTCAGGCAGTCGGGTTCGTATTTAGACACTCTGCCTTGAGTTCATAATGCACTAGGGCTTCACTCTTCTTGATTTTCCTTTTGACTATCATTGGCTCCATGTCACTTGCTAGTATTGACATATGTTACACTTTCGACAAGAACCCAATTTCTTAATGCGTTAAAAATCTGTTTCCAACTAACACTCTAACTTGGTGGTGACAAGGGGATCCACTCTACATATTAGTGGAAACCGACGCTGGGCTAACAAATGACTCCACATAGGATGACAAGTTTAACAATTCATGATTTCCTTTTTAAAAACTCCTGCAGTGACCCTGTTTCAGAATTATGCTTTGACGTTGTGGGACTTTTGAAACTTTTGTAGAGCCCTTAGTATATGTCTTCATTTGGCGCTATAGGAGTGGGTAACATATATCTCCATTTCTTAGGAAGATAAGGCATATGGGGTAGGTTTTGGATTTAGACTTATACGGCCATGGACACCACCTTAACCATTTTTCTAGGATTTTAACGAGAGATGGATAAGACTTTCAAAAAATAAAAATTACTCTATTTTGCAATATGAATGACACTTAACTTCCAAGCAAAAGAAGACCTAACCTCGACTAACTAAGGGAGTTAATGCCAACCATAAGTTAGACGATCATGCCCCTATGCATACTCAATTGCTAACACATATAGAGAAGGGCACTCAATCTCAACTACTTGTTGTGAATGATAATGTTTTTCAGTTCAATGAGGTGCAACCTATGAAATAATGATCGAATCCAAGTTCTACCTCAATTTTTGAAACAATGATTATTGTATTGTATTTTTATAAATCTGATTGTTTAAATTTGATGTCATCATGCAAAGATTCAATTACAAGGGGGTGCCTACGGTGTTATCATGTAGGAACACGAGTGGAACCATATATTTATGCATCATGTTGTGGGACCATATATCTGTGCATCAAGGTGTGGAACTTTGGGATCAAGAGAACAATATTTGACTATAAAAACTATGTCTCACAACCAAGGGATAAATAAATAATAAAATCTACAAATTTAAAAAGATATAATTAACTTGCATGGAATGTTGTCATTAAGAAATGAATTAATAATAAAAAACATATTTTTATTTTAAAACAAGTGATTAAAACACAATAAAATGGCATATACCTATTCTATGTTTTGAAATAAAAATGCCCAACTAGACTTCTTCCCATTTGGAATGGGGAACCCTCCATATTATATCCCAATAACCATTAAGTGGTTTTTAATAAAATGAGATAATTCTTAAGTGCAAAATGCAAATGTTATGTAAGTTTTATTTTTTATTATTTAATTACTAATGTAATCTACATTTACTTATAAATAATATTTAGTTATAGATCAAGGAACTAAATTAAGTTTTATTTTTATATTATTTAATTGCTAATGTAATCCACGTTTACTTATAATTAATAAAGTTACAAATATAGGAACTAAACTATGACTTGCTTATTAAAAACAAGAAATAATTCATTACTTTATAAACCTTAATATAAAATGTCTAATTTGTGACTACACAACCAAAACATTAGTCAAGACATTTTTTATAAGCTAAATACTAGAAATTTTGAGAAATTTTAATATATTTTAAGTGAAGTAACTAAAAATTACTAACATAGAGTAGGTATAAATATACTACTAATTAGTGACGAAGTGAATATAAATCAATAGTGTATTTTACTTATATGTAAATGAGTTATAGTCAATGTAAATACGATGAAAATAGGGCAACTAAAACCATATCAAGACTCAAATTGAATACAACACTCTTGGTCTTCTTGGTATTTAAGAGAGAATTCCCTCTTGGTACTTTCCCTGTAAAATCCTGCCACTTGCTCTGAAGGTGATTGAAAGCTTTTTTATTGATGTTGATGTATCCACCACAGTTGCAAGCAAAATGTAAACGCATGCCACTTGATCTGAAGGTGATTTGATCCAAGTCATGCTTAGGTGCACGCTGGGGACAACAGACGGCTAAATAATTCAAGTACTGTTATGGCGGAAACATATAAGAAGAAACAGCAAAGCAGAAAACACAATAGGTCAACAAGAAATATACACACAGACAATATGCAAGAATTTGAACCAATTTATTACTTCTGCTCCATGAAAGATGGAGGAATCAGATGATGATCATAAATATGTCTATGTTACATAATGTACATGCTTATATAGAGGATGCTGAGATGATTGGGTGACTACCCGCTACGTTCAATTACAAGAAGTTATAACGGTCATCAGTTCAACCGTCGCAGAGCATGTTGGTATGTTGTCTTCAAGGTGAACCTATCGACTGCGAACTTGTTGGCTGAACATCTAGAGGAAATGGCATGTCAAAGGTGAACCTGTCAGCTGGCAAGGAGAACCTGTCGAAAGTGAACCTATCAGTTGTCAAGGTGAACCTGTCAGCTGTTGGTTGGATCATTCATCCTTCCTTAAGAAACAATGGTCTCCATTGTGTATTCAATCAAGTGAGGAAACTTGTCGGCGACTTCACTAGCAGAGTACCATCTTTCTTGCATGGGGATTTGTCCAACTTTAGCCACTTGAAACAAGGGAATGGCATTCGTCCTTGTAAGGCGTATACGTCGTCCCACAATGGTGTCATAAAGAAGAGGTTCCTGAACATATGGATGGATGTCTTCGGGTTCTGTTGTCTACAAGTTGTTTTGTTCCAACAATGTTGCATGGTATGGTTGAAGCAGATCTACAATGAAAATTGGATGTAGGCCAAGGAATGCAGGAATGTCGAGCTGAAAAGCATTTTCTCCAATCTGTTTAAGGATATTGTATTGACCATATCGCAAAGGTTTCATATTTCTGTATGGACCATATCACAAAGGTTTCATATTTCTATATGGACCAATGAAGCACTCCTTCTTTAGATGTAACCATACCTAATCCCCAATTTGGAATGAATGAGGAATATGATGCTTGTTGTGTCGGGGCTTAGATTTTGCATTTGCTCGTTGCAACAATTCATGTGCTTGCTTCTAGATGTTGTAGATTTGATCTCCGAACTTCAGTGCTTTCTCCACTTCTCGTCCTTCGAATTCGATGTTGTTCGACTATGTCGAGGAATTGATCAAGTCGATGGGAGCTTAGGGTTGAAATCCGTAACATATCTCAAATGGACTCTTTCATGTAGAGTTGTGTTGAGCTCGATTGTAGCTATGATGTATATATGGAAGGCTATAATCCCATGTTCGGCGATGCTTGTGGTTGTACATGCGAAGCAATTGTATGACTAAGTGGTTTACAACTTCCTTTATGTATGTCTGTCTACGGATGGAAGGTTGTCGACAAATAAAGTCTCATGTTGAGAAGTTACCAAAGAATTTTCCAAAAGCTATTGACAAATATAACATCTTTATCGAAAATAATGGTCATCGAGAGGACATAGTGTTCCCACACATGTTCAAAGAAGAGTTGAGCAATCTGTTGGGCTGTTGTAGTCTTCTTGCATGGTATGAGTATAGCCATCTTGGAAAATCTGTCGACTACTACTAGTATCACATCGTGTTGATGTTTGGTAGTAGGATATCATGTCAAGTAGTCAATAGAAATATATTCCCATGGTTGAATAAGAACTAGAAGGGGTGTGTATAGTCCTTGTCGTCGAGTCGGCGTTTTAGCAATGGCACAAACCACGCACGATCGAATGTACTTGTTGATGTAAAATTTAAGTGAAGGCCAGTAGAAATACTTTTGGAGGATAACAAGTGCTTTTGCGATTCCAAAATGTCCTGCAGTCTTGTTGTGGTACACGTCCTAGGTAATCTTCTGTCGGTGCTCACTGGTCGGTACACAAAGCTGTCCAAGCTTGTATAGCAAGGTGTCCTTCAGGAAGTAGTCGGTCATCGAGAACTTGTCGGTGTGAAGCTATTGATAGATTGTAGAAAAATCACAATCTATCGAATACAATTGCGGCCAAGTAGTGGTGTCATAACCCTACATACTCATCATTATAGATAGTAGAGTAATGGGTATTCTGCTAAGACAATCGCCTGCGGCATTGGATTTTCCTTTCTGATACTTAATTACCAACTGAAATTGTTGAAGATAATTAATCCACTTGAGTTCTCAAGTTGTCTGTAGTTTCGACTAAGTTGGAGCAAACTGCAAAGGCTTATGGTCAGCGAGGATGATCGTTTACCTGCCAAGAATGTAGTGTCTCCATTGCTTGAGAGCTTACACAATGGCATACAGTTCTTTTTCATATGTCAAGTACCTTCTGACTATTTTGCTGAAAGTATCGAAATGAAACGCGACTAGGTGACTTGATTGAGTGATCACTGCACTGAGGGCATAGTCCAATGCATATGTCTCAATCTCAAAGGGCTGATACAAGTCAGGTAACACAAGTATGGGAGCAGTACAAAGCTTGTTTTTTATTTGTTCAAAAGCTTATTGTTGTGTCAGTGTACATTTGAAGACAGTTCTCCCATTTCCTTTCGTCAATTAATTTAGGGGCCATGCGATGTGACTGGATCCAAGTATGAATCATCGATAGAAATTCTCCAAACCAAGAAAACTTCTTAGTCCATGAATTTTTTGACGAATGGGCCAATCTTTGAGGATCTGTACTGTCACATACCCCAATTTTGTAAAATTATGTAAATTGTTTTAATTATATTCCTGAGACATTATATTAAATTTAATGCTAAGTAGGAATTGATGACTCAGCAGAGTCAACAGAATTGGAATGTAATTCAAAATATTTTTATTATTAATAAATAAATTGTGGAGACAACAGCATGGGAGAGCTGTTAAAAAGAGGTTACTGGTCAAACTGGTGGATGGAACTAGGTGGAAGGCAAAAGACAAGTGGCAGCATCCTCAAACACTTCCTAAGTTGCAGGTGGCAACTTCCCTACAATTGGGGTCATGATCCCCCAAGAAAGTGGGATCAGAGCAGGTGGCTCATTAAATGACAGTTAACCCAAAAAAGACCTAGGCAATCTTTTAAAAGTACTCAATGAAGAGAGCTAAGGCTGCTCAAATAATTTCCAGAGAGAATTCATTCAGGTGAATGTTATTCAGGAATTTCATTGGGGAAAGAGGGAAAAACAGTAAGGAAGTTGTTTTGAGTGGATTGCTGCAGTAACTTGATTTTATTACAGCCTTTTAGCTGGGACAACTTACTCATAAGTTCTGGATTCAAACTAAGTTTGAGGACTGGTATCTGACATTGCTGCACCTAGTTCCAGCCAGGGAGACCAGAGCAAGCTCGGGGGTCCTGAGGAGTCGATGTTTGAGCGCTCTCCAGGAATTGGTAGGGAGGAACGTCCTCCCATTGTTGTTGTTGTCTCAGTTCAAACAGGTTCTGTCACTTATCTATTTATGTTTTAATGAGTATGAATGGATGAATGTTATGTTGTATTATCTGACAGAAGAATTAGCTGGTTAGTGATGTAATTGTTCTAGTTTATCAGTAGATTGACCCTGTTAATGTAGAATAAATACCTACTGCATTTTTCCACATCTGGGTTACCAGACCGTACTCCAGCACAGAGGTAGAAATTATAGAAAGATGTATGATGGGATTAAATTAGACTTTTGTTTCTTTACATATCATCTGAAGGAATGTTTGTTTTTACTGATAGATGTTCATGCTTATGCTTACAGATAAACTAGTTTTTGTACAGTAATCATTTCAGTAATCCTATTATCAAAGCAGATAGATTAAGGTTACTTTAGTTCATTCTACTGTATTGAAAACATTACTATTTCTTCCTTCTAGTCTAAAATAATTTAACTAGTTATGTCCAAGTAACAGTACTGAATATAGAAGTAAATAAATGTAATTTAAACTCTATAATCAAGCAAACTAGTTAGAACTGATGTATACACTAATGTTATCTTTTCCTTTACTTTTCCTCTTCTTGTTAAACCATTTTTCTAACATTATTCAGAATGGTAACCCTATCTTGTATGGATTATAAATGCATGCTACTATATATATAAATATATATATAAGATAGATCATAGGAAGGGTTATTCAATTTATTTTTATTTTTCCTAAGTAATATTCTAGCTTAACAAACAGATTAAATATTATTAAAACTCTGTAAGTAACTGCATATCAGTACAGGAAGAACAACAGCATA
>LPNX011140658.1:1983-56840 GCA_001517045.1 Pseudotsuga menziesii | reverse complement strand
CATTTATTTACTCACAGATACAAACAGAATTAGTATTAATATACATAATATCAAATTAAGAAACTGTAATGATTCTCAAACTATAAAGATTAGGGTTTAACCCTATAAATACCAGTTTATGCAAATAAAATAATAATTATAAAATAAGACAATAATTTACTTACGGCTGCATTATAAATCAACACTACAAGGCTGTCATAAGCTTGTATTTTACATATTGCATACACAGATCGTAAATTAAAAATAAATGCAGTAATACAAACAAAAGCTACAGAAGAAGAAAGACAGTATATATTATTATATTGTCGACTGTGGGCGAAAACACCCAATGTTTTCCAAAATTATACAGTAAGACAAGAAGTCAAAGTCGAGGTTTAACCTCTTCGCAATCAGGCTTGCAGCCCAGTTTTCTCTTTACAGCACTTAAAGCATAAAAGACAACTAATATTTACAACCTCGGCCTAAGCCGTAACACCCTCACATCACGTGAAGGGTTTTCATCTATTAATTCTTTTAACCAGCAGTTTTAAGACCAAGATGAAGCAGTAAGGGTTTCAGGCTTCTTAAGCCAACCCTCAAAGGTTCCAACTGAAAACTATAAGGAGGACAAGCCATGGTGTAACCAAGCTTACCAGGATTGCAGCCTGCTGCCCCAGTCTTCTTACCAAAGGCCGCGCACTTGGAGTTTGTAAAACCTGCTTTCACAAAGAAATAACCTTACGTGAGAATGTTGTAACCTGTTTAAAGAAACTTAAAAATTTAAGACAAATAGTAAGCAAGGTTTTAAGTTCATCATTCTTACCTGTTTCATTGAGAAAGCACGACCGTTGGCAGCAGCGTTCAACCATCGCGCAAGGAGCCAACCCTACTGCAGGGAGGTAAAAGGAAGAATAACCCTCAACCTTGCAGAGAATGCTAAGACAGTAGGTCCTAACATCGAAACCACGGAGAAAGGCATTAAAACTGGCAAGGGTTCGGTTCAATATGGCAGAGAAACGTATAATGGAGGAACGAAGGACGAAACATCAATCTGCAACGTATGGAGCAAGCCACGACCAGGGAACGACATGGAGGATTCTTTACAGAGGAGAGGTCACGCAGAGGTGCACAGCTCCGTCGCAGAGCGACAGACGCCGCAGGAGGTGGAGACAATGAAGTTTAGGGTTAGCAATAGCTCTTTTATCCACGCAGTGCATGGCTGTAGTATTGCCACGACAGCTGCTAAATTTATCAACGCGGAGTGGGTTTTGTTACATAGTCAACCAACATTTTCAATGGAGGAATGATTTTCAAAATCATTCGTATGATCAAAGTTTATCCAAAGTCCTTGAGCTAGGTTCTTCAACCTACGCTGCATGCAAATGATTGTATTCATTATTCTCCACTCTAATATGTTAATCCTTTGAAATCATAAGTAAATTGATTAACGACATCATAGTAATTATAAGCTTGTTGGTTGGAAAGTATTCGATTTGAAATCTTAACCTTGTTAATATAACTTATATACTTTGGAGGGTAGTATAGTATGTTATAGTTTATAAAGAGAAACCTTGGCTCAAAAGCTATTATAAACTCTCCCCTTATATTATAAAGTGCCTTACGTTCTTTTGTAAGTAAAAAGAATAATAGCATAAAGACCGTAGATTATTTAATAGTGCAACCTATATAATCTTTGGGTCATATTATTGTGTTGCCATTAGCCTTGGAAACCATCCCTTGTTTTGAAGTAATAACTTTTTAATAGTATAAAAATCACCTTTGAAACGGATAGTCTTATATTTAATTCCAAGCTCAAGGCTATGATAAATATAATAGAACTATTCAATGATTTCTAGCTTTTATAAGCTAAATTTTTCCTTTAATTGCTAGCATAGTTTAAAAGTTCATAAAGGAAAGCAGGATGGTAGAAAGCTAGGTTTAATTCCCTTTCTACTTATAATCTCTTAAATGATTATTTTTACAAAGATTAAAATAGCATCTGTAGTACAGGTTACTAAAGACAAGGAAGTAGTATTTACCATGTGGAGACGAGGTTTTTACTTAAAGTGATATCCTCATTAATAAGCAAGGACTTGGAAAGGATAGGCCAAACCCTTGCAGTAATACAGGAAGCCCCTTATCAGTTTTCACTTGAATTGATATGCTTGTTTACATTTAGATTCTTATTATAGATTTCAGAACTCTGTTTCGTTACTCTGATTTTAAAGAGTTAATAAGATACTTTTGTATGAATACAACTGTAATAGAATAGAGAAGATGATTGATCAATAGGAACATAAATTACTTTTGCTAGAAAGAAACCAGTTTGAATATACCTTAACATAGGTTGAAATGATTTGTCTCTTACTTGCTTTCGAGCAGTTTCTCTTACGACGAACTTATAGTAAATACTCTAGAACTACAAAGTGCGGCGCCACAACCACTTACATGTACATCTGTAAGAAAAGTGGAAACCGTTGCGTTAGCTCGAAAGCTAAGTAAGCCCAGTTATGCATAACAGTTCACCTTATAGTCACAAGAGGAACAAAAGTCAGTAAGTTGAAAGATCTGTTCTATAACTAAACATAACCAACTGATGAATTCAATAACAAGTTGTTAACACATAACTAATTAATGTTAGTTAAACTACTTTACGTTAATGTTTTTTGTAAATTTAAAAAAAAATTAATTTTTTCTGAAATTTTGGGGTTTTGACATGTGGTATCAGAGCATGGTTCAAACACTAGGCCTGGATATGGCCCAACTAGTTTCCACAGAGCAGTAAAAATAATGTACTAACCTGTATTTTTTGTTTTATGTAAAAAGCAGAAAATTTCTTTTTTCTGAATCTAACAGGCAGGTATGGAGAAGTTAGGAGAATATGCCGAGGAGGAGTCTCCAAACACTGAGATAAGACAAATGTCAAAAGAACCTGTGTTAGAAGAGATAACTGCTCACTCTTCAGAGCTAATACAAACTATAAAGGATTTAAAGACTGAAATGGAATCAGTCAAGAAGGATAACGAAAGGATATTAAAGACTCGGGAGGAGTTAAACCAAATCTTGATAGAAAAATTCCAAACAGAAGGGAGGAGTAAAAGATCTGAATCTGAGGAATCTAGTCATCAAAAAGGATCTAAAAAGATGAAACTAGCTAAGAATGAAAGCAGCTCATCATCTGAAGGGCTCAGGGAACAACAAAGCTACTACACTACTAGTGACAGTAGTGAGGCTAAATTGTATAACAGAAAGAAAAAGTACAGGCCATATGAAGAGATTTCCGTGGAGTTCAAGAAAATAAAGCCCCCAACTTTCAACGGAGAGACTGAAAAAGGGGAAGAGGCAGAGTCCTGGTTATCTGGGATGAGAAAATATTTTCAGATATACAACTATTCAAATCAACTGAAGGTGAGAATGGCCATCTATAATCTTTCTACAAAGGCAGATATATGGTGGCAAGATCTGAAAAGAGTCAAGGGAATCAAAGAAAAAGAATTCAATTGGAGTACTTTTAAAAGGTACTTCAAGAAGAAATTTCTGTCCGAACAATACTATGAAGAAAGGGCGAAAGAATTTTATGAGTTAAAGTTAGGATCTATGACTATGAAGGACTTAAACAATAAATTTTTGAGTCTGTTAAGGTATGTGCCTTATTTAATTGATGAGAAACCTAAAGTACAACAGTTTCTCAGCTGCCTGCCATATCATATAAAGGATAGAATCGAATATGATAACCCCAAAACTCTAGAAGAAGCCATGCGGAAGGCTAATTTCTGTTTTGAACAGAACAAAAAGAAAGAAGGAATAGCCAACTGGAAGGCTAAAAAGAACAGTAATCAGCCTGAGTTCAAGAAAAAAGAGATTGTACCCCAGAAAAATTTCAGGAATAATAAGAACAGAAATCATTCTAATGGTAAGAACTTCCAGGGAAATAGAAATGGTGCTCCTAATAATTCCAATAATTCCAATAACTACAAGGGCAAGGAAGCTTCAAACAATCATGGAAATTTCACTAAGAATTTCGAACGGAAGGAGCCTGTTAAGTGCTGGGAGTGCAATGGCCCGCACTATGCTTCAGTATGCCCAAATCGAAAGAAGCTAAACAACAATATTCATACTATACAAGATGAAATGACTGTTGGAGATTTTGCAAGGACTATGCCCTGAATCAATGCAACGTTGGAGAACCGCCAAGCTGATTATCAAACTTCCATGGTGGAAGTAGAAGGTATGGTTAACCAAACCCCTGTGACTATTTTAATAGATCTAGGTGCTATTCTTAGTTACATTTCACCTCAGATAGTAGAAAAGTGTAATTTGACTGTTGAAAAGTTTGATAACTCATGGTTAGTTCAATTAGCCACAAGGGCAAAAAGGAAAGTAACCTGTTATGTTAAGGAATGTGCATTAATTATGAATGATTTTAAGACTACTGTTAAGTTAAATGTACTGCCGCTTGGCTCGTATGACTTATTGATTGGTATGGATTGGTTAGAACAACACAGGGTAGTTTTAAACTGTTTTGATAAAACATTTGCGTGTGTAAATAATAATGAACCACCAATAACAATTAAGGGTGTTCCTAGGAAAATTGTAATTAGGCAGATTTCTGCCTTACAACTCAAAAGAGCAGTCAGGAAAGGGTGCAAAGCCTATGCTGTAACTATTACAAATGAGGCAAATAAATTTGAAAAAGATAAAATAAAAATAGAGGATATTCCTGTGTTAAACGAATTTACTGATGTTTTTCCGAAGGAAATTCCAGGATTACCTCCCAGGAGGGAACTGGATTTCACCATTGAGCTGGTACCAGGTGCTATACCTAGCTCGAAAGCTCCATATCGTATGAATATTTTAGAACTTAATGAATTAAAATCACAGTTAAAAGAGTTAATTGATAAGAAGTATATTCGACCCAGTGTGTCCCCTTGGGGAGCACCAGTAATCTTTGTTAAAAAGAAAGACAGAACTATGCGACTATGCATAGATTACCGTCAACTAAATAAAATGACTATTAAAAATAGATATCCATTGCCCCACATAGATGATCTATTTGATCAACTGCGTGGAGCTACGGTGTTCTCGAAAATAGATTTGAGATCAGGATATCATCAGGTGAGAATTAAAGATGAGGACATTTTCAAGACAGCCTTTAGAACAAGGTATGGACATTACGAATTTGTCGTAATGCCATTTGGGCTTACTAATGCCCCGGCTATCTTTATGTGTCTGATGAATAATATAATGCATAAATACTTAGATAAATTTGTTGTCGTATTTATTGATGACATCTTAATTTATTCTAAAAATGAAGCGGAACATAAGGAACACTTACGGATATTCTTACAAGAGCTGCGAGAGCAACAGCTCTTTGCGAAGTTCAGTAAGTGTGATTTCTTTAAGGATGAAATCCAGTACTTAGGTCACGTAGTGACCAAGGAAGGGATTTTAGTGGATCCTGAAAAGATTCGGGCAATCGAAGATTGGCCAGTTCCAAAAGACGTAACAGATGTTAGGTCCTTCATGGAATTACCGGTTACTACCGGAGATTCATTGAAGGCTTTTCAAAAATAGCTAATCCAATCACTTCCTTGCAAAATAAAGGCAAGAAATTTGATTGGAACTTAAAATGTGAAGAAAGTTTTAAGAAATTAAAAACCCTGTTAACAACTGAGCCTATTCTAAGAATAGCAGATCCTAATAAGGATTTTGTGGTATGCACCGATGCTTGTAATGATGGTTTAGGCGGAGTGCTGACTTAGGATGGGCATGTCATTGCCTATGAGTCCAAGAAGTTAAAGATCCACGAAAAGAATTATGCCACTTATGATTTAGAACTTGCTGCTGTTATTCATGCCTTAAAAATGTGGCAGCACCACTTAATAGGCAGAAAATTTATTTTAATGACTGATAATAAAGGTTTGAAATACCTTTTAGATCAGCCTAACCTAAATGCAAGGCAAGCAAGATGGTTAGCCTTCTTAAGTGAATACGATTTCGAAATTCAGTACATAAAAGGAAAAGAAAATAAGGTGGCTGATGCTTTGAGCAGAAATGCAAAGCTGAATTTTACAGCAGCAATCAGTACTTATGCTTCTGATTTAAATAAACAATTGACTGAAGGGATAAAATTGGATGAAATTTATCAAAAAATTACAAGTTACAGCTAAAGAAGAACCTACAGAAAGTTTAATAAAGGGTTATAGTCTAAATAAAGATGGATTTTTATTGTTTAAGGACAGATTGTATGTGCCTAATGTGCCTAAGGTTAAATTGTTGATTCTAGATGAAGTTCATAAAACCCCTTACTCAGGGCATCCAGGCTACCAGAAGACTGTCACCATGTTAAGAAAACAATATTTCTGGCCTAATATGAAATCTGAAGTAGCTGAGTATATAGCTAGATGTTTGGACTGTCAACAAGTGAAAACAAAACACCAACATCCAGCTGGTTTATTGCAACCCTTGCCTATTCCTAGTTGGAAGTGGGAGATAATCAGCTTAGATTTCATTACTGGATTACCCAGAAATCAGAATCAGAACGATTCCATTATGGTGGTAGTGGACAAGTTAAGTAAAGAAGCACACTTCATTCCTGTCAAGACTACCTACAAGGCTGCCAATATAGAAGATATATTTCTAAAGAATATTTTTAGGTTACATGGAGTACCTAAGGTTATTATTTCAGACAGGGATCCTAAATTCACAGAGAATTTCTGGAAATCCTTGTTTAAAGGATTAAACACAACACTGAATTTCAGCACCTCTTTCCATCCTCAGACAGACGGACAGACAGAAAGAGTGAATCAGGTGTTGGAAGATCTGTTAAGAATCTATGTTAAGGATCAGCCAGGTAAGTGGGAGGATTACTTGCATTTAGCATAATTTGCTTACAATAATAACTATCAATCCTCAGCCAAGTTCAGCCAATTCGAAATTCTGTATGGGCATAAATGTAACACTCCTATCTCCTGGAATAATCCAGTAGATAGATTGGTGTTAGGGCCTGAATTATTGAAGGAAATGGAACAGATTGTGAAACAAGTGCAGGAAAACTTAAAGGTGGAACAGGATCGACAAAAGAGCCAAGCAGATTTGAAAAGAACTCCTAAAGAGTTCTAGGTGGGTGAACGCGTGTTCATAAAGGTAAGACCAAAGAAAATCTCCCTAAGACTGGGGAGTTGTGCAAAACTAGCACCAAGTTACTGTGGTCCGTTTGAAATTCTATCCAGAATTGGTCAAGTTGCATATCAGTTAGCATTACCACCTAATTTGAAAATGCATAATGTTTTCCATATTTCTGTTCTGAAAAAATATGTTCATGATGCTACTCATGTAATTGATTGGAATGTTGTACAGGTGGAACCAGAAGGAGAAGTTCTGGTGGAGCCGGACTGTATCCTCGGGAGGAGGGAAATTACTCTGCGGAACCGCACGATTGGACAGCTGAAGGTGCAATGGAAGCACCTTAGTCCTGAAGAAGCTACCTGGGAACTGGAAAGTAAGATGCGGGAAGTATACCCGAATCTGTTCCAGGAGGTTGCAGAAGATGAAGAATAAGTAACATCGAGGATGATGTTACATTTTAAGGGGGTGTGTATGTCACATACCCCAATTTTGTAAAATTATGTAAATTGTTTTAATTATATTCCTGAGACATTATATTAAGTTTAATGCTAAGTAGGAATTGATGACTCAGCAGAGTCAACAGAATTGGAACGTAATTCAGAATATTTTTATTATTAATAAATAAATTGTGGAGACAACAGCATGGGAGAGCTGCTAAAAAGAGGTTACTGGTCAAACTGGTGGATGGAACTAGGTGGAAGGCAAAAGACAAGTGGCAGCATCCTCAAACACTTCCTAAGTTGCAGGTGGCAACTTCCCTACAATTGGGGTCATGATCCCCCAAGAAAGTGGGATCAAAGCAGGTGGCTCATTAAATGACAGTTAACCCAAAAAAGACCTAGGCAATCTTTTAAAAGTACTCAATGAAGAGAGTTGAGGCTGCTCAGATAATTTCCAGAGAGAATTCATTCAGGTGAATTTTATTCAGGAATTTCATTGGGGAAAGAGGGAAAAACAGTAAGGAAGTTGTTTTGAGTGGATTGCTGCAGTAACTTCATTTTATTACAGCCTTTTAGCTGGGAGAACTTACTCATAAGTTCTGGATTTAAACTGAGTTTGAGGACTGGTATCTGACATTGCTGCACCTAGTTCTATCCAAGGAGACCAGACCAAGCTTGGGGGTCCTGAGGAGTCGCTGTTTGAGCGCTCTCTAGGAGTTGGTAGGGAGGAACGGCCTCCCATTGCTGTTGTTGTCTCAGTTCAAACAGGTTTTGTCACTTATCTATTTATGTTTTAATGAGTATGAATGGATGGATGTTATGTTGTATTATCTGATAGAAGAATTAGCTGGTTAGTGATGTAATTGTTCTAGTTTATCAGTAGATTGAACCTGTTAACGTAGAATAAAGACCTACTGCGTTTTTCCACATCTGGGCTACCAGACCGTACTCCAGCACAGAGGTAGAAATTATAGAAAGATGTATGATGGGATTAAATTAGACTTTTGTTTCTTTACATATCATCTGAAGGAATGTTTGTTTTTACTGATAGTTGTTCATGCTTATGCTTACAGATAAACTAGTTTTTGTACAGTAATCATTTCAGTAATTCTATTATCAAAGCAGATAGATTAAGGTTACTTTAGTTCATTCTACTGTATTGAAAACATTACTATTTCTTCCTTCTAGTCTAAAATAATTTAACTAGTTATGTCCAAGTAACAGTACTGAATATAGAAGTAAATAAATGTAATTTAAACTCTATAATCAAGCAAACTAGTTAGAACTAATGTATACATTAATGTTATCTTTTCCTTTACTTTTCCTCTTCTTGTTAAACCATTTTTCTTACATTATTCAAAATGGTAACCCTATCTTGTATGGATTATAAATGCATGCTACTATATATATAAATATATATATAAGATAGATCATAGGAAGGGTTATTCGATTTATTTTTATTTTTCCTAAGTAATATTCTAGCTTAACAGACAGATTAAATATTATTAAAACTCTGTAAGTAACTGCATATCAATACAGGAAGAACAACAGCATAATACTATCCTCTATATGATGTAAAATAAACAAAGGTTATACATATAGAGAATCTAATACTCCAATAAAGACAGGATTATTATTTTGTATTAGTAAGTATTATTGTTATAATAATATTATACTTTTATATTATCTAACATAAAGATGTTATACTTTTAAACTTAAGGAATGACAAAATTATTTAAATTACAAACCTGAATTAAAAATACTTTGTTCTATAGGATAACTTGACTTTTCCAAGAAACTTTGTTAAAACAAATTAAAGAAACAAAATATAAGAACCTATTTAGCTTAAGGGTATAAACCCTATATATATCACTTAACAAGATTACATAACAAGTAAATCAAGGTATAACCCAGGTACATAACCCTGTCAGCAATTTTGTTTAAAAAAAAAATTATCTATAGTAAAATAACTCAGTTGCATATTTAAAAATAAAAGTAAATAACAGAACATTAGACTACTCGTACATCGAGCTTAATCAATAGGGTAATAATCATTTATTTACTCACAGATACAAACAGAATTAGTATTAATATACATAATATCAAATTAAGAAACTGTAATGATTCTCAAACTGTAAAGATTAGGGTTTAACCCTATAAATACCAGTTTATGCAAATAAAATAATAATTATAAAATAAGACAATAATTTACTTACGGCCGCATTATAAATCAACACTACAAGGCTGTCATCAGCCTGTATTTTACATATTGCATACACAGATCGTAAATTAAAAATAAATGCAGTAATACAAACAAAAGCTACAGAAGAAGAAAGACAGTATATATTATTATATTGTAGATTGTGGGCGAAAACACCCAATGTTTTCCAAAATTATACAGTAAGACAAGAAGTCAAAGTCGAGGTTTAACCTCTTCGCAATCAGGCTTGTAGCCCAGTTTTCTCTTTACAGCACTTAAAGCATAAAAGAAAACTAATATTTACAACCTCGGCCTAAGCCGTAACGCCCTCACATCACGTGAAGGGTTTTCATCTATTAATTCTTTTAACCAACAGTTTTAAGACCAAGATGAAGCAGTAAGGGTTTCAGGCTTCTTAAGCCAACCCTCGAAGGTTCCAACTGAAAACCATAAGGAGGACAAGCCATGGTGTAACCAGGCTTACCAGGATTGTAGCCTGCTACCCCAGTCTTCTTACCAAAGGCCGCGCACTTGGAGTTTGTAAAACCTGCTTTCACAAAGAAATAACCTTACGTGAGAATGTTGTAACCTGTTTAAAGAAACTTAAAAATTTAAGACAAACAGTAATCAAGGTTTTAAGTTCATCATTCTTACCTGTTTCGTTGAGAAAGCACGACCGTTGGCAGCAGCGTTCAACCATCGCGCAAGGAGCCAACCCTACTGCAGGGAGGTAAAAGGAAGAATAACCCTCAACCTTGCAGAGAATGCTAAGATAGTAGGTCCTGACATCGAAACCACAGAGAAAGGCATTAAAACTGGCAAGGGTTCAGTTCAATATCGCAGAGAAAATTATAATGGAGGAACGAAGGACAAAACATCAATCTGCAACGTATGGAGCAAGCCATGACCAGGGAACGACATGGAGGATTCTTTACAGAGGAGAGGTCACGCAGAGGTGCACAGCACCGTCGCAGAGCGACAGACGCCGCAGGAGGTGGAGACAATGAAGTTTAGGGTTAGCAATAGCTCTTTTATCCACGCAGTGCATGGCTGTAGTATTGCCACGACAGCTGCTAAATTTATCAACGCAGAGTGGGTTTTGTTACATAGTCAACCAACATTTTCGATGGAGGAATGCTTTTCCAAATCATTCTTATGATCAAAGTTTATCCAAAGTCGTTGAGCGAGGTTCTTCAACCTACGCTACATGCAAATGATTGTATTCATTATTCTCCACTCTAATATGTTAATCCTTTGAAATCATAAGTAAATTGAACGACATCATAGTAATTATAAGCTTGTTGGTTGGAAAGTATTCGATTTGAAATCTTAACCTTGTTAATATAACTTATATACTTTGGAGGGTAGTATAGTATGTTATAGTTTATAAAGAGAAACCTTGGCGCAAAATCTATTATAAACTCTCCCCTTATATTATAAAGTGCCTTAAGTTCTTTTGTAAGTAAAAAGAATAATAGCATAAAGACCGTAGATTATTAAATAGTGCAACCTATATAATATTTGGGTCAGATTATTGTGTTGCCATTAGCCTTGGAAACCATCCCTTGTTTTGAAGCAATAACTTTTTAATAGTATAAAAATCACCTTTGAAACGGATAGTCTTATATTTAATTCCAAGCTCAAGGCTATGATAAATATAATAGAACTATTCAATGATTTCTAGCTTTTATAAGCTAAATTTTTCCTTTAATTTCTAGCATAGTTTAAAAGTTCATAAAGGAAAGCAGGATGGTAGAAAGCTAGGTTTAATTCCCTTTCTACTTATAATCTCTTAAATGATTATTTTTACAAAGATTAAAATAGCATCTGTAGTACGGGTTACTAAAGACAAGGAAGTAGTATTTACCATGTGGAGACGAGGTTTTTACTTAAAGTGATATCCTCATTAATAAGCAAGGACTTGGCAAGGATAGGCCAAACCCTTGCAGTAATACAGGAAGCCCCTTATCAGTTTTCACTTGAATTGATATGCTTGTTTACATTTAGATTCTTATTATAGATTTTAGAACTCTGTTTCGTTACTCTGATTTTAAAGAGTTAATAAGATACTTTTGTATGAATACAACTATAATAGAATAGAGAAGATGATTGATCAATAGGAACATAAATTACTTTTGCTAGAAAGAAACCAGTTTGAATATACCTTAACATAGGTTGAAATGATTTGTCTCTTACTTTCTTTCGAGTTGTTTCTCTTACGACGAACTTATAGTAAATACTCTAGAACTACAAAGTGCAACGCCATAACCTCTTACCTGTACATCTGTAAGAAAAGTGGAAACCATTGCGTTAGCTCTAAAGCTAAGTAAGCCCAGTTATGCATAACAGTTCACCTTATAGTCACAAGAGGAACAAAAGTCAGTAAGTTGAAAGATCTGTTCTATAACTAAACATAACCAACTGATGAATTCAATAACAAGCTGTTAACACATAACTAATTAATGTTAGTTAAACTACTTTATGTTAATGTTTTTTGTAAATTTTAAAAAAAAATTAATTTTTTCGGAAATTTTGGGGTTTTGACATGTACTTTTTCTGGGTCAACATGAATGCCGACAGAGTCAATTACATACCCCTAATACTTGATGTTGGTCATCGCAAATGACCATTTGTCCATGTTCATATATAGGCGATGTTGTTGGAGAGTGTCGAAAACTTGTCGAAGTTGTTTAACATGTTCTTCCCATGATCGAATGAAAATCAAGATATCATCGAGATAGACAATGAAACATTTACCGATGAAAGGTTGTAGAAGGTCATCCATATATCTAATGAAGGTTGCATGTGCATTGGTTAAGCCAAAAGGCATGACTAACCATTCAAATAGTCATTCCTTGGTTTTGAAAGTCGTTTTCCATACATCGGTGGACTCGATTGGAATATGGTGGTATCTCGACTTGACGTCAAGTTTCATAAAGAACTTATCATCTTTCAGATTGTCGATGAATTCATCAATCCGTGGAAGAGGGTATCTATTCTTCACTGAAATTTTGCTGAGCGCCCGAGAGTCGATGCACATGCACCAAGTCCTGTATTTCTTTGGGACAAAGACGACTAGACGTCGACAAGGAGAGGATCTGGGGTGGATATTACCCTTGTCAATCAAATCCTGGATTTTTTTGCGAATCTCTTCATTTTCAAGAATGGATCTTCTATAAACAGATGTGTTAGGTAATGAAGAACTAGGAACAAGTTCAATGGAGCATTTTACATGACAATGCAGAGGTACTCCATATGGTGCTTGAAATATGTTCTGGTATTCTTCAAGAATGTTGTTGATCTGTTTTTGTTGTCGAGAGCTGCATTGGTCGGTGAGTCGACTCGTTGTTGTATTATTCCTGCAATGTTGATGCTTAATCATGATTAATGCAAACTTTTGAGCATGATTGATAAGCTTCTTTGTTTGCTTGGCAGATATCATAGCAAACGTTGATGTGGGTTGTCATTCTGGTATGCCATACCATTGGTTTTGAATTTTTACAATCACCTTCTGAGGCCCTGACTGATATGTACCAGGTTGATCCCATAGGTAGGGTTTACCGAATAGGGCATCGGCTACAAAAAGAGGTTCCATGTCACATAGTACTTCATCTTCAAAAGGATTAATGAAGTAGGCAAGTCGGCATTATCATGTGATCCTTAGTTCCTACCCATCCTTCATCCAACCGATATTGTAAGGTTGAGGATGGGGAGTGGTGACAAGACCTAATTTCTTCACAACATCTTCAGAAACGACGTTCTTTTGGCTACCATTATCCATAATCAGATGTAATGGATTATTCTGAACCCATATCGATGTATGGAATAGGCGCTCTCATTCCTCCTCATCGACAATGGTCGAGGCTGTCAGAGTGGTCGAGTTCGAGGCTGTCGTAGTGGTAAAGGTCAAGGCTGTCAGAGTGGTCGAGGTTGAGGCCAAGAGAGTTGATGCATCTGGATCAGATTCTACCATGGTTCTGTCGGATAATTCGGATGTCGACAATTTTTCCAAAAATGTCTTTCAAGATTTGCATTCTAACATATCATGCCATGATGAACTGTGATAATCACACCATTTCCTAGTAGGGTTATGTTTGCTGCGATCCCTCTTGTCTCTCTAAAATTTCTTCTTTTGATGATCAGGGTTTGGCAAAGTCTGCTGAGAAGGGTTATTGATCTTGTCAGAGTCGGATGGTGAATTCTTGTCGGATGTTCGACCTGTTGGCTTGTTCGCGAAATGTATTTTCCCTTTTTGTTTAGCTTCAAGCTTGCTAGCATAGTGAAATGCATCTGCAAGCGTACTGATAGTCAGAAACTCCATCTCTTGCTGAATGTATGGGGACAAACCGCTGACGTACTTTAGGACAAGAAATTTCTCTTCTTCTTGGATGCCAATTCTAGCCATGAGTAGGTAGAACTCGTTGGTGTAAATCTGTACGGTTTGGTCTTTCCACTGCCTTAGCTGCTGCCACTTCTTATACTGATGTTCAAAATACTTGAGCAAGTAGAACTCCTTTTAGACATATTTGACAAATTTTTCCCATGTGTTTATGGGGTCTTATTCCTTTTCCATCTTTGTCGATAGATTATCCCACCAGCAGTGTACGAAGGTTGACATCTTCAAGGACACAATGGTGATCTTTTCCGATTTAGAGAGGCGATTTATTGCATAGTAAGATTCCAATTGTTGTACCCAATTGTCGATGGATTCTGCATTAATCTTGCCTCCAAGGTTCAGTATGTCCAGATTCATTTGCACTTTGAAGGGGCTGATTGTATCGGAGTGCGATCACGTCGAGGATTCCCCAGAGTTCATAGTGACTCTCAGGAGAATCTGTTTGAATTGGGAGAACATTTTAGTTCTTTGATGAGCTAGTGCTTTTTCTATGAGTTTCTAAGTCTCGTCAGTTTCATGTCTATTGTCTGCTTCTTTGACCATATTTTCTAAAGTTGAAAGAAGTGTCTGCTTGTGTTACTAATTTTGCGAGCATGTTTGAACATGCACAAGTTAGATAACTTCGATGGAAGTGCTTATGTAACTTAAGCTTTGAACGAAATCTTGCTCTGATACCAATGATCCAAGTCGTTCCTAGGTGCATGCTGGGGACAACAGTCGACTGAATGAGTCAAGTACTATTATGGCAGAAGCATGTAAGAAGAAACAACAAAGTAGAAAACACACTAGGTCGACAAGAAATATACACACAGACAATATGCAAGAATTCGAACCAATTTGTTACTTATGCTCCATGAAAGATGGAGGAATCGGATGATGATCAGAAAGATGCCTATGTTACATAATGTACATGATTATATAGAGGATGCTGAGACATTTGGGTGTTCACCCGCTACGTTCAGTTACAAGAAGTTATAACGGTCAGCAGTTCAATCATCACAGAGCATGTTGATATGTTGTCTTCGAGGCGAAGCTGTCGGCTGCAAACTTGTCGGCTGAACATGTCGAGGAAAACCTGTCGACTGGCAAGGCGAACCTATCGAAGGTGAACCTGTCGGCTGGCAAGGAGAACCTTTCGAAGGTGAACCTGTCGGTTGTTGGTTGGATCATGATTGGAAATTATTTACATGGTGAACCTCACCCAATGTGGGATAATTCCAAGAACGTGATTTTAAATGGGGAATTAATATCATATTAAAAGTGCTTCTTAGTTTCTTAGATACCAGTATTGGTGTCCTATATGAGGAAGCACGGGAGTGCTTTTTAGACTTAGGATCCTTTCTAGAGGATAGAATAATATATGTAGATGCATTATTGGACATTTGGGTATATGTGCGAAAGATGGTGTGGGACAATGATTTTGTTATGTTGCTTGAACTTGCAAGTATGAGACCATTTAATTTAACAAGCAATGTTAGGTAAGCACTTTCTCTTCTAATTTTTTTAAATTTAGCATCACTTCTATGAAATACAGAGTTGGATGAAGAATATTTGGACAACCAATATTATTATGTATAAATTAGTAGCTCAATTGTCAGTGAAATCTTCAGTGTGCATTGGGTAATAAGAACATGCCTTGTACCTCATATAATCATAGAGTGATAGGAGGTGTTATATGCCACCCATTATTAGGGCATTGGACTTTTTCTTTTATGGAATACTATATTTTGAATACCAGTATTCTAGTTGATTTGGTCTTTTCTATAATTACAAGTACAATATATTATCTGATAGTGTGAGCTTGAGGAAAAATTATAAATAAGTTGTGATTTTGAAGCTTATTTGCAAATGAAGATGAAGACTAATGATTCCTGCTATGAGTGGTCTTAAATGAATGAGCTTGAATATCGAGCCCAAACTCAGGTGGGTATCAATATGTTGGATAGTTTTTAAGCAAATTTTATAGTTTTCATTGTATAATCAAGATATCGTATAGGTTTTAGTTATAGGTTTTGTTGAACTACAATAATAGGAAATGTAATAAAATGGCCATGAACCTTTTGTCCTTCAAGAGTGATACCACGATTAAATTTCACTTAAAATAAGGCAACACCTTTCCTATCACTTGTGCTCATCTTTAAGCATAGAGGGTTTTATTTAGTATGTGTGCAGAGAAGAAGTTGCTAGCTAGCAAATCACCTTTTTTGGCATCACTTTCCTTTTGGCCAAATTATGATATCTTTACATTGTATTTGGTGTTGGAGAAAATGCAGATGGAACCTAGTTCAAGAGTTATGCTTCAAATTTTAGTATCATTTGGGAGCTTTGAGACTAAGACTTTATCATGGGAAAAATAGCCATCCTTCTCATAAAAGCAATCCTTGGAAGAGGTGGAGAGATTCTCCACTCCAAGTTCAGTTATTTAGAATAAAACTTACTTTGAAGCGTGTTTCAGAAAAAATAGTAGCTTGAAAGGATTTAGAACAACAGGATCACCTGGAATCCCATTTAGAGACTAAAAATGATGTCCTTTTTAGTGAGGGTCATTGTCATGAAGAATCAAGAGTTCTATAAGATGTTGTTGAATAGGATGGCTTGGTAACTGAGGAGAATCCATATATTTAATCAATAGAATATGAAAATACACCTCACAACTCAAATATAAAGGAAGGGACTGTCATCATGTCTATAGGAGAAATAGAGGAAGAAATCCATTATTTACCTTCAATGTTGGATAACTTCCAGTGAGATGAGATGGCTACAGAGATCATTCCTGTTAACTATAATATGAAATAAGAGAATGCAAAATAGCATAGTGCACTTTAAAGAGACACATATTTAGAATGTTTGGATTTGGGAGAACTTGAGAAGATGGTGTCATTCAAACAAGAACTAGAACATGGATATATCCCTAAATAACCAAAGATAGTGTAAATGAGCATGAAATAAGCAGAGGATCAAGTGACATCTAACCATGCCTATCAAATCCCCAAAAGAAAGATAAAAAGGAAAAAACCTAATCATAAGGTGATATTTTTTATTCTTGATATCAAAACCTTGGTGCTTTTCTTATCCTAGTACTATAGCACAAGTGATATTCTTGTCCTTCACATTGATGTTTTATTTTTTATCACTAGTTATGATTGGAATTGTTTCATGTTCTTTTGAACCAATATTAGGATATTGCTTCTTCAAAAGAGAAGATTGCTCAAGAAAAATCACAGCAAAACATCAATTTCAACAAAATCATCGTTGCATGCTACATCTAGGGCAACAAATCTTCTAGTTTCTTTTGAGAATAAAAAAAAACCAAAGGGATTCTAAAGGCTTCAGGAAAATTGGAGAATTGTCTTGCAATGAGGAAGGAGGCAAGTAGTTGAGAGACAGGAAAGAGTAAAACCTCTCTTTCTATTTCTTTAAACAAGACAATGAATTTAAGAGTAGACAAAGGAACTTCAACTAGACAGATATCTACAAACAAGAACCAACCTTCAAAACCTCTTTGAAATGGTTCAATGGTGATTATTTCTTCAAAAGTAGAGGTATATGTCTATTGCATATATATTCAGTGGAATTATGTCCATTGAGATTGACCAAGTCAATGATTTGGCTTGAAAAGGTTGGCTTTCAATAAGTCGATCGAGTTATCTTAGGAAGTTTTATTAAAAATTTATGATAATGAAATTATTTTAATCAATATTATTTTTATTTAATAACACAAGGATCTAGTTTTCATGATGGCTGGGCCTAATGGTTAAGAGCATGTGTTTCCTCTTAGGAGGTCACGGGTTCAAATCCAGAGGGGGGTAGTGTATGTACACCTCTGCAGACTTTAGCAGTTAAATCATTGCGCAGAGGGGGGTCCCTTGTCCCACAAACAAGGGGGTCTCATACACCAATTTGGTGTCTCGCTTGGCGGTGACCTTAAAAATATATTATTATTATTATTTGTTTCTACAGGTTTCTATAAATGGTGTGCTAGAGACTGTTGACTCAAGGGAAGTTCACAAAGAGAAAATTAGGTAAAACTTACTTAGGCTCTTAGGAAGGTGGTTCTTCAGTGTGTATTTGTCAACTATTATGCATGACTTGATATTTAGGGTTTTTTCTTAGAGTAAAAATATTGTGTATCTTTATATTTTTTATCAAATATATACTCTTTTGCATAGCATCTTGAACTATAATTTTCAAAAGTTCAATAAATTCTACTTTTTATGAATGCTAGACATCAAAAAGAGAGTACAAAATGGCCAAAGAAGCAAATGGAGAAAAAAATGTACCCTCTTTATATTATTGGTGTTCTACCGTATTGAAATCCCTTTAAAATAGCAAGTGGCTCTCTAAAAGCTCATCGTCAAACTAACACCAACATTTTTCTCTCTTTTCTAAGTCATTTGAACCATAAATTTTAGTATCTCTAGGATGTAACCCTCCAAAATGAGCAAGCGTTATCACAACATGATGTCTTCTTGTGCAAATGAAAGGTTTTTTCACTAAAAACATCAATTATGACTATGTACCAATACAATGAGTCCAATTATGTACTATACCTAAGGTGTACATAAATTATATGTGGAGAATCAAAGTTGAATAATGTAATTGACTAAATCATCAACTACATAGGACATCAATTATGCAATTTGTGCACATTATTTCGGTAAACATTTGATATTCATGTATGACTCTAAGTATGTTATTTTTGCATTAAAATACACTATCTAGTTGTTTCGATGCACACTTGAAGATGGGAAAGCTCAAAATCTTATGTTTTCATCAATTAGAATGAAGTATTGGAGTTAGTAGGGAAAATGTATGCCACTTGGGAAACATCTTCACCTCCGCTGCATGAAATTCTCTGAAGAAAAATATAAATTTAGGGATCTCTCATGTGTTATGAGAGTTCAATTAATGTACGGTTAAGTTGTAAAAGTATATTATGATATTTTTCACTTGATACGTAGTGTTCATTGCATCTAATTGGTATTGGAATTCATTGTCTCTTCCTTCATTAAGGAGAGGTGTTCTTCCAACTATTACCACTTTTAAGATAAATAAATCCATAAGGTAGACAAGACCCTCCCAAAAACATAGCTTCAATAATCATGGCTCCTCTTAGGCACTTGAGTTTTAGGTTTTTATTGTTATTTTGTTTTTTACCTTTTGTAAATTTAAAATTAGATTTATAGGTGGGAGGAAAGTGCCTAAGCATCCTTATTTTTAGTAGGGGGAGCATCTAGTGTCCCCCCACATGTGAAACAATCCCCACATTATGCTAAATGTTTTGTTGTGCAATTCTCTTTTTTTGGGATGCTGTGATAGGGAATATTTCCCCAACAATTGTTGGGTGCATTTATTGCACAACAGAAAATAAATAAACTCTAGTCTTGAAAGAAAACAAGTTATTTCTTTTCAATCAAACAATTTAATAAAGAAGGTAAGATAAAAACTCACCTGGTTCATGATGTTTGAAGATGAAACTTCCGAATATTAATCCTTTCTCCTTAATTCCAATCCCCGGGTGAAATACCTAAAATGAAAACAAAGGAAAGTGAAAGTCTCTTAACAATTACATATGATTACAAAGGAAATAAAACATGCATAATTTATATATTTCCAATTCCAAATAAAACATCATTCATATTAACAAGATTTTACTTTAAATGAACGCAATGAATGGGATAGGAAAAATAGTTCATTTATATTAAAAGTAACATGAAATTAAAAGGAATGAATGAACCGGATGTGTCGATGTTCTGAAACCAATTACTGGATTATTTCTCCCAATTTACTCCAAACATTCCAACTCAAGGTTTCCTCACAAAATATGCCCAAGGGATTCAATAGAAATCTATAGCATAATAAAATAGTGGAAACCATGGTGGAAAGCAAGGGTTCCACATTAAATAGAGGGAAGTTGCAGACTGGGATCAAAGGGGTTACACAATTAGAGAGTCTTCTCTAGGAAAAAAAAGGTTTGTAACCTTAGATTCTTCTTTGTATGATATTTTTATAGTTTGTGAAGAGCTGTTAGGAAGTTATGGGAAGTTATTTACGGATTTATGGGAGTTAGGGAATGGTATTGGGCCAACTGTAACCAAAAAAATAACTTTTTAATCGAATATTTTTTTATTTTCCCCTCATGTGGACACATACGCGGGCTATAGTGGATCAAGTCATGCATTTATATGAATACACAAGTTTTGTACAAGGAAGTCTTGCATGTCTTAGGAAAAAAAAATTGAATAAATTTCCACAAGATACTGAGTGCCCATAATAGCACAAGGGATAAGGGATGTCTGCAACAAAGGACATGGCCAATATCAACGAATATATTGTCTTAGGATAAACTATGGCAAAAGAAAGTATAACAGATGCCCCCTCATGTGTGAGGTCAGGGGAGCATACAATGGCTGAAATACATTATAACCTTTACATATTAAGTGCCTGAAATAAACTAGGAGAAATTTCCCAATCATCAGCCATAAACAGTAACAGTCATTGGTTATGTAAAAACTCTCTTTCCTGAGGCAGACATACCCATGATTAGGGGTACCAAAGCATATCTGCAAATTAAGTATTGAGTAGATCCATGAAGTAGATATAATGAATGATTTTTATCATGAAAATATTGAACACATGAGACATTTTATCAATTTGCATGGTAAAGAAACATCAACATACAAAATACATCCAACCGAAGACACTGTCACAAGACCCAAAGAGTAGCACGAGTCCAAAAATTCCCTGAGGAAGTCAAAATACATAACTTCATGGGTTACAGTATGTTTATGCATGTTGGAGTGTGTGTCACCAGTAAAACACCCGCACAAAAGCATGAATATTCCTTCGATACCCGTGCGATTGATAGAAACGACAGGATCTTACCCACCAGCGATGCATTAAAGGCTCATGAAATCTCCATTTACTCAAGGAAATAAATTTTTGGCTCTTCAAACACTTTATTGGATTAAATAGCCTCTCTTGTGTACTTTGGAGCCACATCATGTGATCCAAGTCATGCCCAGGTGCATGTTGGGGCAACAGTCAACTAAATGAGTCAAGTTATGTTATGGTGGAAGCATATAAGAAGAATCAACAAAGCATGAAACACACCAGGTCGACAATAAATATACACACAGACAATATGCAAGAATTCAAACCAATTTATTACTAAGGAAAACCTATCAGCTGCCAAGGCGAACCTGTCGAAGGAGAACATGTCGGTTGTTGGTTGGATCATTCCTCCTTCCTTAAGAAATAATGGTCTCCATTGCGTATTCGTTTAGGTGAGGAAACTTGTCGATGAATTCATTAGTAGAGTACCATTTTCCTTGTGTGGGGAGTTGTCCAGCTTTATCCACTTCAAAACAAGGGAATGGAGTTCGTCCTTGTAAGGCGTATGCGTCGTCCCACAATGGTGTTGCAAAGGAGAGGTTCCTGAAGATCTGGATGGATGTCTTTAGGTTTTGCTATCTGCAAGTCATTCTGTTCCAACAATGGTGCATGGTATGGTTGAATTATAAGTACATTGAAAACTAGATGTAGGCCATGGCATGCAGCAATGTCGAGTTGAAAAGCATTTTATCCAATCTGTTTAAGGATATTGTATGGACCATATCACAAAGGTTTAATCTTTCTATATGGACCAGTGGAGCGCTCCTTCTTTAGATGTAACCATAACTGATCCCAAATTTGGAATGAATGAGGAATATGATGCTTATCGTGTCAGGCCTTAGCCTTTGTATTCACTCATTGCAACATTTCATGTGCTTTCTCCTGGATGGTGTAGATTTGATCTTTGAACTTCAATGCATTCTCCACTTCTCGTCCTTCGAATTCGGTGTCTTTTGACTCTGTCAAGGAACTGATTAAGTCGATAGGTGTCAAGGGTTGAAATCTGTAACATATCTCAAATGGACTCTTTCCCGTAGAGATGTGTTGAGCACGAATGTAGTTGTGTTGTATGTATGGAAGGTTGTCATCCCATGTTCGACGATGCTTGTTGTTGTACATGCAAATCAATTGTACGACTAAGCGATTTACAACTTCCGTTTGTCCGTCTGTCTATGGATGGAAGGTTGTCGACAAAGAAATTCTCACGTCGAGATATTGCCAGAGAATTTTTCAAAAGGTGATGACAAATCTAGCATCTATGTCAGAAATAATGGTCATCGGGAGGCCATAGTGTTTCCACACATGTTCAAAGCAGAGCTGAGCAATCTATTGTGTTGTCATAGTCTTCTTACATGGTATGAGTATATCCATCTTGGGAAATCTGTCAACTAATACTAGTATTGCATCATGCTGATGTTTGTTAGTAGGATATCCCGTCAAGTAATCCATAGAAATAGATTCCCATGGTCGAATAGGAACTTGAAGTGGTGTATACAGTCCTTGTCATCGATTCGGTGGTTTAGAAATGGCACAAACCATGCACGATCGAATGTACTTGTTGACATCAGATTTAAGTGAAGGCCAATAGAAATAATTTTGGAGGATAACAAGTGTTTTTGCGACTCCAAAATGCCCTATAGTCTTGCTGTAGTGTGCATCCAAAATGAGCTTTTGTCAGTGCTCACCGGTCGGAACGCAAAGCTTTCAAGCTTGTATAGCAAGGTGTTCTTCAATAAGTAGTCAGCAGTCAACAACTTGTTGATCTGAAGCTATCGATAGATTATAGAAAAATTGCAGTCTACCGAATATAATTGCGGTCAATTAGTGGTGTCATAACCCTGCATACTCATCACTATAGACAATAGAGTAATGGGTGGTCTAATGAGACAATTAGATACAACATTGGCTTTTCCTTTCTGATACTTAATTACCAACTGAAATTTTTGCAGGTGATTAACCCAGTTGAGTTGTCAGGTTGTCTACAGTTTCGCCTGAGTCGGAGCGAACTGCAAAGGCTTATGTTCAGTGAGGATGACTGTTTCCTTGCCAAGAATGTAGTGTCTCCATTGCTTAAGATCTTGCACAATGGTGTACAGTTCTTTTTCATATGTTGAGTACCTTATAACAGTGTCGTTGAAAGTCTCGAAATGAAATGCAACCGGGTGACCTGACTGAGTGATCACTGCGCCGAGGGCATAGTGTGATGCATCTGTCTCCATCTCAAAGGGTTGATGCAAATCAGGTAACACAAGTAATGGTACAGTACAAATCTTGTTTTTTTTATTTTTTCAAAATCTTTTGTTGTGTCGGTGTCCATTTGAAGACAATTTTCCCATTTCTTTTCGTCAACGGATTCAGAGGCCATGTGATGTGGCTGAAGCTAAGTATGAATCATTGATAGAAATTTTCCAAACCAAGAAAACTTCTTAGTTCGTGAATGTTTTGAGGAATGGGCTAGTCTTTGAGGATTTGTACTTTTTATGGGTCGACATGAATTCCTGCAGAGTCAATTACATACCCCAAATATTTGATCATGGTCATCGCAAATGAGCATTTTTCCATGTTCAGATATAGCCGATGTTGTTGGAGAGTGTCGAAAACTTGTCAAAGTTGTTTGACATGTTCTTCCCATGATCGACTAAAAATCCAGATATCGTCGAGATAGACAATGACATATTTACCAATGAAAGGTCGTAGAAGGTCATCCATATATCTCATGAAGGTTGCAGGTGAATTGGTTAAGCCGAAAGGCATGACTAACTATTCAAGCAATCCTTCCTTGGTCTTGAAATTCATTTTCCATACATCGGTGGACTCGATTGGAATATGGTGGTATCCAAACTTGAGGTCGAGTTTCGTAAAGAACTTAGCACCTTTCAGATTGTCAATGAGTTCATTAATCTATCGAAGAGGGTATCTGTTCTTCACTAAAAATTTATTGAGAGCCCACTAGTCGATGCACATGTGCCAAGTACTGTCTTTCTTTGGAACTAAGAGGACTGGACTTCCACAAGGAGAGGAGATGGGGCAGATATGACCCTTGTTGATAAAATCCTGGATTTGTCTGTGAATCTCTTAATTTTTGAGAATGGATCTTCTGTAAACAAATGTGTTAGGTAATGAAGAACCATGAACAAGTTCAATGGAGTGTTTTACCTAACAATGCAGAGGTACTCAATCCGGTGCTTGAAATATGTTATGGTATTCTTCAAGAATGTTGTCGATCTGTTGTTGTTGTCGAGAGCTACGATGTTCGATGAGTCAACTCGTTGCTGCAGTCTTCCTGGAATGTTGAGGATTTATCATGATTAATGCGAACTTTTGAGCATGATTAATAAGCTTCTTTGTTTGTTTGGTAGATATCATAGCAACCGTTGATGTGGGTTGTCGCTCTAATATGCCATACCATTGATTTCTGATTTTGACAATCACCTTCTAAGGCTGTGACTGATATGTACTGCGTCGATCTCGTAGGTAGGTTTTATCGAATAGGGCGTCGGTGATGGAAAGTGGTTCCATGTCAAAGAGTACTTCATCTTCAAAAGGCTTAATGAAGTAGGCGAGTCGGCATTTTTTTGTGATCCTTAGTTCCTGCCCATCCTTCATCCAACCGATATTGTAAGGCTAAGGATGTGGAGTGGTGACAACACCTAATTTCTTCACAATATATTCAGAAACGAAGTACTTCTAGCTACCATTATCCCTAATCATATGCAATGGATTTTGTTGAACCCATATCCATGTATGGAATAGGCGCTCTCATTCCTCCTCATTGACGATGGTCGAGGTTGATGGAGTGGTTGAGGTTGAAGCCAGGAGGGTTGATGCATCTGAATCAAATTCTACTAGGGTTCTATCAGATAAGTCGGATTTCGATAATTTTTCCAAAATTGTCTTCCAAGCTTTGCATTCTGACGTATCATGCATGATGAACAGTGATAATCACACCATTTCCAGGTAGGGATCCATTTGTTGAGATCCCTCTCGTATTTTTGATAGTTCTTCTCCTGATGATTGGGCTTTGGCAAAGTCAACTGAAAAGGATTCCTGAACTTGTCGTAGTCGGCTGTCGACTTCTTGTCAGATGTTCGATCTATTGGCTTGTTCGCGAAACGTGCTTTTCCTTTCTGTTTAGCTTCAAGCTTATTGGCATAATGAAATGCATTTGAAAGTGTGCTGACAATCAGGAACTCCATCTCTTGCTGAATGTACAGGGATAAACCGCTGACGTACTTCAGGACAAGCAATTTCTCTTCTTCTTGGACACCAAGTCTAGCCATGATTCGATAAAACTCATCAGTGTAACTCTGTACAGACTGGTCTTTCCACTGCCTTAGCTGCTTCCACTTATTGTATTGTTGTTCAAGGTACTTGGGTGGATAGAACTCCGTTCGAACATATTCGACAAATTTTACCCATGGGTCTATGGGGTCTTCTTCTTTTTCCATCTTTGTCAATAGATTCTCCCACCAACAATGTATGAAGGTTGACATCTTTAAGGACACAATGGCGATCTTTTCCACTTCAGAGAGATGATTTACCGCGTAGTAATATTCCAATTGTTGTACCCAATTGTCCACGGATTCCGCGTCAATCTTTCCTTCAAGGTTTAGTATGTCCAAATTCATTTGCACTTTAAAGGGGCTGATTTTATCGGAGTGAGATCATGTCAAGGATTCCCCTGAGTTTGCAGTGAATCTCATGAGAATCTCATTGAACTGGGAGAACTTTTTGGTTTGCTGGAGAGCCAATGCTTTTTCTATGATTTTCTCTATCTCGTCAATTGCATGTCTATTGTCTGTTTCTTCAGCCATCTTTTCTGAAGTCGAAGGAAGTGTCTGCTTGTGTTGTTGAGTTTGAGAGCATGTTTTAACAAGCATAAGTTAAATAACTTCGATGAAAGTGCATATGTAACTTAAGACTCTAAACAAGATCTTTCGCTAATACTAATGATCTAGGTCGTGCCTAGGTGCACGCTGGGGACAACAGTTGACTGAATGAGTCAAGTTTTTTTTTTATGGTGGAAGCATATAAGAAGAATCAGCAAAGCAAGAAACACATTATGTCGACAAGAAATATACACACAGACAATATGTAAGAATTCAAACCAATTTATTACTTTTTCTCCATGAAAGATGGAGGAGTCGGATGATGATCAGAAAATATGTCTATATTACATAATGTACATGCTTATATAGGATGTTGAGACGGTTGGGTGGCCACCCGCTTCGTTTAGTTACAAAACAAGTTATAACATTTAGAAGTTCAATCATCGTAGAGCATGTTAGTATGTTGTATTCGAGGCAGACCTGTTGAGGGAGAGCCTATCGAATGCAAACTTGTCAGCTGAACATGTCAAGGAAAACCTATCGAAGGTGAACCTATCAATGAAGGTGAACCTGTCGAAGGTGAACCTGTCGAAGGAGAACCTGTCGGCTTCCAAGGCAAACCTATTGGTGGCTGGTTACATCATCAAGGATCATTGGGTTCACATTGGGATCTTGTTATTTCTTGGACACCTCTTGGCCTATAAAAGAAATCCGTGGGCATGCTAATTGTAAGAGAATTTTTATAGAAAGGTTATGTTACTGGATTTGTGCTTGAGCTCTGTTATATCTCATCATTTCCCTCTTTTCTAGCATTCACCAATCTCTCTTTCCTCCTTCCTCCAAGGGGTAAGTGTTCTCCTCATTTGTTCTTCAAGCCACTTGACATTTAGTGTGGACTAATTAGACCTCCCTTAGGAGGATGGTTTTCCTCCATTTGGAGATTACATATCCAAGGTGTTGTATATGTTTGAGCATTGGGAAATATAAGAAGTGGTTTGGCATCTATTGGTTGTTGGATTTTGCATTTCTCACCCCATATTTCATTTTGTTTAATATTGTTCTTATTTCCTTTAATTTGTTTTATTTCCATTTAAAACCATTTGCATAATGACTTGGAGAAAACCACCACAATCCTCAAAAGGAAAACCTAATACTGAGGTAAGGCCTTTCCCCTGACCAAGTGGGAAGGAAGCACTCTTCTGCAATATTTTCCACACCAGTGATCATGGCCACATGGATACAAAGTGGAGCCAAGTCATACGTAGGTTGTGATCATAAATATACAAAATGGATCCGTATCTCAACATAAAATGAAGATATCTGTGTGTATGCAGTAGCTAAAAATATCTCTATCCATCTTAAATTAGTGCCAAAAAACTAGGTTACACTCCAACGCAACCCAAGTCATAGAAAAACTCAAGATGTATTATAGAATGAACTCGGGGTATTCAACCAACTAACAAAGGTACAAATAAAAACTACGTGAATAGATGTCTTGAAGTCGAATGTAGTAAGACATTATGTCATTACCAGCCAATGATGTAAATTGTTAACACGTGTGAGCCAATTCAACAATGATGATAATGAGCAGCAAGGTACCTAGTACGATCTAGCAAGTGTGAATAAACGAGTTTACGCCAAACACTTTTAGACTCTAATGATCATGATACATTGATTTATTATCACTCTCAAGAGCAATGAAACTTTCCACTGAGGACTGCAAGTTCCAAGGTACTAATAGAACTCTAGATTACTATCTCAAAATAGATCTGTTGAAGTTGATGGGAATTAATTCATTAGAAGGAGGAATTAATGAATCCCCCATCATCCAACACAAGACTATAGAACGAGGCCAAACATTTAGTGTATCAACTGATGATTATGAGATGTACTTGACACGGGAAGGCTGACACAAGAAATTCAAGAAATTTCTGAGGATAGCCAACACATGCTAAAGAATCCCTTTGAAAAACATCACAACACAAATGTGACTGAGGAAGCATAGAGTCAAAAGAGAACATGATATAATTCAATTATATAGGAGACATCCAATACAACTCCATGATGACAGGAAGACTAACCAATCAAGGGAGTAAGTTGCATGTACGATTTCATCTTGTAATTCCATGCTACAAACCTAATTGAGGATACAAGGCTCAACAATGTGTTGTGTTCAAAGGCAACATGACTTACTTCCATATAAGTATATGAAAATAAATTTTCCCATCCATCTTTTTTGGAATTTTTTTTTGTCTTTTTAATATTATAAATCCCAAAAAAGAATAAAAGAATGCTATAATACATGGGAAGAAATGAGTATCAGGACAATACATCTAGTTCCAAAATGGGTCACGATCCAAATAAGGACACGCATAAGATTCAACCCATACCTATCGCATGGATTTTCATTGATCCCAAGTTAGTTAGTGCTCGATTAGGTTTTCAATTTTAGACAGTATGGAAACATAAAAGAAAAATCCATATGGCTTGTTTTTGTAAATTTAGTCTCCCTTTCCCAAAAAAGAATCAAAGTGTACATGGAAGAACTATTCAGACCATGTAGATCCGAGTATTCCTTTTTCATAAATAATCCAAATGGTTCAAAAAAAGGGTAAAATAATACCAAATGGATGAACTTTTCAAATCCTTTAATGAGTTGTAAAAGTACAAGAATACTTGGTGATCTTTTCAGTTTTAGAGAGTCTGAAAAAGAGATTAAAGAGGACTCTACAGTTTGCTTCTTCGTACATTTAGTCTCTGACGCCCAAAAAAGAATAAAATCATATGAAGGAGAACTCTTATAGTCACAAAGTAACTATAATATACCTTTTTGTAAAATAGTCCACTTGGTCCGGAAAAGGGATAAACTTATACCAGGTGGATGCCTTTCCAAATACTTTATCAAGCATGAAAAAGGACAAGATATCTCAACAATCTTTTTATATTTAAGGAGTCTAAAAATAGCTTAAAAATGAGTCCATAAAAGTGGGATCCTTATGGGGTTTAGCCAACAATATATGAGAAAGAGAGGCAGGAGGCTTCTTCTCAAAGTCTTGGTAAAACTAAAAATTCTCTTGAGCCTATGAGAAAAACTCACCAAGGGAACCAAAATGGAAAGAGTGTTCTTACTAAGGTTTCCCATGTTAGGTAGGTTGTTCTATTGGACTGGTGAAAAATGCAGATAAAGATAGTTGACCCGCTAATATCCAATAGGTTTTACCCTATGGTAAATTCAGGTGGAAAAAGGTTCAAATTAATCATAACAACAGGGATACCTAAACATATATGTAACCAGTCTTTCTTGGGGGAGATCTCCCAATCCCCCCATCAGCATACATTTCTAAGTAGGATGAGCCTCATGACCGTCTCCTAAGGAGCCCAGAAGCAAGCAACAGTTTCTAGTTGGATGAGCCTCATTAACGCCCTAACTAAGAGCATACATTTTTGAGTTAGCCAATCTTTCTTCGACCAACCCCCCCACATTTAAGTATTTTGGGGGTTGCACTTCACTCACTATTTCATGACCGCCTCATGACCGTCCTAAATCAAAGCATACATTTCTAAGTGGGACGCCTCCCGAGGTACTCCCGCTTGCTTTGGTCAGGAAGGGAATTATACAAGCGTAGGGTTCCCCCTTCTACATAAGAATTATGAGATTTCATGTGAAAGTGTAATCTAAAATGGAACAAGGTGGTGATTGCATGACCTTTATTGATAAAGGGCCCCCCTCGTTCTTAAAATAGCACACAAATAGGAGAGTGTGGAACCTGGGGTGAAATAAGCCCAAAGGAACTTACCAGGTCTCACAGAGTAGAATAAGGGGTATACCTAATCAGATTGAGTAACAAGAATAAAATTATCCCTAAGCAACCATGAATCCAGCTAAAGTTCCTGTCTCCAGGAAACAACAATACCAATACCATATCTAAAAAATCTAAAAATAAAGATTTGATACTGGTCACTTTGGTAGAAATATTTTCAACTTCAGTATCTTCAACAATATTTATAATCAAGGAAAAGTTTACCAATGAAGACTTGAGAGATCCAAGGCTTGTGGACCTACAAGCAATAAGATAAAACCCATGAACAAGATCAAAGATGAAATAAGAAATAATGGATTCTATAGGAACAAACTCATCATTAGGGGAGTTGAAAAATATGCTAGCATAATCAAAATCATCAGGAACACCAACCTGTATCTCAAAGGCAGAGTCCAAATACTCATAAATACCAATGTTTGAGGATCTATAAACACGGATATCAGACTCAAAAGGAAAATTAGGGATAGATATGGTTACAACTGGATCCAATCTAGGGAGATGATCTTTGAAAAGGATGTCAAAATCCAAAGGAACGCTAGATTCTATCATAGACTATAGGAAAAATTCATCGGAAGAAATTATATCATCCTGGATAGAACATATGTCAAAAGATTCATCTGGTCCAAAAGGGTGGAGAGAAGGATCCAATGGCCCCATTAGATGGATCGCTTGGTCTATTGTCGGGACCAATTCCGAAGAAGGTGAGCATGAACATAGAGGATTCTTATCAGTAGCAATTAGAAACAAGGGATATAACGCCACATAATTCACCCGTGGCAGGGAGGTGTCTGTTGAAACACTAGGAACCTAAAAACAATAGAGGAAAACAAACTGCATATGAAGGGATTAATCAAAGACACATTATTGGTGTGGTAACGTGAATGACAAAACTAAAAATGTTGGGCTTAGGTGGAATCAAATACATTGATGAAGGGTGAAAAAGGGGTGCTTCCAAAAAGAGTAATGTGATGGGGTTCCCATGGTTTTGTGTAGATCAAGCAACAATTTGTACATAAAGAATTATGGATGTGGTTCCCATGGTTTTGAGTGGGTTGAAAAACCGATTTGTAGGGGTGGGATTCCCATGGTTTTGAGTGAGTCAATGAATCATTTTGATGATGATGGAATGGTTTGATGTGAATGAGAATATGGGTGCCCCATGAATTAATGCCATGTAGAATGTTCCTATGGGAATAACTGAGTGGGATTGGTGTATTTAGAGGGTGGGGCACCATTGTGGTATTCTAGAGGGTTGATAATACAAAAAGGAGTGTGGATGGTATATTACTCATGGAGGGGTGAGAGGTTATATATCAATCATAATCGTAATAGGTTTCAGGAAATATAAGGGATGAAATGAGTAGAATGCAAGGAGATGTGATGTGGTTGCAGCTTGAAAAACTTGATGAGTGACCAAATTCCTTGGACTTAGGGGGGCTCAACATCGTCGACACCAAAGTATGAATGGGTTGTAATGGTGTGCACAACCATTGGGGAGCATGCTCTTCTTAGTGACAACATTGATGGAATGTCATGATCGAAAATTAGGACCCTATGGTTATCAGCGAAAGTACTCAGTAAATGCAATGTAAACAGAGGGAATACATTGCCTATATGTTAGGTCAAGATGATATACCTATGATTTCCAAGTAATTTGTGATCCCATCCTCTTCATTTTTGTTAGAATGATTTTTAGCTTAGGGGGGTAATTAATTGTACGACCAGTCGCGCGGGTTTCGAAGGGTCACCCATGCTACCCTGTGTGGGTCTCCCTTCAAAAATCACGTGTTGTATGAGAGATTGGTGCTTTGTCCACGCACTATCATCATGTGATTGTTTAGTGACCAGTTGTGTGTAAGCGCATCCATACCATGTATCTCCCTGCGTCTTTGTAGTGTGATTATATGGGATACAGTTGTACTAAGAACAAATACTCAATTTTCGCTTCTGCATGGGTGTATCGCACAAACATATAATGGTATGGTCTCACTAATCATGCTTCTTTATATAAGAAAAGTCATGTTATTGAGTCAATTTTTAACTTATGAGATGTTGGAATTGACTCGGATTTTGGGTTGTTTATGCTTGCATGAGCCTCCCGAGTGTCACTATGGTGTTTATCGTATGGTGAGAGCACCACCATGCTGAGTTGGCAGAGCATGTGGTTGGGACCCCAGTGGCAGAGCATGTATTCTATGATGCAAGGCTGCTCAAGTTCTTTCGTTTTCTATATATTAGGTCTTGTGATTCCCTCTTACGAGCCATACTAAGCATGTGAGATGCTTAGTGAGGCTCCTTTCAAGTAGGTGATAAGGTCCTGACAATTGAGGGTTGGAACACATACTTTTTAATTGGACTCCCCATTTATGGAGTTAGGGAGTCTATTCATCCTACATTGGTTAAGTACCAAACGATAAACCAATTCATAGCCCAATATTGTCGTGGGAACTTGACTACCTGGGTTTTGGGTAGATTGGGATTGTTAATATTGAGGATCTGTTTTTTTGGGATATAGTTGCTACCACGGTTAGGGCACTCAGGGTGGCGAGCACAAACAAGATTACTGTTGGCCAACTCCTGCTGGTGGAGTGGGCTATGTCAGACATCAAGTAGCTTGGGGGCGTATGTTGCTTCAACAATGATGGGAAATATGGTCGAGTAAGGTAGCAGGCTATTTACTTATGGGATAAGAGTATGCTCCTACTTTTTGAGAAATTCCAATCATTGTGACTACTAGTGATAGTTCCCCTTAGAGGGCCAAGGGAGCCATGAATGGTGTTTCAAGGGTGATTTGTGCCAAGGCTAGTGGTGGTGAGGTAGGCTCAAATTTTATGGAGCACTATTTATAGGTATGGAGATAATGAACTAGAGATATGGAGAGACATCCCTAGAGTGGGATGGACTTTCGTGGAGATCCCTAGCTACCTGTGCCAGTGAGTGGATGGGATGGTCAAGGTACATGTGACATTATTTAGACATGTTTTGTACATTTTGGTTTATGCGCATGTTTTATGTATATCGGGTACTAACCTTGGATGATGTTTGATGCAAATTTACATCGGCCAGAGTACCAGCTATTGTAGATGTGAAAACCCCTTAGGGAATTGACCCCATAAACTTTGTGATGAGGGTGTTGCAGGAGTAATGGGAGTAGCAAAGGGAGCATGATTGGAGGTTGGTACTTCACCCGCTAGTGGAGTTATTTCAGTGGACTGGATGGTGATGGTTTTGGAAAACCTAGAGAGGCAACTAGGCACCCTTGTCATGAGCTTGGGTGAGTATCCATTGGGTCTCTCAATGATTATTAGTTAGCCCATGTGGTGGGGCTTCCAGCAAAGTGTGGGCATGGGTGGAGCCACGCCGTATGTAGGGTGGTAGTGGCTAGTCACATCACCCTAGGATTTCACGGAGGACAAGTTCCTCCATCAGCAAGTATAACCCTAGGACTAGGTTAAAGGCCAACTCCAAGTCCATCGGCAACATCGATGTAGGCAGTGAAGCATTTGGCGATCTTGGGGCCTCGTGCTACATTACCTGGGGAATCTCCCTAACCGAGGGGAACTCATATAGGGTGAGGAGCCTCAGTTTGTATATGTTATTGCCTTACACTATGAAAGGCAATATTTAATGTATCCCCATAACACGTATTTTTTGTATGTAGGGACTATGGGGCCCATGATGTATATGACAATTTGACAAGATACACACACACCATTTTGGGGCATGTCGGTTTCATTTATGTGCTTTATATACATGTGTGATGTATGTTTGTGTTTATGCTCATATGTGTTTTTTTGTTGATGTGTAGCTTTACGGACTAGCACATAACTTGTATGGTAAAAACACATAGGATTGATTTACTTGCAATATTAGATTGAATGTTGATGTAACAGGTGCTAATCGAGGACCTCATTAACAACATGATCGACAAATGCATTGGCTTTCCTAGGGACATGGGTGAGCGTGATGGTTTCAAACTATCAGACTAAGATGCGCACTCACAAAAAATTGCGAAAGAGTAGATTGAGACACAAAATACATTGTTTAGTTGTGAGACAATGAGTTGGGAATCTAAATGGACATGAAGGTGTTGTATTCTGATATGAATGGAATCGTTCAATAATGCAATGATCACATCATACCTTTCTCGATTATTAGTGTTTCCCCCCAAGCAAACTCCACCTATGTGGTATAGATCTTGATTTGGGGTGTAATGGCCCAAGCAACTCATGCCAAATTATTTGACCAATGGCTCGCACCATCAGTGAAGCTGATGAAGCATATTGAGCATGCAATCATCTACATCGCAAATAATGTTTGGTCACATTTTTCAATCTTGGAGATTAAAAACATTGCAAAGAAAAATAACATGATACATTGTATTAAAATGAAAGGGACAACATAGGGGGTGAGCGGTGGTGTAACCTACTTGAATTAGAGACTACTGGTGTTGGCAATCAGTGAAACTTATCTAAATGATAGAATGTTAGCATAAGTCGATCAATTCTGGGGGGGAGTTCTGTTGAATGCAACTCATTGGTGATGCTGCATGGACTACATCTCCTAAGGATACCCAACACATGTGAATATTCTCTTGATGTCTAAGTATTATTTAATGGATGGTGGTTAGATTCCACGATAAAGGATTATCTTGGCAGTGGACAGTGGTCTTTCTCTGATGAGGATGATGGTGTGTCATCGCCAGTAGATAAAATGGATAGTGTTGGAATATTGATGATGTCGATGTGATTAGTGGCATTCGGTAGGGAGGTGACTTCCTCCACACACAACGTTGGTGGGTTTTCCCTGAGGGGAGGATATTTTTCTTCTAGAAGCATTTTCTCTAAGCAAATTGCTCATTTTGCACATAGGATTGGGCACTAAAATAAGTAATGGGTTAAAATACCACATGATACACATGGTCAAGTGGCACATACATGGTTAACATGGGTCGAGTTTAGCGGTCTAGTGTCGCAGTTAAGTATGATTGTGCCCAAAGTACTTAGGATCATCTGGGTATGATGCCCATGTGATGAACACCCATGGGGTTGCGTTGTTGGTGATATGGAATTATGTGAGAACGAAATGAAAGAGCATATATAATCACATACAAAGATATACTGCAAGGAATAAAATGATACAATAAACTCAAATTCTATTAAATGAATGAAACAAAACATATTGTAAAATAAAAGTAGCTAAAATGGTGGTAGTTATATCTCTGAGAAGAGATGTGGCGGCTACACTCATTCATCATAAGTTGATTACAAAATGTGGCCAAAGGTCCTTTTTATCATAAGCATGAGGGTGGAAACCCTACCATCCAAAAACCAAACCTTATCAGATGATCTATAAAAAGGTTTACAAGTCTCAAGGTGGTGAATTAAGGTGTCAACTTCTCAGGGGCATAAATTTTGCATTCAATCTCTATTTAGGGCATTCGGTAGCTTGTTGGAAAGGTCTAGCCAAGAAGTACAAAGTTATACTATCCACTCCTACCTTTAGTGATGAATAGAATTTAGTGTCACAAAAAAGTGTCATTTGGGACCTCAAAATGACCTAGGAAGTTTTGGACACAAAAATTCATAAAAACTGCCTAACTGGAAAAATTGTCTCAAGCTCGTGGAATAGGTGGGTGGCCACCGATATCCATCTGGAGCAGTCCTTGGACATAAAAAGCTTCCAAGCTGGGAAAATTGTTTTGAGACAGTGGAATAGGTGGATGGCCACCGATACCCATTTGGACCAATCCTCCCCCTTAACAAGCAATGGTCTTCATGATGTCGAGTCCCTTATCATATGGCTAACTATGTGCTAAGTTGAGTGGAAAGGTTATCTTTCTTTGATATATTTATAGGGTTTTAACTACTATTGATGGATGTGTTGGATCTATTCAACAACTTTGGTTTCCTTATTATCCTTTGCCTTAACTGATGTGGATGATTTATTTTTATAGAAGGACCTTGAATGTGTGGCCTTGAACCATAGAGGTACTCGAGTAGGCAAGGAAACAATTTCTTTGCATTCTTCTTGTTTATATTGAGTAAAGGGACCCTGTGTAGAGCTTGTAGAGGCCCTTTTTTATCTAAAGTTCACCTTTTAGAGGAAATTGTCAAGAGGGAAAATTTCCCAATGTGGGAGATTATCTTCGTGCACTGCTTAGTTGAGCTTAAAGAGACTATGTTAGGTGCAACTATTTCGTGTATCTGATAGAGTTGTCCTCCCAAAGTGAAAATGACACTAGGATTTCGTGACTCATATACATCATGAAGCTTCCACATATATGGCTTCCCTAAAACAACAACACAGACTTCAAGTGGGGCCACATCACACAATACATCATCTTTGAAAGGCTTGATGTCGTATGGTAGATGACATTGATGACTTAACTAGATACTTCGTCCTTGACTTATCCGACCAATGGTGTATGGTTGTGGGTGTGGTGTTATCAACAGCTTCAATCTCTTGATGAATTCTGCTAAGATTAGGTTCTTTTGGTGTCTATGTCAACAAGAAAATATAGGGGAGTTCCCTTCACCCACATTTGTGAGTGGATGACGAGCTCATATGCCTCTAACCCTTTTGGTTCCTCTGGTTGAGTCAGTGTGGTAATGACAATAACATTGGGTTCAGCATCATTGAATAACTTCCCCTTGTCTTCAACTGTGACATTAGGTTATGAATCATAGTCAAGATCGATATTTGATTCTAAATATTTCATATCGGCCACTAATGAATACTTTGAGCAGCATCCATCAGTGTTGTGCCAAGATCTTTTGTGGAACTCACACCACTTTCTAGTGTCCCTCTTTGTTAATCCCTTAATGATGGCACATTACCTCATATAGTGTGGCACATTACCCCCTATATTGTCGTGCATTGCATATTATTTATGTCGAATTGGATCTATTAGTGGGTTTATTAGTTGTTATTGTACACCTTTTTATCCTATATATATGAAGGATATATTCTCATTTTAGTCATCATTGTATCTTGTCTTGTCTTGTGTACTCAGTACATTGTGTAAGGTGCACTAGTAAAAAATGGTCACCATGGTTTTTTCAAGGGATAAATGACCAAAATTGAGAAATTTTAACTGATCTAACTAAAAATGACCAAGCTAAAAGACCAATTTGGTCATGGGATAAGAACTAAACTAAAAAAGACTAAGATAAATAACCAATTTGGTCATAAGGTAAGATTAAACTAAAAACGATCGCATAACAATTGGTCATTTATTTGGTCATTTTTAGTTGTGCCACTCCGACAATGGAAAATTACAATTTTAACAATAAATTTGAACAAATTAGTAAATTTCAATGCTATAGATGGATTCAGAGACACAAGTTAGTGTCAAAACATGATGCCATAGGTAAACCTGCTAATAGTGGTTAGAATGTTCTCTTCATCGGATGTGGCAATTCTGGCATGCAAATGTTCAAATAACTACAAGTTTTGCAGCTTTTTTCCGGTAGTTTAAACCCTAATTGTAATTCTTCGGCGTCCTCATTGCACTGATGTTTTTTAATTGTGATTTATATGGCCTATCTCCAACCATTTATGCTTACAAGATTTTTGACTACTTATTTAATCCTACCGAAGCAATTTAGCTCTAGGATTGATCTTTCTGGCCTTTAAAGACACTCTAGCTTGATTATTCTTTTCTTGACTTTTCATGATGGGCCGAAATAGCTAAAAATCATCATTCATGATTGGTCATATCTCATTGATTCTATAACATCCTTCATTCATCATCATTGGGCCGGTTTTACTTTTTAAAATCTATAATTTGTTTGGGACATAAACAACAAACCCTTGGTTTTCCCTAGTTTTGACCTCATTATGACCATTTTATCAAAGGGTAAACCTCATTGTTTCATGAGTTATGGATTTTTGGTCCACAATACACTGTATTGTCTCTTATATAGTAGTAATTATTGATTATAATAAATTTTGTATGTTCCTAGGTTATCTTACTAAGAAAAACAATCTTCAATCCCCCACACCCCCTTTCAAAACTTTATATTTTGGCAAATTCGTGTTTGATTATTTAATATCATTAATGTCCTTGCTTAATAAAAATTCATCATCAATGTAATTTGGCCTTTTATATAATTCCTCTTTTACCTGAGTTGGCTTATAGGCATCCCCTAGGGCTATCATTGAGAAAACCTAAAGTGTGGGAAGTAAATGTTGTGGTAAGAGTGACATTGCTTCCAGATTATCATCGAGCTAGAACCATTATAAACCTTGTGCCTAATATATTAATATTAGAATAAATAATATTGTTATATTATAGTATATAAATATTTCAATATAATATGCAATATTATTAATATAATAAATTTAATATTTGCAAGCACGTGTATAACTAAATATTATATTATATGTAATATATCTCATATTAACAAATAAAAAATGAAAAACAAAAACAACTAAATAAACATAATGAAAATTGAAAGGGATCCACAGGGATGGACATGAGAGGCCACTCTGGTTTTGCAACGGCAGAAGATGGAATCTCGCCCATAATGAAAGTTGAAAGGGATCCACAGGGATGGACATGAGAGGCCACTCCTATTTTGCATTTGGTAGAGGATGGAATCTCGCCCATAATGAAAGTTGAAAGGGATCCACAGGGATGCACTCGAGAGGCCACTCTAGTTTTGCAAGAGGATGAGCACACAGCAAGAAGGGAAACACACATTCATATAGAAGGAAAAGAGAATTGATGTAGTGGTGCTTATGGAGAAACTTTTGTGGCATAAAAAATTGCTACAACTTTACCAACTGCTTCAACCGTATCTGTATCCAAGTGAGGAAGAAAGAAGGTCGTAAGACGGTTGGTTCCTAAATAGGTAAGGTGTTTCCTAATTTATTAGATGTTGTTGGTTCTAAGTCAAGGGTGTAAAATTGTGGTAAGGATGGTTTTCTACCGGACCCAAAAAACTTCACCTCCTTACTGGCACCGCTACTAAATTGTTATACCAGTCAACCTCGCTTCCAGTGGGGATTGTGAATTTATATAAAACATTGTATTGGAAGGACTCTTATCATGGTTGGTAATATATGGAGGTTCATTTAGGTGTGGGAAATATGATCCGGTTAGGTTAGGAGGAGTCCACAATGGCAGAGGATGGAATCTCTCCCATCTTCTACTAATGTTAGATCTGCCTCCTCCATGAGATTTTTTTTTCTGTTGATAAGCGTGAGGATTCCTGTAAGTACTCTTTCTTCCATTTTAGTTTTTTTTATATTTTTTTGTTTCATTTATATTTAGTGTCAATTTGGTCTATCTGTGGGTAGGTCAAACCCACTCCATAGTGTTGAAAACCTGGTTTCTCAAAAATATTGAGCCCACAGAGAACAACCTTCAAGAATCATTGTTAGACAACATTGGTTTTTTGTCGTTTGCTGAACCTTTTGTATCTAATGGTCGTGAGCAACAGTTTGAGTGGGTGCATACCAACCACAAATGAAAATTGCAATAAATTCTCTTTTCTTGAATAGATTCAAGTTTTATTGTTGAGGGAAATCTTATTTCTGGACCTCTTCCAACCTGGCTTGGAAAACGACGAACAAAAACTTATGTAAGGTTATTCAAAAACCATTTTGAATGTCATTTTCCTCGGGAATTGGGAAACTGTTCATCTCTTTTGACACTGACAATTGGCCATTTTTTCACCTGAATATTGTCATTGTCATCTTCCATCATTAAGATAGATCCCTTCTGATGAACCAAATGAGATAAACTCATTTCAGTCACCTTGGAATCCAAAGAATCTTTATATGCTCTATGTCTACACAAGATTATTTGTTTTACAATCAAAGGGGCTTCATATTAACCCTCTCTTTGGTAAAACCTTAGCGCCAAAACCTAAGACTTATTGAAATATTTGCCTGCAAAGTTACAATGTTAAAAGGTGCTTCCTATTAACCCTCTCTTTGGTAAAACCTTATTGCCAAAACCTAAGGCTGTTTGAAATCTTTGCATGCAGATTTATAATATTGTTAATCCCTCAGATTATTCTTTCCAAGTTACCAAGATTTGTGTACCAATGCTTAACTTAAAAGTCAATATAATTTGTTGACCCCACAGGTAGAAACCATCCACCATTTCAAATAGATCTGAGAGTTGAGGATCAAGATCCTAATCCTATCGCAAGGGATGAGGTAATTTTTAACTTGTTAAACTTGATAAGGGAAAATGCAATGGAATATCACTTTGACGTGTGACAAAGGACCACTGCTCATAATTCCTTTCAGTGAATTTACTCAAAATTATGCCTCGCACCAACTATTTTTGTAAATAAATGTAACCCACATATGTTAATTTTGATCTTGATCCAATGGTACAGCTACGCCTTCACTCCCTTGTACGTTAAATCCACTCTTTGGTTACACCCAATAGGAATCATTGATCTAAATATGATCAATGATCTCAAATAAAATGATAAGTTTTGTGGGAGGCTTTTATCTCTTGCAAACAATCTTTTGGGCTTGTTCTACCATCAGACCTGCAACAATAACCAGGGATTCTTTATAATGCTAAATTTAATTCCTAGACAAAAGCATGTTATTCAGAGAAGGATTGGAAACAAGAATTCACAAACAAACTTGATAAATAATTCCTTCAACCCACGCAAACTTCCTTTATTAAAATATGGATCAACGCATATAGGTTTGTATGTTCCAATCCAAACCCACTTGGATATAGAATGTGTGAAAAAAATATTAACACCCTCAAACAATGATGTCATGAATGAAACAAGCAACGCTCCTTTATCCACATAAAATTGAAAACAAAAATCTAACAAAGATTGATAATTATGACAATTGAGTTTATTTGGAGGTTGAAGGCACACTGAGGAGGTGTGGATTAGATAGAGTTTAATACCTAATCAGGATCTTTTAGTTAGGTACATGACAAAGTAGGCCACTTAAACACCATTAGTCCATCGATAGCAAAATTGCATGACAAATCTCTCTCTAGGAAAGCTTAAATTTCAAAAAAAATAGCAACTCATGTTCCTTTCTTCATCTCTGTATGTATTAATTTGCATGTTTAAAGGATCTAACTTAACTGCTCTCTGGTTTGTTTCCAAATAGATTTAATTTTTCAGTGATTTTTTTTTGGGCATTAAGGTTTGCCCAAGAAATACAATTTGTCTGAGTCTCTAGCCCAAACGTGACAATGAGAGTGTTGGTACCTTGACATCACTACACCAATATCTGAAGAAGAAGAAAAATAGCTTAGTCACGTGTACCTACCCTACCACCCCTATGGAATTGAACATGCAAACTTCAAAGAGAAAGTCTGTGTTTGTAATATTTAGGCCCACTTAGGATGTACTTCCAAATAGATTGAATTTCTTCTAACATAGACGGATTTGGTTTGATAAATTGGTGACTATCTCCTTCCCTTATTTCTAAAGACCTTGGAGCCTTCCATTATTATTGGTGCACTTATCAAGTTATCAAACATAGGGCTAAAAGAGGGTCTGCAATTACAGTTTACCAAATGTTAAGCTAATGTTGATTCCTAGTTATTGGGTCAATGCAATTAGCTCGCCTCATCATTTGTTGCATAACCAACATTGATGGCATATGTAAGGACTATGCTTCTAGTGTGCTTTTTAATAGTTGTAGCTCTATTAACTTGCTTTGGTTTCCTTTTGTTTCCCAGTTAATGTTCAGATTGAACCATCCTTTTGGGGCATTTTATATCGTGAGGACCTCATTTTATTTTGGTAAGACAGAATTAGCCTTTCAACACCTTGTTATAAAGTTAGGTTGATTATATTGTTGGAAATTTTACTAGGGAGTTCATGAATTTAATTCTTGCTTTTGGTGTTGTCTTTCTGATTTTGAGGAGTGAGTGATCTATGCATATTTTTATAAAGATTTTTTGAAAGGAATTTGCTTCATGCACTCTAGGGTATTTCTTGTTGTGGATGTTAGTGAAACTTCCATGTCAGATTTTTAATTTTTTGGACATTTCGTACTTAAATTTTTCAGGCCAACCTTAAGAGTTGCCTTTTTAATATTTTGTTTTCTTCATAAGTTTGTGGTTGGTGATCACATTGTTTTATTGTGCCTTTTTTCTTTATGTGGATTTTAATTGACAATTTATATCGATATTTTCAGTATGCTATACAAGTGGAGGGGAAGATGGATTTGGATTTTCAGTATGTTGCACTAATAAGGTGCCTGTTTTAGCAAAAGCACTTGCAGAAGCACCATTTCAGACCTTTTCAATTGTTGAAGGCCCAATTTCTTTGGAAGAATAAATTTGAAATTTCTCAATCAAAGTATCATTATACCCATGCACTGTCCTTGTGTTCTATTTCTTTCCATAGTTCCCAAAATTCCTGAATGTCGGTGAAATTTCTGCACTGAAATTTGTGTTTCTGGTTCAGATGCTTAGCTTTAGTCTATCTCTACAAATTGAATGTGTCACCATAAAAACAACATTCAGTTCCATTTGAGTCAATTATGGGTTCCATATCACCAATGAAACTATTATTTAGCAACCTTCAATTCTAGTATAGTTTCCAGGTTTGGTCACATAAATCTGTTATTGGAGTTGACATATTAAGAGGGTGCATTCACATGTAAGTTTCATGAATGTCTTGTTTCTAAGTTGAATTGCTTTAGTATTTTTAAGTTCCACATTTCCAATGGTTTTAGACACTGCATGGAAATGTATATTATTCTCCTCTATGCATGTTGTATTTCTTGGATTTAGCTATTTGTTGTCTTTGGTGGATCCAACAAAGAAGTTTAGTTATCTTGTTCATTGTTGATTTTACATATTTTGTCTAATGCTCCATTGAGACAAAATTATGCATTTTAGAGAAGTAATCTCCTTAATTGAAGAATATCATGTGAGAAATTTTCTTTGAATTTTAAGTCTACATACCCATATGAATTAAGCTCCTTTACAAGGATGGCATGGTTCAAAATAGCCTAGAGTGAAAATAATAGATTATATATATCGGGGACCTCATGTCTTTGTCTGCAACCGAATTAACATATAGGTTGTTAAGTCAGCAACAAAGGACCCTGATTTTGCTTCTTTGCATGTAGAGTAACACAGTCATTACATCATTCCCATTTAGGCCATCAACTCCTTGCCTTACCGGGATTTCTTTTATATGTTCTTGCCTTCTAACGAAACTATTTTAGAGGTAATGTCTATGAATGATAACTCTTGATGTTATCTCTTTCTCAACTTATTTTGCTTGCTTTCTGGTCTAGAATCATTGTATTTAAGATCTAGTTTTATATAAATTTTCTTTGGACAAAAAGGTTACGCTAAGATTCAACATTGGATTGCTTCTCATGTATTATGGCTTTATCTTGAGCGCCTAGTTTTTCAAGCCCTATTTCAACATTGGATTGCTTCTCAGATATTATGGCTTTATCTTGAAAAAAATGAATTGGAGCAAGAATTGCCATCAAATACAAAATCTGCTTTTTCTGCCACGAAAATTACAAATAAGGACACGTTCACAAAATCACATTTTGAGCCTACTGGTTTAGACTTTACCTTAGGTGCAGCTCTTGCTACAGATGGAAATGATGCTAAATTGTCTAACACCTCTCTGCATGATGCTATCAAGGTAAGGAACACTGGGTGTGTATATTCAAAATTCAAATGACATTGTATATCAAGGGAATAACAATGATGATGGCAATAGTTCATTGACAACAAAGTTGAGAAATCAAATAAATTTTTAGGTTCAAATCTTGATAGTCCATTTGATGTTTATGGTTTCAGATCTTAAAATTTTCCAATGGAAGTGTTTTTTTTTAATTCATCATGTTTGTGTGGAGTGCATATTAAGTCATTAGGAAATTGTGACTGTTCTTGATTCGAAAGATGGTTAGGGTGTGGAAATATATTGTTATAAAACTCACTATTGTGGTATGGAACTTCCTTATACGATGATGATAAAATGCATTGTTGTGGTATGGAACACTTATGGACTATATACCTTGAGAGAGGTTATAACATTTTGACACCTTCATCTTCTGGGTAAAAGGGTTATGTCCCCACCTTAATGGTACACCTTGGTCCTACAGGTAAAAGGGTTACTCCCCCACCTTGATTGTCACACCTTGGTCTTGTTGGTGTAGGGCTTGATTTACCACTTTGTCATGACCCCTCTTGTTGACTCTTGATCTTCTGTTGACCCTTGATTGGTCCTTATGCTAGTGCTCCCTCGTAGTGTGGTTCCTTAACCCTTTTGTTATGTTTGTTATGGGTGTGACCTTCTAGCAACCCCAAACAACTCATACCCTGCTCAAGGAAGTTCGGACAGGTCACGGTTTAGTCCAGCCATCCCCAAGAAGGTCACGGTTTAGTTCAAGCAGACCGAAGAAGGTCACTATTCATTTCAGAAAGCACCAAGAAGGTCACAACCTAGCTTAGGAGGTCATGATTAAGACTTAAGTGGAATAATATATTTGCTCTAATGTTTGAGTGCACTAAGTTATAAGAAATCCATGGGATTTGTATGGGCTACAAACAAAGCACTAGTTTGTGTGTGGAATGTCATCATTACCTTATAGTTTATGGAATGTTGTCTCTTGGTCTGCTTCTCCAATAATTGGGGTTTCCTTATGGTTCACTTCAAGCAGACCCAAACACTCAAACAATGCAACAAAGATCTTAGGCCACTCAAACATGGTTATGGTTTCTTCTAGCAGCCCCAAACAACTCACAGCCTGCTCAAGAAAGCCATGGGCTTTGTATGGACTACAAATTGAGCTCTGGTTTGTGTATGGAATGTCATCAATACCTGATATTTTATGGACTATTGTTTCTTGCTCACGGTTTCATACTTGAGTGGACTAATATCTCTATTGCACTTTTTGAGTGTGCTAAGTTGTAAGAAAGCCATGGGATTTGTATGGGATACAAACTGAGCTCTGGTTTGTGTGTGGAATTTCATCATTACCTTATATTTTATGGACTGTCTTTTCTAGGTCTATTTCTCCAGTAATTGGGGTTTCCTTATGGTTCACTTCAAGCAGACCCAAACACTCAAACAATGAAGCAGAGATCTTAGTCCAATCAAACAAGGTTGTGCTTTCTTTTAGCAACCCCAAACAACTCACAACCTACTCAAGAAATCCATGGGCTTTGTATGGGATACAAAATGAGATCTGCTTTGTGTGTGGAATGTCATCATTACCTGATATTTTATGGATTATTGTTTCTTGGTCTGCTACTCCAGTAATTGTGGGTTTCCTAGCTTGTCAATTGGGCTACCTTGACTGCTACTATAGTTGAATAAACCCACAGTAATTGAATTTATTCTCTCTCTTAGGTATGCCCTTTGTTCTTGTAGTGACGTGTCTCCAAGATCTGATCTAAAATAATATTGTTGAGTATAAGGAATGTTTCAACTCTCCTAGTGGGTTATCTTATTTGTTTTATTTGTACTTTGAGTTAAATTTACTATTGTTGTTATTTATTGTCTTTGTATGCTTTTTATCTTTAACACAGGGACCTTAGGAAGTGTTAAAGTTGAAAAAGATGAAAATTATGCTTTAAAATCATCTTGTCTAGTTACAACGATACTATTTTGTTTCTAGTATTGTTTTGTCATCGTTCTATTAAGTTTAAATATCAAAATTTGGTTGGCAGTTTCCAAAATTTGCAGTTACATTTATGCCTATTTGTTAGGTTTTTGGGATCCATCTCTCTATCTCAAGAAACTTTATCACCCGTTGTTGTGTAAACAGGCATCCAGAACTGCTCCGAGCTGGAAAATTGGCCATGGATAAAGGACAAGCACAAGGATGTAATGAGTCATATGTTAAGCAACTATCAGACTATATTATTGTATACCTTGTTGAAGTATTACATAAGGTAAGAAGACAATCTCTCATTTTAAAAATTTTAAGTTTTCAATATTTATGTATTCAACAACTTAATGAGTTTTGTAGGATTTATAGATGCTTTTCTCATGGTGGCTAAAAGGAGCCAATCTGTGAAATTATTGTTTTTCCTGTTGGATAAAAACATGCCCACTAGTTGTAGAAATTTGGGAAGATCTATGAATATCTGGCAATCACAAGACAAGAATTAATCACGGATCAAAAGTATGCTTTTCATTGGGAGAATGAGATCCAAGGATCTCATTCTCACACAATCACACAATCTGCTAGCCTGAGGAACCATTGGAAACCAACGCTACTGCAAATGTTGGAATATGTTGTCCTATCATGCCATTGGGAGGGTCATATTAATATCCTTAGGAAACACGTACTCAAGAAATTTTTGTGAGCCTGAAGAATCATTGGAAACCAGTGCTGCTGGAATAGGTTATCCTATTGTGCTAGTGAGATGGCCATATTTAATATCCATAGGTAGGACATCTCAAGAAATTGTCGCTAGCCAAAAGAATGATTGAAAACCAGTGCTGGAACAAATGTTGACATAGGTTATCCTATGATGTCAATGGTAGGGCCAAATTGAAACTTTTCTACACCAGGATGTATACCTTCCCATTTTCCAAGATGAGCTTGAATCTTTCTCACCAAGGATATCTATAATCAACTTAGAATCTAAAATGTACTATATGGGTTTCCATTATTCCAAAGATGTCAGCGTCAAATTCTGCTTTATTATTTGTCCCATCCCTAAGGAATGGATAATATGCATTCTGAAAATTTCAACGATAGCTCTAGAGCACACCTCCCGACCCATCTAGTTGTGGAAGCATCATCAAAGCTTCTGGGATTATCTGATGTCCTCTATTGTAAAGAAGAAAAATCATCATTGAAAATCCTTTAAATAATTTTCTTCATGAGATTTGGATTGTGATGCACTACCTTCATATGCTATCTATCTTCTCTTGAAGGAGTTTATAGAAGCGCATGCTTTTATTCTTAAATGCAAGGAGATGGAAAAGTGCCATGTTTGAAGGGAATCATAAAAAAAACGATTCCTTCCTTGGGAATTTTGACGGTATTTATGTTGTTTCTTATTGCGATGACAATGAAAGAACAATATGAACAGACAATGATATTATTGATTTTGTTAGTTCTTAGTAAACATTGTATATAATATTTTTGAAAGGGTATTATTATGTATGTCTGAAATTTAAGAAGTGTCTAAATTATTTTCAGGCCGAGGGAATATGGCAACCCTTGATTCAGTGAAGATATCAAATCTAACTGCATCCAACCATCAGAAATATATATCTAGAAAACCGTCGGATGAGTGGCGGATAACTGTAAGGATTCTACTTATAAATTGAACGACAACCTGTGGATATTGCTAAATAGTATATTTGAAAATTTAATAGTGGTTGTGTTGTAGTGGATACACTAGTGACTATCTACACATTTAATCTCCTTTTTTCCACCAATAATTTCCCTTCAATGTGTTATTCCTTGTTATTAACCTACAATTGTTATCATGATCATCAGGATCAACTGAGCACTGACAACAAAAAAGGAATTGAATCCTTACCTCATGGCACTGTATAAGAAACTTCGGATCTAGAGCTCAGACCTCTTTGGAGAAATTCAAGGATAAAGGTAAATGTTCAAAGTCACATTGTGAATATTTTACATAAGATTATTTGTGTGACTTTATTGTCGAAGTACTGAAATCTCCATATTTTAATTATAGAAAATTGTTGCAATTAGTTACCTTGCTACACTATCTCTCACTTGTGCTCCATCTCTTTATACAAAATGTCTCACAGAGATAATAAAAAAAATTCGAGTCACAAAATTTGTTTGGAAAGATAAGTCGTAATGTTTTAGAATTATTTTGTGTGTGGGATTATTTTCAACACATACTCAACATGCACACACAGAACTAGAAGGAGAGTATTTATCATTAGATTTTCTAAACCATGTTAACAGATTTTGCACTCTTAAAATAACTCCTACTGTAAATTTATCAGCAGAAAAACTTAAAGCTATTCAAAACTACTCTCTGCAATCAATGCTAGAATCTATAAACACATACTGTAGAAAAATATAACAAAAACACATTAAACTACTTGTCAAAACCTATTACTTATTTTCATTACTTCTAAAAATGAAAATTTAACAGTAAATTGTTAATTGTTGAATAGAAAACTGCATAAATAAAACGTATACCCTTGCTTTATCCTTTATATACTACAAAGAAGAGTAGGTACAACAAATATGGACACATGCACATGTCCAACTATAGATCACCTAAGGCATGCAAGCATGCATTCTCCTAGAGATCTACACTCTTATCTGTATGCATGCACCTAACTGAACTTAGACTTGAGCAACAATTAGAAATCCTCTTAACTAACACACGCAACTCCAAGTGCCCATTTAACTTAGAAACAACATTCAAACTGCATTCAAATTGTTGAGAATATCATTATTCCTTCCTATTTATGCAAAGTGTTGAGGATAATATTATTCCTTCCTATCTATTGTTGGAACATGCATGTATCCACAATGTTGGAAGCCTACAAAGTATTAGTGCACCCTCTAGTCCACTCTATTGTTGTGTCGACATCATGCTACATGGAAATCAATGCTATATTGATATGTTGAGACTACTACATGTCTCTACCGACCTACAATACCTTCTGTACCTTCTGCTATAGTAGGGGGGTTGTTATAGCACCTCCTTTACCGAACTGTTGTCTGTCTATACCTATAACCTTTTCTACCATGTGTGCCCAGGATTTGGACACACTTTCCATGGTACCAAAAACCAACATTTATGTGTAACAAAGTCCTATTTCCGTACCTGTAATTTTTTTTGTCATGTGCCCAGGAGTTGGACAGGCTCTCTACAATTCACAAAACTAACATATATTTGTAACAAAGTCCCAACCTAAGTCACGTGACATGAGGACATAGGATGTGGAGGAAACAGAAATACGAGTATCCAACATTGACACGAAGACCCCTAGAATCAAGACACAAAGGACGCCTTATAAAATTATATATATATATATATACAGATCCATTTTTTTTTATAAACTAGAACATTTACAAATATTCAATAGAAATTAGAATCAATACACATTACACATTCACAAATAACAATGAGATACATTCACTTAAAAAATACAATGATATGGAACATTGGCACACCTCTCTAGATCAAGATGGGTGCATTCTCCTAGGATAGTAATATAATAATAAAACAGTAATACAATTGTATAATGCATTAATGCATAACTCTCTTTGAATCATGTTCGAGTTTATGGTACTTAATTATGAATTTGATAATTAAATTAGACATTTCCAAACAAATTTTAAATCTCTATATAAGCCATTTGTGTAAGTAATGGAATGTAAGAAATCTATTATGATTCATATTGTTTTCTAGGTTTTCCATTTTTTAAGATTATTTTCAACATATGTGAGTAACACTTCCTTAGTTCACATCATTTGTTATTGGAGGGGCTCACTCCTATATTCTAAAGGCACCACGATTATTTTGGCGGCTACTTACAATCAAATCCAAAAGAAAAGCACGATGGCAATTTCCTCCAAAGCATATATGAATATTCAAACAACTTGGGATCACAGTAAGAGTTTGAACTCACATCAAAGGATCCATTTACATTTAATTGTGGATATGTTTTCAATGATTTGGTTCACCTAGATGAGATGTATTTACTCCACTGAATAATCATCCATGTTCCTGTGTAATTTTCTAGACTGATTTTTAGACTGTGATGTCTTGGAAGACGTCAAGGTTTCAAACTTGGCAGAGTAACTCCACATGTAAAGGAGATGCCTTGATCCAGACCCATGGAATCATAGTCAAGAACATTTGCAAATGAAAAAGAATGAGGCCTAAAATTGGTTTTTAAGAGGCCACATACATCTTTTCCTCTTTTTATGTGTCTTGTTTATGGGAGATGGACTACACAGGTCGGGACACTGGCCAAATCCGTGTCCAACATGTGTTTTGACCGTGTCATCACTGTGTTAGTGTTTGACATGATGACATAGGACACGAGGGCCCATATGGATATGTCTGGTATCATAGGTCCCAACAGAGGGACTTCCATGCTTTGCCTATGGTTTCATCACAACCAGGATTCTAGAAGATTCTATGGAATTTAAAAGCCCTGAAAACTAGAGTAATCCAAACCTGAATCATAAGATTGAAGAGGAGGAATATGCAGGCAAGGAATTTATCCTTCTTTCTGTGAATATGTTATGCATATAAGTCAAGTGGCCTTGAACGCCCATTTTAAGGAAGCTATTTGCGATTGAAATTCTTCCTTCTATTGACAATGGAATAAAAAGGGACACTCTGTGGTAAAAAAAATAGAATTTATGTATAACAAGTTCCAACATAGGGACATGCATGTATTGCCTATGGTTTCTTCCTAACCGGGATTCTAGAAGATTCTGTGGAGTTTAAAGTCATGAAGACTAGAGTAATCCAAATCTGAATTACAAAATTGAAGAGGAGAAACAAACAAGTGAGGAATTGATTATGCTTTCTATCTGTGCATCTATTATGCATATAAGTTGAGTGGCCTTGAACACCCATTTTAAGAAAACTATTTGCAATTAGAATTCTTACTTTTATTGACAATAGAATAAAAATCTTGATTTTATGGATATTAAAGATAAGATCGAGTTGCGCATGAAGGAAAGCTTTGCATTTTCTTCATGTCTTAATGAAAGGACTAGATTCCCTGCTTTAACCATGTATTTCACTAAGTTAGGAACAATATCCCTGTCCACTGTCCTCTTCCTCATAAAGTCTTTTTCTTTTCTTTTTAGAATATTTTGAAATAGATCATTATAGCCTTTTCAAAGTTGAATTGGCAAGTCATCTTGGTCCCAAATGTTTTTATTTAAACTTTACCAATTCCTCCTTCCTTGATGTATATAATTTACATTAAGTATTTGACTCTAAACATATTCCTTTTGACATAACCAATCTTTATTATTTTTCAGATTGATTAGTTCTCGCTACATGGGGGATTTCTTATAACTAAGTGTCTCCATAAATATGTTCTATCTCCTTCGCCAATTTTCCAAGAAATCCAATTTTTTTATAATTGGGAAGGCTTTAAGAATATTTTCCCAAATTATGGAATTAGTCCAAGTCTGACTCACTTCTATTCGTTGGACTATGGCTTAGTGTTGGGGATAGGGTGTTGCCATGCAAACAAACCTAAGTCAGTCAATAACTTATTGGTTATTTTCCATTCGTATAAGGTTCACAAGTTACATGTTCTACCCCCACCCCCTATTTTTTTAAAGGGAATGAACACATAAGATAAGATAAGATTAAGACAATTTTCTTAATGTTTGACAAATTTCCACAATAGTAGGTCAATGGGACTAAAAGGTACATCTGGTTTTAAAAGGTACAGTGTGGGAATACAAAAATATCTGTGGTATTTCAATTCCAAGCTCAATTGGGTCATATTTTTGTTTGAATCCTCCCATTCCCATAATTCTATTCCAGTACTTGCAGTTATATAGAATTCTTATTGTCTAATCTAGATGTGTCTAATAGATTCAATATATTGTATACTTATTTTCATTTCATGTTATTAACAATCACTATGATCAGGACTGCCTACTAATTCTTGGATATTTATAAGATTCAAAGCATCGTATCATTATAAAAGTGATTGCAATTCATTCAAGGAAATATTGCAAAGCTGCCCAATTTGATAGTAGGTGATATTTCCCTTCCTCACTTAATTTGGGTTGTATTTTGTCAGAATTATTCATTGGCCATAAGTGTGTAATTCAATACCTGCAGTTGCGTGTAATTATTTTCGTTTAACCCAATAGTATATGTGCCTAATTGATTCAATATTTTTCATTCCATGCTACTATCACTATGCTCAAGTCCACTTTCAAATGCTCCTAGATATATAATATTCAAAGCATGAGATCACTATAATATTCCAACTAAATATTTACAAGGACCAAGTTGGTATTAGGTAAAATACCCATTCTAAGCTCACTTTGGGTCATAGTTTTGTCTAATTTCTTCGATGCCCACAAGGTCTAATCCAATAATTGCAGTTGTATGGAGTGCATATTCTATGGGTCCTCACAACCATTCTTGATGTTTTTGCAGGAAAGATGGTGGAGTACAATGGAACAAATAGATTTTATTAGCTTTTTTCTCTGAAAAGTTGTGTTATGAAAATCGTTGTGCTAATTGTATTGTGCTCTTTTTTCTACATTCTAGGAATATTTCAAAAAACTTATTCACACACTATAATCTCCACAAGACTAGATTGTACTACAAATAATTGAAAGATATCATCTTCATCTATTTCCTTACATTTTGAAGCTCATCATATTCCAGGAATGGATGTAATGCCTCGACGGTATAAGAAAGGAACTTATTAAAGAGAAAAAGAAAGATGTACTTGGTATTTGGATGCAATTTGATGATGAACACGGAGTGGAAAAGGCAAAGAGGTGTTCACTAGTCGAGCAGACTGAAGTGTTGGGCCAAGAAAGGTGCACAAAGAAGAAGCTGGCGCACAAGCAAGGAAGGAAAATTGCACACGCGACGAGGAGGAGAGTAGGTCGCAAAGGAAGCAAAGGGACTGGCACAAAAGGATAGGACATGCGCGTGACGAAGGAAAGGCGAGCTTGCAGGTGTGCAGGTGGGTAACGTCTAGAAAGCGACAAGTCAGGAATATCGTGGCTGCTAAAGTCGGTGTAAGCCAGCGGATGACGCATGTATGAAGGAATATATGTAAGCCAGGCCGATAGTGCCTTGTGTCATTCCATGACATCTTGTAACCGATTTTTACGGCTGATTACGACCTGTAACAGATGAGAAGTATGTAGTCAACCCTGCGTGGTCTTGTAGAAGTTATAAATAGGAAGAACCCACTTTGTCTAAGGTTTGGTCATTGTTGGTTGTTTTGGGGTTGATTGGTGGTTCATTCGCTAAATCACTCAGTTTTGTAGAAGAGGTTAGGGTTAGTAGAAGAAACGACTCAGAGAGGAGTCTAGTAGAGGAAGAAGGTTGTTGAGTCATGGATCTTGCAACTGTGTGCGCAGACCGCTAGAAGTAGAAGGAATCTGCAGTTGAGTGTGCAGACAGTAGGTATAAGAGTCAATCCAGGTTGTGTGTAGACAGTAGGTATAAGAGTCGATCCAGGTTGTGTACAGATCAGTGAGAGTAGATAGAAGAATAAACCAAAGAGCATGAGAACAAGAAGATTGAGTCAGAAAGACGTATCATAAGAACAGTCTGCATGTCGCAGACTGTAAGGTGCTATACCCGTTTCTCATGCCAAATGAAGAGCACCTTGGTGGTTTTTGCCAGATGGGTTTCCACGTTATTTCCTGTGTTGAATGATTGATTGATGTTGAATGTTTATGTGAATGTCAAGTATTTGCTTACTGTATATTGATGAGTTACTATTGAATGTATGGTTCCATCTTATTAATTAGTGAATAAATGATTGTTTCAAAGCACTGTTGGAATGTTGTGTATAAGTTCATGGTTAATTCCCTAAGTTAAAGCATAAGTCACACACTGTTTGTCAGTGCAAGGAATCAGTTACGTCACACAAGTTGCGCCAGTTGTTGAGATTAAGGACAGGGTCGTGTCGTGCGCGCATTGTCATACACTTGTTCCCAGTCGCGCAGTAATAGAATCCATCGTCCTTTTTCCTTTGTCGAGCATCTTGGACACGTGCCAAGGGACTATAATCCCTCGCCAACTGTGGAAACATGGTTCTGAAAGTTACCCATTAGATATCTCAAGTAAGACTGCGCTTGCCTTGCGGGTGTTGCCAACTGAGCTTGCTCTGTCGGGCTGATGTCTTGTGGTGTCTTGTTGGTATTGTGTGTTGATTAAACTGTGAGTTGAGAAAAGAAGTAGATAGAGGCCAACATGAAGATAAAAATAGAGTGGAGATATTTAAGCACTTGCCACAATTTGTTCATGGATTGCAATTTCTTTCCCTTGAAGCTATACATTCTTCCAAGAAATTTTGAGAATTCTTCTATGTCCACATCCCTTGAAATCCAATCAAATGGATAAAATTTTAAACTATGAAGGTGGTATGAATATATTAGTCATTTTTTAATTAGTGATTGAGTTTGTCTTTGGTTATAAAAAGATAAAGAGGTCAACTACTACTACTAGAGACTTCAAGGGTACTAGCTCAATGGAAGAGCACTCGCCTTACAGGCAGGAGATTGGTGGTTCGATTCCTCCATACCCTATCTACAGAAATTAGTGAATATTTGGATATAAAATGACTAAAGTAGTGGCCAAAAAATGAGAGATAAGTGACCAACAAATGGGAGATAAGCAACCAAACAAATGACCAAATGACAATTTTCGTGGCTAATTTTCAGTCTCTTATCACCAAACATATGAACAGATTAATGACCAAACATATGACCAAATTAATGACCAAACATATGACCAGATTAATGACCAAATATGTGACCAAATTAATGACCAGGCAACAAGCTATAAATGACCACACTATATATGACCACATTTTTTGTCATGTGATAAGAGACCGAAAATTAGGCACCATCAATCGCCAAATCAAAAGTGGTCATTTATAGGCGGATTTTGGCCATTTTTTGGTCACTTATCTCTCATTATGTACTGGTGGCGGTTCCTCCCCCTAAGAGGATTTCTATTTATCTATATTCTTCATTATTAAGGCATGGAATACTCTCTTCTTATCTATTTTTGCTCTTTTTATGATATTTCTGGGACTTGGTTGCATAACATTCTTTGCCTTTCTGTTACCCTTCTTTGCTTGTGGCTAAAATTAGTTGTCTTAGGGTTGGTTTTACTTACTTTTTCCTTTGTCCTATGAGCCAAAGTTTCCCTTGCCTTACTTATGTGACAGATTCGTAGGTCCAAATTTTCACTTATTCTTTTGCTAAAATTTCTACTATATTTTGACAACATACCGATAAGTGCCTCCCAATGAAGAGATGTCCACGAATTCCATATTTTTTTGGATGTACTGATTTAGGCCTGTTGGAGCAGGATCCCGCAGCTACAGAAGAAGCTGCCAGTTTTGGCGGAAAGAGATAAGTTTAGCGGAAAAAGGACAGGGCAGAGCTACGACGGTGTAGCACGTTTCCAGCTGGAGAGCAGAGCTGGAAACCATAACTTTCAGGATAGAAAAGTCAAGGAGACAATGGTACAAG
>LPNX011140625.1:34105-63315 GCA_001517045.1 Pseudotsuga menziesii | reverse complement strand
GACTTTGTATTCAGCTGAGTTTTTCTGGGAAGCTTTACATGTTGTTTTTTATCAACATATTTTCTCTTTATCCATGACTCACAAGTGTCACCATATGGAAATTCCATATTTTAGAACACCAATGGTTCTCAATTCTTCATTACTTTTGCAGCAACACCTCATCTTGATGGGTATATACTTGATTCCATATCTATGAATTATTGTATTCACTTGAGTTTGATTGAGTAGCTTTAAATGTTGGTTGTCATTGACATATTTTCTCTTTATCCATGACTCATGAGTGTCACCATATGGCAATTTTGTATTTTGGAAATATAATATTCCTTTACCTTGAAATAATGGGCTATTTTCTTTGCGTTCCAAACACCACTATATTTTTACTATTTGACCTTTTAAATTATGATAAATATTTGTAGGCATTTCTCTTTAGTCCAATTCAGTTGGTCTATATGCTACTAAGGGGGTGAGGTTAACATTTGTGTGACTAATGTGGATATCTTGCCTATCCCCGTATCTATTTTATGTTTTACTATCATATAATTAATGACCCTTTTCTTTTTATCTGCAGCAAGCTTGTCTTATTTGGAAGAGTTGTTGAGAGAATAGATGTACTGATGAAAATTGAGCGATTATCAACTGCAGATCAAGGAAGACCTATTGTTCGAGTTAAGATTTATAATTGTGGTGAAATATTGCGAGGAAAAGATAATAGTATAGTTGTAGTTCATGAAGGTATATTTATATTTTAAGTAGTAAGCATCATGATATGCCATTGTTGAATTTTTAACTTACCAAAATGTTATATTTTTGTATATATATTATTTCATATAGTTTGGTTTTGTATAATTGTACGTTCTATACTTTTTTGTCTTGTTAATCTAATAAATGGAATTTTCTCTCCAAGGAGTCCCAATAGGATCCCTGATAAGAGTTTGAGCAAAATCCCTAGAAGAAGCTTGCGAAAAATCCCAAGAAGGAGCTTGAGCAGGAGCCAGAGTGAGAGTCCTAGGAAAATCTCAAGCAAAATCCTGAGTAGAAGTCTCATAAGGGTATTAAGTAGAAGTCCTCAAATGAGTTTGAGCAAGATCCCAAGTGTGTGATTGCTTGCATGGTTGTAATAAGGATCCCAAGTAACAGGGCATTAGGTAGGATCCCAAGTGTGATTCCTCGCATGCCTTTAAGCAGAAGTCCCCGAAGTAGTTTTAGTAGGAATTCACAACAAAACCTAGCTCAAATTCCTTTGAACAGTCGAGGAAGGCCTCCAAGAAGAAGGTTTTCAAGAGGATCAAGGACTCATAGTCCTCTTGTTGATAAGAGTACACTTCCCCATCCTAATCAAAGTCATACTGTTGAAAAAATTCCTATCCTAGAGGGCACACCTAAACATGTGAGAAGAGGTCGTGGATTCAACTAGCATTACTCTTATGCTCGATGTTATCATACACCATCTCCAGATCACTCTCCCCCAAGGTCTCATCGCCTTAGTGAAAGGAATATTCCTAAAAGGGAGAAGTTTGTATGCATTCATAAAGCCTCATTAAATTTCCAAAGTTGGAAGGAATTTCTAATAGAATAATTATATTGATGTGGTAGATATTCAAGTTTTAGGATTTATTTGGAGCTCTTGCAACCAAGACATTACAGAAACCCACCAAGAGGAAAGACTCCTCCAATGTCAGAAAGCATTATATTTGTTGTAGTGCTTGAAGAAATATGTTTTGAATATGATTTTAGCAACCTCTTTTATAAAAACTATTGGCTATTTGGTATCTTTGAAACACTATCCAAGTCATCATAGTTAACTCTTTCCACATCAGCCATATAATCAAAGTTAACTTGTCAACAACATCACAAGATGGCCAAGAGTTGGTGATATGGTTCCTTCCAACAATTAGTTTTCTCTAAGATCTAAAACCTTAGTCACAAAGGCCTATTTTCGAAGGATTCATCTATTAGATGTATAAGCAGATGAACCTAAAGGTCCATGAAACTTGTAGGGAGCTCCTTTTCTAATAAACATACAATTTATGCAATTTCGTTCTTCCATTTTTGTAATTCACTCTGATGGATCTCCTTGGAGGACACACACGTATTATAATATTGGTGAATTAGTATGAACAACTACTAACATTAAAAATGCAATGTATTATAGTTTTCTCTTACATGCATAAAAATTTCAAGCCATGTACCTTGTAAATGCTCACAATCAACTTACATATTTTGCAACTCTTGGAGAACAATGTGAAATTTTGTGAGACAAAAATTTCTGGGCATATTCTACACTAAAATTGACATAACTTTCTCATACGGAAACAAAATTACAAATTTTTGGCTCGTTGGAAATCTCGTTACGAGGGCTATGTGATGACATGATCTAGAGTTTCTTTTCGTTTTTGTACTTTTTATTCATCTTGTGATCTTCAATAAGGTACACAAGCATCTTGGCATAATTGAGAAAGATTGACACAAATTGCCTTATGTGCAGTTGTTTTGACTCAGATTGGCTAAGTTATATGACCGGTTGGTTTGACCTAGGTGGACTAAGTTTAGTGTGCAGACTCAGATTGACTCATTTGGTTTATGTGAGAAACAAATTGATTAATACAGATTGATTGGACAGGTTGCTCAGATGATGAGTAGTGATCAAATGATGAGTAGTGGTTAGTAGTGGCAGTTGTTGTGTAGTATGGTACAAGTTGCGCAGTGTAGGTTGAGAAGTGTGCTACAGGTTGTACGGTGTCGTACATGTTTTTTAGTGTGACCGTAAAGGTTGCGCATGGTGGTATAGGTTGATCAGTGTGGTACATGTTTTCAAGTGTGGTACACGTTGAGCAGTGTGGTATAGGATGTGTAGTGCAGTACATATGTTGATTAGCAGGTCCGTAGTATTTGCGCGGTTGTGGTACAACAATTTTGATCGTCTTATCAAGGTGGCACCACGGGGAAAAAAAAGGGGCTCGTATCGTGCTTCCGGTTGAATATGGAGAACCACGGAGTTGCAGCTTCCTTCAAGTCGTAGCCTGTAAATGAGGGGATTGTATCCTTCTTCGACTTGCAGTTGGAAGATTGAAATCTTTGTAATAAGGGCGTTGTCTCCTCCTTCCAGTTATTTTTGGAAAACTATTTTAAAAATATTTTCGTGGTTTTCCCTCAACGACTTGGGTTTCCACGTAAAAATATTGTGTATTGTGTTGCTATGCCTTCTATGTGATGATGATGATATGATTATGGTTACAATGTTGATGATGATATAATGATAATGTGATAATGTATAATACTGAATAAGTTGTTGATTATTAAAGTTAAAACGGTAATAAAGAGTGCACACAGAGATTCACCACCATTCTATATGTTCGTGGTGTGTCCAACACTAGTTAGATTTTGGGTGTCTCCTCCTAGCTAAATCACCCCAAGAGAAATTGAACCCAAACCCTCCTTAAAATACACCTTAACTAAATTATCTAATAAAATTTGACTAAATAAAATGCTATATATTTTTATATGTCTTTTTACATTAAAATGGATAAAAAATTTCCATCTTACTATCCTTGCTAAAATTTTATTGTCATTATGTTTATCACACGTATGAGCACTCCCGGTACAACTTACAATGCCACTAAGTGGACACATTTTTCAAAATGAAATGAAGATCAACATCGTCAAAGTCAAGTTTTGATATTCAAATTCTAAATATTAATAGATTAAGTATTATGTTGTTTTTAAAGTGACATGGACATTGGGAAACCAATCCGAGGCGATAGCGTGTGGAGTAAGTGGGTAAAGAGTTGTTTGTTTCTATGGCGAAAGGCCATATAAATAAATGTTAGATCGGGTGGAAAAGCTAGAAAGGTGGCGGTCATGCACTCTTAGTCTTTGGAGTACGATAACTGGTAGTCTTTGGAGTACGATAACCGAAAAAGGTGTTGCTGCTGACAAGTTTGTGGTAGAGTCGAGGTTATCGACCACTGATCGAAACTCTATACTGTTGTATCTGCACTCTATTCCCCTCAATCTATTGCGCTTTATCAATTGTTTTTCAACAGTCTCTTTCATTTTTTAGTATTCATAGCTCCGGCTTTAATCCATTATAAGATTTGTAAATTCCTGGCATGGACGGGATTTTATGTAATTCGTGATTTTTCTTTTGGTGTTCACAGCTGCTTTTTGGTATAGGTACAATAGCAGTGACTATTTTAGAAAATGAAGAGAGGACGGGAGGATCCGCTTGTGGGCTCTGATGGAAAAAGGAGAAGAGAATCGTGAGTTATTTTATCTCAGTAACTTCATACGTTTGGGGTTTTGTTGGTCTAAACTTCATATGTTTAGAATGGCTTTGCTGGTCTGAACGAAATTTCATGAAGAGGACCGCTTTTGTGTTTTCTTTACCCTGAATTGATTTTAATGACAAAAACATCTCAGTTGTCATTTCGAATTTGATTCCTACTATAGAATATAGAATATTGAGGTTAATCAGTTTCGCGTTTCCCAGTTTTAGGGATCATGTGACTTTAATATAGTAAGCGTGCTTAGATATTAAAACCCCATGAGTTTTATATTTTTTTATCTTAAACAAGGGCATTCAACAGTAAAATGGAAAAGATTCCGTTTCTAGTGACTGATTGCTCCAGTAAGGATATGGTAGCATGGTGCATTAATGGTTATGATTAGAAACACATTAAAACACAAAAGTACACATTGAACTAAATATATTTATTCTGGAAACTTAATTTGGAAAATAAGCCATAATAGATCTATTGGTAGCTCTCCTAACGAATCTGGTTAAGGCATGGCCACTACAGCCATTACTAGCTACACACAAGCCAGCACTGGTCTTTTTAAGTACCTTACAATGGATTTGTCTAAGTCTATAAGTAGAGTTTTTCAGATGCAGTATTCCTGACTTGAGAAAAATAACCAGTTGTGCACGCCTTAATGCCACGCATCAGGCGTTTGGATCTCAAGCAACCTAGGATGCTAAGCCTCTGTCCCATTAAAACCTGCTCAGCAAACTGGTTATCGATAGCCAATAACACAGGCTACCAATTACCATGGGCCAAAAAAACCAGGTACATTTGACTCTCTAACTTAGTCAAATCCAGCTATCATGTATCCCGTAAATAATGTATATGTAAAGTATGGATTGAAACATATTGGAAAGAAGTAGGTTTCCTGTGCTTATGAAGGGTATGTATTTCATAACCATCAGTTACATTCTATTTGTAATGCTAAGTGATTTAGCCTAAACATTTTTAGGTTGTTTAGGTTGTTTTGCATGTTGCTTGTCAATTATGGATGTTGGTCAATTATATTTGTTGGCATTCTTTTTGCCTTTGGAAGTTCAGAATCACTACAATACCACATTATTAGTGACTCCAGTTACAATACAGTAGAATTCTGCATGTATCTGGGGAATACTGTGGATGTAAAGTCTAGACTAAAACATATTTGATCAACACTCTTTTTCCTGATTTTGTATCCCTTTTATCATCATCCTAAATGCTCAAATATTACCAAATCAAATGCAATGGCTAAGGCAAGAAGATGTGGGTTTTCTCTGCTTATGAAAGGGATGCATTTATTAACCATCAATTGCATTTTCCAGCTATATTTGCTAGCACTGTATCACTAAGGTGCCACTAGCTTTTTCATGTTTTCATAATCCATCTATTGTTTCTGAGATGTATTACCTTTATAACCTTTTCTTTTCTAATTGCTTTTATGTTATCCTACAATAGTCATTCCATAGGGTATCTTTCCTTTTCAACCGAACATCTTAAAGCATTTTACTTCCTAGTTTAAAAAGGGACATATTCTCAATATTTTGTCAATATAAAATTTAACTAGTTCCTGGTTTAAAACTTGCCACAAAGCCATAGATTCCTAATATTTTGTTAATATAAAATTAAATCTGATGTTTTTTGTCTATATGTTTGATGAAAACGTTGTTTTGGTCTTGATTAATGTATCCTTGAGACATCTATTTTGGTAGGTCTAGTTTCTTTCCTTCTTAATTGGTACTTCTAATTGTTCTTTTACATCTTGTAAAAAAGGCATGATGGGTAGCCTACTTGTTTTTTTTACCTTTTTTAATTCCTTGAGGATGATCTAATACAACTCGGGACTGCATCAACCTTATGAAGGATCATAGCGGCTATCAACAATAGATGTTGCTTTGGCATATCTCAAGTCAGTCAACGATACGTTCAAGGACAATAGGGAAAAATATGATGAGTTTGTTGAGATCATGAAAGATTTCAAGACCCAAAGGTATGCACCTCTTTTTATATATATTGGCATTATCAATCAATAAAACAAGTTGTCTTTCTTCTTTTTCTTCATCAACTATAAATCATAGTACTAAGGACCACTCTTGTGGCAATCTTTTTTTATTCATCAACTATAAATCATAGTACTAAGGACCACTCTTGTGGCAATCTTTTTTTATTCATCAACTATAAATCATAGTACTAAGGACCACTCTTATGACAATTTTTTTCTTCTTCATTAACTATAAATTATAGTACTAAGGACCACTCTTCTGGCAATTTTGCAGAGTTTCTAATCCTGGTGTTATAGTTCGAGTCAGAGATTTATTTAAGGATCATCATTCTCTTATTTTGGGTTTTAATACCTTTCTGCCCGAAGGGTATGAAATTGCAGTTCCGCCTAAGGTGTAGGAAGAGGATGCCGGAAGAAAAGTAAAAACTCAAGAGATGAAAATACAATAAGATAGAAAATAAATATGATTTTGCTTGTCTATATGTTTGATGAAATGGTTTTTTTCATCTTGATTAATGTATTTTTCAGACATCTATTTTAGTAGGTCCAGTTTCTTTCCTTCTTAATTGTTACTTCTAATTGTTTTTTTGCATCGTGTCAAAAAGGCATGATGGGTAACCTACTTGTTTTTTTTACCTTTTTTAATTGCTTGAGGATGATCTAATAGAACTTGAGACTGCATCAACCTTCTGAAGGATCACAGAGGCTATTAACAATAGATGATGCTTTGGCATATTTCATGTTAGTCAAAGATACGTTTAAGGACAATAGGGAAAAATATGATGAGTTTCTTGAGATCATGAAAGCTTTCAAGAACCAAAGGTTTGCAACTCTTTTTATATATATTGGTGTTATCAATGAGTGAAACATGTTATCTTTCTTCTTTTTCTTCATCAACTATAAATCATAGTACTAAGGACCACTCTTGTGGCAAATTTTTTTATTCATTAACTATAAATCATAGTACTAAGGACCACTCTTATGACAATTTTTTTTTCTTCATTAACTATAAATCATAGTACTAAGGACCACTCTTCTGGAAATTCTGCAGAGTTTCTACCGCTGGTGTTATAGTTCAAGTGAGAGATTTATTTAAGGACCATCATTCTCTTATTTTGGGTTTTAATACCTTTCTGCCGGAAGGGTATGAAATTGCAGTTCCTCCCAAGATGTAGGACGAGGATGCAAGAAGAAAACTAAAAGCTCAAGAGCTGAAAATACAATAAGATAGAAAATATGAGCAAATATGAGTAGGTGCCCAGAATTTTATTAAGAAAAGGAGAAAGCTACAAGTGTTCCTTAAGTAGCTATGAAATGATCTATTTATAGTAGATTTGCAAACATGTTTTTACTATTCAAATTTTTTTGCTATGGTGAATTTCATTTATTGGATGGCTTGGTGGTTGATGGGCAAGTGGGTGGTTGGTTGATGGACAGATGGGCGGTTGCTTGTCCGCCTTAATATTGAGTTCTTAATGATTCCCAAACCTTTCTTTAGATGTTCAAGTGTTTGTTTTCCCAATGGCTCAGTGTTCAAATATCTGTAGATTGATCTTTAGGCTTGCAAAATTCAAGATATATTCACCATTGTTGATAAGTTCTCGGATGAAATGATATATACTAGCAATGTGCTTGCTCCTTTTATGAAAAACATGATTTTTGATAGTTTTATTGTTGAATTATTGTCACAGTGAATTTTTGTTGCTCCTTCTTGATCTTGCATCAAATTTGACATTATTTGTCTTATCCACATTGCTTGACATGCTGCTGATGTTGTGCCTACTTCTGTAGTTGAAAGAGTAACAATGGGTTGTTTTTGGGAAGCCCATGAGATTGCTCCTGAACCAAGATGGAAAATATACCCAGATGTGTTTTTTTTATCATCAATGCTACCTGCAAAATAACTGTCTGTGTAGCCAACTAGAATAAAATCATGTGATTTTGAATATAAGATGCCGGAATCTCTTGTTCCACTAATATATCTTGAAATCCTTTTTGTGTCTACCAATGTGAATCCATTGGTGTTTCCATGAACCTTGAAATCAAAGTGATTGCATGCATCATATGTAACACCTTGTTGCTGTAATATACATCAAGATGCCTACCAATATTTTGAACAAACTTGCATCTACCTTTGTACCCTTGTCTTCTTACTATATCTAATCTAGCAGCTACTGGAGAAAAAGTCTAAACCCTTTGCTACTAACCTTGCATTATGCTTTACAACATTTACATCAGTACCAAACCTTGTTTTATAGATCCATTATACACCTAGTACATCTTTTCCTTTCGGAAGATTCACCAATTGCCAAGTTTGTTCTTCATCCATATCCTTTTTCCAACTTTTCTTGAAAACATATTGGATCAACAATATAAAATAATGCAAAATCAGAAATCTAACCGTCATCATCGTTACCCTGAGTTACCTCATATATTTCTTGGAGACTTCTTATCTTCACTGGACTTCCATTTGACCTTGAGCTATTACTTGAGTGATAGTTAGGTGTTGAATGAGATCTTGAAGCTGATTGAGGTGTTGATTTTGTGCTATGTGAACTGGAGCCATTGTTGGGAGCTTGATCTTCACCAAAATATTTCATTTCGAATTGTTGTTGTTGATGTAGATTTTCATTCCAAACCCATTTTTCATCTTCAAGAAACTTGACATCTGTACTGATTATTGTCCTTTTTTTGATAGAATTATACAACTTGTATGCTTTTCATTCCTCACTATATCCCACAAAAATACATCTTTCTCCTTTATTATCTAACTTCTTCCTATTTTCAATAGGAACATGTGCATATGCAATACACCCAGAGACTCTTAAATGAGAAACATTATGTTTTTTATTACTCCATGCTTCCTGTGGTACCTTATCCTTGACACTCATTGTGGGGGAAATATTCAAAATATATACTGCACAAGCTATAATTTGAGACCAATATTCATTTGGTAGATGTCTAGCTTTCTTCATGCTTCTTGCCATTTCCATTATTGTTCTATTTTTTCTTTCTGCAATACCATTTTGTTGTGGAGTATAGCTAGTTGTAAATTTATTTTTGATCCCATTTATTTTGCAGAAAATCAAGAAATCATTTGAAGCAAATTCTCCCCATCTATCTGTTCTTATAATTTTAATGTAGCCTCCACGTTGCTTTTCAACCATGACTTTAAAATGCTTACATTAGAGAGAATTTGAGGTAAAAAATGGGCCTCCTAAGAGATGTACTACAAAAATATAAAATATATTAAAATATTATAATAATCTATGTGTATTTAACAACATTATTTGATAAATTATAACATTTAATATAAATATTATGATAGTTATACACTTGTTTTATATTTTTAATTTGTGGGTCAGTGAAAGAAGATGAGGGACCTTTTAGATGCAATCCTTGTTTTTAAAAACACGACCACATTACATAAAAATACAACCCGGTTCTGCTACATAGCACTTGCTATGGTTCAACCCGAGCCTCACATGTCATGGAACATTTAGGATAGGAAATCATATTGTGTATGCGTTATATAACTACAAAACGCGTATGCGATATGTAGTTATAAAATGCATATGCGATTTGTAAAATTAAAATTAATTTATATACATAGTCCCAAAACTCGCGACGCATTCTACCCATGAGGAACACACATATCGAGATGAACGAGAATGAATTGGGTTCCGTGGACTATTGGAGGAGCTTGATTTAGTTCTAGGGGAGGCAAATCCACCGGTCAATTGTCATCTAATCAGGTATTTAATTCACCTATAGCATTTGTTTTTGTCCATTCTAAACTTAAAATACTATTTTCTAATAGTTTAAAACAACCAAATTTTGCATTATTTAGAAGATTGGAAATAACCCAGTCACTAATTAAATTCACATCTCCCTCAACCGAGATGAGTGAATAAGTACAATGATTTTCTTTTCAAGAACTCAAGAATTCCTATTGTAAGCAAAAATTGAAAAATATAGAACTCCTACCTTTATACAATGTATCCATCAACATGAAACCCAAATTTCCAACCCTCAAAGGCCATTTCCCCATGATACTAATTGAATAACTTTCCTCGGAAATGGCCATAACAAGATGAAATGCATGCACGAGCGTAAATAGAAAAAATGCATAAAAAATTAGTAACTTGGTTTCTCAAAACTTCATCACAATCATTTGTCCATGAACATATTCAAAATTTCATCACAAGTGTATGTAGTTATACATTGGCTCTTAGTTAATCACCCTTAACTAAATTCCAAAACACATTAACAAAGTGCCTCTCGGCCAGCCCTTTTAAACATAGAACAATGTATTATATATAAATCACCAATATATATATAAACACAGAGTTAAAACTAGTAACTATGACTATTTTTATTCCTTCCTCCAGTTTTAGTAGTCACCAGCATTTCTCCACTAAAATATTTGCAATTCTCGGTTATAGAACTCACCTCATTTGTGTTTTAATTATACCTTTATCGACACTTTTCTCTTATTCTGCGCATATGACTTACCCTTCGTGTCCCTCACCTTATCGTAATGACAAAAAATTGAAATATACAAACTTTCTCATTGTGATATCGAATTACAAGTCAACACATCCTCATGCCACAATACAACCTCCATCTTCATCACACCATCGAAGAGTTCATAATCATCATGTAGTTCTGACCCTAGCTCTATTGGGCTACCAAAAAGATAATTAATTAGAGGTCATCACTTGAACTAAATAGAACTTGAATTCTGCTTCTTTTATCCTATAAACATAATAAAGCAAATTAGAAACATGAGAGACTCTAGGTCTCCCTAAGATCCCTTTACCTATCAAAGTCACAGATGGCTTTACTCAAACAGTCTATGCCCCTGCATCACTAGGTTTATCAACCATTTTTTAAAATAGCAAAAACTATGGGTAATATATTTCTACATGTCGAGCCTCTAAGCTCATATACAACCAGTTGTATTCGAGTCCACAAATTATCCATTTTTCCTTGTCACTTTTGGTTGGTTTCCATGTTTATACAACAATGGAAATGGTGAACACCCATGAACTACCTAAAGTGTGTCATGAGAGTGTTCCCAACCATGATCAAGCCAATTATATTTAGAGGATTGGTGGCAGCCCTATATCACCCCTTTTCTTGTCTCAAATGTCCTAATAGTCCCTTTCCCCTCCCTTTTACATATCCAAGGGACATAAAGGCCAAAACATGTCAAAACAACACTCCTAAATTCAAAGAAGTTTAAAAGCAAGTTTGCATGGAAAAGTCACCAATGAGGGTTAAGAAAAGCCTTGACGTCTAGAAAGATGTTGAACGAAACTTACTATTTAATTGTTAAATGTTTAATTTTAAGTTTTAAATGTATGTAAGTGAATTCCATTAAATTGATTACTTGAGTTTGATTTAATTTACATTTTCAATTTTGAAGAGACATCATTATATACCATGTATATGCTTCTAATGATTTTCTTATTGATGTTTTTATTGGAGTTGCAGCTATGGACACAAATGCCGAAATACTGATTGAGATTTCCCACTTTAGGGGACTTAGTATGGATTTTAGTGGAGGTGACACGATTCGCCGCTCACTTGCATCCACTTTGGATGCAATTGTTGAGACTATTTCATTGTCAAGCAACATACTATATGATATTACATCATATAGAGAAATAAAAAGACAAGAGTACGCTGATGAGATAGACTAAAATGCAATCAAAAAGTTGAAAATAACCAAAGAACATGTATTTTCATTGTTTAGGGACCCTCGCACAGGGGAAATCCCAAATGAAAATAGGCCTCATATCTCTATTGAGTGGTGCACATTTCAGCCATTTTTTGATAACTAGATGGGTAGATGGTATATGGTTTTTGATATGCTGCACCACATAACAATAGGGAAATCCACCAATATTTCCTTCGAAATATGTATGCAGAATTCGTGCTGGGTAAACATGTAAACTATTTTGATATCTTGTAGTTTCAGGGGACCGGTGGGGGGATTCCCCCAAACTGAACCAATTCTAGGCTTCGAGACCTTGATCTCCCTATCCATGCACCTCGCAAGCAGTTTCCTGGGCTAGATGTCCCACCTGTACATCATGTTATTCCACAGACATGCGATGCGTATTTGAGTTTAGCACGGGTAGTTGTTTTTCATAGCACTATGGTTCAACATATGGGTGTAAAGGGACATATGTCCCAGGTGTGGTACATACACCAGGTCAAAATGGTGCGGGACCATCTTCTAGTGCAGTACCACCCACTAGTGCAACACCATCTATTAATGTAGTAGCATCAGAACATCCCCAACCTACTTTTGAGCCTCATGAGTGCACATCGTGTGGTCGTCCCTGCTATGGTATTTCCTCATGTGTTCTCTTCAGTGGGTTTTTGAGTGATGTATGTAGATGGTTAATTGTAAAAGATTCTTTATTTATTTTCCTCTTTGTACACATATGTATAGTTTGAGCTAATATATTAATTTTGCTAACTTGCACTTAATGCTTTACGTCGGAAGCAACGCCCTAGAGTTTCATGTTCCACACTCTACAGGGGGGAATGAAATTCCATCCATTGATCCCTTGGTCGGTGGAGAGATTCATATAGCACCCATTGTCGTATCTCACACCGAGGTAAACATTTTAAAATTTCAGTTTTATAATACTTTTTAATTTGTTAATTTCCACATACTGTTAATGTTAGTTCACTAATTCTATCTAGGGTCTAATATTTACAATTATTAAACTTGCAGATGCAAATCCTTCACAGGGAAAAGTAGTGATGGAGGTATCATCCATCGTTGTATCGACCGAGGAAACATTTGGGCTCCAGGTAAATAATTAAAAATGTCATTTTCTAAATACATGTATGGTCGTTGAATCATGCATGTCTAACTACATGAACACTTGCTTACTATAGGCACCAACCAAAACACCTGGACCATTTCCTAGAGTTGTCTCTCCTCATAGGCCATACATGAACAAGGTTCATGTGTATATGAGGCAGCCTACTCCTATCAAGACTCTAGTTTTGTTAACTTGAAATCGAGTGAATTTTTTTTTTTTTAATGTTTGATTTTAATGTTTACTACATCGAAAGCCAAAGTTTACCATTGAAAACCTCGTAGGGATGGTTGATGCAGCAGTCAGTGTTGCATCTGCAATGGTAACAAGTCACAAAGAGGCACAACTATTTCAACATGACCGTTACATACTTTATTATTGTTGTCTAATGTTTAGTCATGCATATCTAACTATTTCAACATGGGTGATTGTAGCCACCAACATCAATCAATGTGGAATCTGCAATAACAACAAGCCACACAGAGCTATAACTATTTGAATATGATATAAACATAGTATGCTATTGTTGTATATTGTTTATTCATGCACATGTATAACTATTTCAACATTTGGTGATTGTAGCCATCAATAGCAGCAACAGTTCTTGCCCGCTCTAGTTCGACCATGGATGTGACCATCCTTGATGTTCATCCAACGACTCCATCTGCTACACAAGGAACACAATCCCCTTTGTGGCAGTCTCTTGTTGAGGTGAGATGTTCATTAATGACTAATTGTTTCATGAAATGTCCATGAACATGTTGATAATTGTTGAGTTAATTTAGATATGGTCTTTTATTGAGATAATGTACTAGCACATTGTTAGTTGAATTTAACAATTGATATTTAATTTGTAAGATCCATAGATGCACACTGGTCCTAGAGTTGCGCCTAGAGGATCAACGTCGGGAAATAAAAACATGAAGCTTGAGTTTTTATTTGTCTTATGGGATATATGTACATTTTGATACATGCACATGTGGCTTCGATAGTTTTAGATACATGTACTTTTCGAGAAATGTACATCGACATTTTAATTACATGTACATGTGGCTTGGATAGTTTTGGATACATGTAATTTTAGATTCTTTTGGATATATATGTAGTTTTGGAGACATGTACTTTTCGAGACATGTACATTGACATTTCACTTATAAATGGATGATACATTTCGCTCTAAATTTGTTCTTTGGTTTCCACATGTTCTTGTGTCAATCTATTGTGTTGATTTGTGTGGATTATCTATTACATATGAATGCAGTATGTCAAAAGAACAAACTATTATATTTAAAGGTTCAATGATCTCACTACATGCACACTAATTGGATATCTAATTAGAATTTGTAATTTTGGATGATCATTACAAGTAAAGTCAAAGTTCTGGCTCATGTAATTTAATAGAATTGAGTGCAATACAATGTATTTCAAGGTTACAATGAACACAGTACATGCACATTAATTGGATATATCTAATTAGAAATTGTGAGTTTGGTTGAATAAATTACAAGTTAAGTCAATGTTCAAGTGTAATTTAGTAAAAATAAGTGCAATGCATGCTTCACATTTCATCAATGACTAACAACACTATTCAACAAACCTCATGCACCCAATGACTAATCACTCAGAATTAAAGGAACTGCAATACAATCCAAAGAGCGAGAACCAAGTTCGTGGATTAAGATGATTTGAAGCATAATTACATTGGATTTGAAAAAGCTGAGTTGAATATTAGATTAATTCTAAACTAAGTTATGAAAATAAGATAAGATTAGGGTTAGGAATAGGGTTATGGATATGGGCCATGAATGTTAAACATTAAACCCTAGTTAGGGATACGGTTTTACAAGTTTATCCCTCGTTGGTGTGAGATGCATTTTCCAAGTTTGGCCCTTATTGGCGTGAAATGCATTGTCCCCTACTCAGCAAAACCCTAGTTTCAGAAACCACCATATACAGAGGTCATCGGGAAATGGACAAGAGGGAGAGAGGCTCCATAGCTAGAATCCCACATCACGAATCTAACAGATTCGACGGTCCATCGACCAGAGGCCCAAGCATCAATCTATGGTGAGTTGCAGGTCATCTCCACATATCATTCATGGACATTTGGTGGACTTGTGCCTGATGCGAAAAAATGTCATGGAACCGCAATTTTGAATTTCGTCAAATTTTGCTAGTATGTTTGGGAATGGGAAATATGGGAACACCAACCACAACCCCACTGTGTGTGGTTTTCCAATTTTATCCCTCATTGGCATGAAATGCATTGTCCCCTACTCAACGAAACCCTAGTTTCATAAATGACCGTATATGGAGGTCATCAGGAAATGGACAGGGGGGAGAGGACGCCCCCTAGTTGAAATCCCACGTTTTGAATCCAACAAAATCAATGAATCATCGATTGGAAGCCCTAGATTCAATTTATGGTGAGTTGCAGGCCACCTCCACATACCGTTCATGGACACTTGGTGGACTTGTTCCCTGTGCGCAAGAAACGTCAAGGTGCCCCAATTTTGAATTCTGTCAAATCCTGCTAGCATTTTTGGGCATGGGAAATATAAGAATGCCAACAACAGCCTGACCGTTTATGGTTTTCCAAGTTTTCGCCTCGCTGGAATGAAATGCATCGTCCCCTACTCAGCAAAACCCTAGTTTCATAAACGACCGTATATGGAGGTCATAAGGAAATGGACAGGTGTGAGAGGCCCCCCCCGCTAGCTAAAATCCCATGTCACAAATCCAACGGAATCAACGGTTCATCGATGGAAGGACCGAGAAACGAATTATGGTGAGTTGTAGTTCACCTCTAGATACTGTTCACGGTCACTTGCTCAACTTGCGTTCGTCATGAAAAAAATGTCAAGGACCCAAAATTTTGAATTTCATTAAACCCTGCTAGCGTGTTTTGGCATGGAAAATATGGGAACGCTAACCATATCCACACTGTGCATGTCTTTCCAATTTTGGCCCTTGTTGGTGTGAAATGCATTGTCCCCTAGTGAGAAAAACCCTAGTTTAATAAACCACCATATACGGAGGTCACCCAGAAATGGATAGGTGGGAGAGGCCCCCCATGGATAAAATGCCACATTGTGAATCCAATGGAATCAACGGTTCATCAATCGGAGGCCTGAAAATCGATCTATGGCGATTTACAGGTCACCTACACATACCGTTGAGGGACACATGGTAGATTTGTTCCCGGTGGGAAAAAAATGTGAGGGACCCGCAATTTTTAATTCCATCAAATCCTGCTAGCATGTTTGGAAATGGAAAATATGGTAACACCAAATACAAACCCACCATGCATGGTTTTCCAATTTTGGCCCTTGTTTTCATGAAATGCATTGTCCCCTACTCAACAATAACCTAGTTTCGGAAACCACCATATACGGAGGTCACCAGGCAATGGAAAGGTGGGAGAGGGACCCCCTAGCTAAAATCCCACGTCATGAATCCAATGGAATTGACTATTTATTGATCTATGGTGAGTTGTAGGTCACCTCCAGATACCGTTGAGGGACACTTCGTGGACTTGTGCCTTGTGCACAAAAACGTCATGGAGTCGCAATTTTGATTTTCATCAAATTTTGCTAGAGTTTTTTGGCATGGGAAATATGGGAACGTCAACCACAACCTCATCGTGCATGGTTTTCCAAGTTTGGCCCTCGTTAGCATGAAATGCATTATCCCCTACTGAGTGAAACCCTAGTTTTAGAAACCACCGTATACAGAGGTCACTCGAAAATGGAAAAGTGAGAGAGGGCCTCCATAGCTAAAGTCCCACGTCACGAATCAAACATAATTGATGGTTTTTCGATTGTAGGACTGAGCATCGATCTATGGCAAGTTGCAGGTCATCTCGAGATACCGTTCAGGGACACTTGGTGGACTTGTTCCGAGTGCACGAAAAACATTAGGGAGCTGCAATTTTGAATTCCATCAAATCCTGCTACTGTGTTTGGGCATGGGAAAGATGGGAATTACAACCACATCACCATCGTTCATGGTTTTTCAGGTTTGTCCCTCGTTGACGTGAAATGCATTGTCCCCTACTAAGTGAAACCCTAGATTTAGAAACCACCACATACAGAGGTCACCGGGCAATGGATATGCGGGAAAGGCATAAAATGTTGTGTCTCTTGTGCATTGTTATTCTTAACTAGATCCTACATTTTAAATTATTTATGTAAATATTTTATGGTTAAATTTATGCATTCAACTAATGGTTATAATAAAAAATTTAACATGGTATAAGAGGTTAGCTGTCAAGAAGGAAATTATACAAGCCTTAAAACAGAAGGTGATCGTTGTCGAATATTTTTACCATCATCCTATTTTTATATATCAACTGAAAACATTGACAATATGACCTACTTGAAAAATTAGGGTTTTAGTCCCGTAAGAGAACCTACAAAGAACTTTTGACAGGTATGACCTAAAGAGGTACATGTATGTATTCTAATGTTATGTTTAACATGTGAATGAGATATTGACATGTTCATATGGTTGATATTGTCATGATCATATGATTGATAATGACATGATAATGTTATCAATATTTACATGATCATTCATAATCTTAGGGTTTATTGTTCTTATGTGAGGAGTACTTATGATCTTGAAAAGGAACTAAAAACTTTGAATACTTTTTGCTCTAGTATGGGTATGACTATTAACATTGACAAATCAAAGGTTATGATAATCAAATCCCAAAAGATGACTTATGCTAGTTTCATGTATGATGACAACAACTTAGAGGAAGTGACTTCATGTAAGAGAACTTTTAGTATATTTATAAACAACATAAAGGAAAATTTAGCATATGAAAAACACAAAATTGACATATTCATAAGCAACATACATGGGAAAATTAAAATTATGTAACATAAATCATCACGTTAGATCCCACCTATCATCATACAACCAAGCCCTTCGGATCATCTCTTATAAGGATGGTCTCCATTAGTCTCTCGTGCTTTGTATCCACTAAGAAGTAGGGTACCTTCTATGAATTTTGGCTAGGCATTGTTTGTACTTGGAAGTTTGTACCAACGTTTAAGGTGGTAAAGTTATACACACTTTAACCTAGTTTTTAATCCTTATAAACATATCCACCCTTCTTTCTTGGAGTGTTGTCTTGTGTAAGGTATTCACCTTTAACATCCATAGACCCAATTGGGAAGTGGTTGTTTTCATCATAAGTCATGGACATAATTAGGGTTTGCTTTCCCTCTATACAACATTCCAACTAGTAATCACCACCCCATTCACTATATTTTGAGGCAACCACTGCATATATGTTCCTTGCATAATAAGATTGTAGGTATATGATCAAAATATTTTTCGTGTGATACAAGGCCATTAATGTGAGTTTGAAGACTACATAGATAAATAAAAAAATGTTAAGTAAATGCATCATACTAGGTTGTATAGGGTCTGCGACATGATCAAAATCTATAGAAATAGATGATTGGTCTTCTTCCAACAGAGCTAAATCAACAATTGCGCATTGATCAAGTGGAAGTGATATTCAATCCCATCCATCAAGCCAATCCAATAATCCACACCCATTCCAGTCACGGTTACAACATAGAGGAAAAAAACAAGCGAGTTTTCTAGTCCAAATTTAAAATATTGGGTTATCAAAACTTCAAATTGAATGAAATCCATAAGTCACACGCACATTATTTCATTCCCATGCATGTGAATGTTCTATGCCTACCACCTCCCAAAAATATCTCTCCATGTGTCTCTTCCTTGCGAATTCTACTCGCATAGTTTATTCGTCTCCCATTACTGACGTGCACCACCTTACAATTGATTGAGCATTTCAAATAGTAGATACTGTAGATAATTTTAATTCCTTTCTTTGTAGGGATATTTTGACACATGATCTGGCTCCATCATGCTCTTCTTTACCATGCCGAGTCTCAAAATAGTTCCACATATGTGGAACTTTATAGTTTTTATGAAATGAACACAACCATTGAAATATGTGTGCATTTTTTAACTGACTAGCACATCCATCAAACTAAATCCAGTGTTGATCCATCTATATGTTCTTTCCCTTCAATTGATCATATAACATGATGACGGAATGACGTACACAGTGGAATTCATGGCACCTATCATCACTTATGTAGAAGTGATATTCTTTCAGAATTTCTCTTTGCTCTTCTCTACTATTTGGGCCATGCCTATATGTGATATGCACCATCAAGGAAACCTACCTAGAGTGATAATACTAAATTTGGGTCTCATTTTGAGGTTGCAAAGTGTATTTATCGACAAAATCAACAGCTGAAAGTATAGTAACATGGGGAAATGTATCTCTGCATAGTCTAAACTTATCATCCTACCATTGTGCCAAGTGGACATGCTGAACATATTGAGGTGTCTTTTCAATAAATTCCTTGATGAAGTCACTAACTTGTACTTGGTGACACAAAATGACCTCAATATTTTTTATTTTTTTAAGTAAGGAAAGAAATGTAAGTGTTCAAACATAAACTTATATATAAACACATACCTAAGATGTCACCAATTGTATTTTTTTTCTTTCTTTCCTTGGGACTATTTCATAGCTGATATATTGGAAACTTTTCATATTTGTAACCATATTCCCAAATTCACCTTCTCCACTCTCATGCATACATTGGCTCAATAATTCCATTCCAGCACAGTTGGAGCAAGTTTCCCCCTCGGGCCTATTGAACATGATGCTATGAATGAATTCTCCTGATGAAGTCGGTGGTATTGTCAAGGAGCAATCATGCACATGGTTAGTACGGAACACACAACGAAATTACAAAAATGTTTCATACTAATATTCATATTCTACATGGTATCTACAACAACAAGTGTTACAAAGTATTTATTCTAACATACCAATGCTTACATTTCTCAAAATGTCTTTTACCCAAATTCAATTGTCTATATTCATTCATAAATTTCTTGTATAGTTATGTCTATGTTATATCAAGAAGATACTTCATATGTGGTTCACGATCCTTTGAACCCCTTCTCAATTTTAGTACATCCTTCTGTTTTGAGGAAGGCCTTCACTACAACAAAACCTTATTATTAGCGTCCCTTTTAGCTTCATTTTTAGCGTCCATTATCACTTTTAGTGTATTTTTCATCATTTCTTGGACAAAGTGGACGCTTTTACATAGGATGGCGCTTTTAATGGTGTTTTTTGCATCCCTTTTAAAAAGTTGACGCTATTTTGGACGGTAATTAGCATCCCAAACAACATCCCAATTAGTGTCCCAATTAGCGTCCGACTTAGCATCCTAATCAGCATCCCAATTAGCATCCCAATTAGCATTCCTTTTTAAAAATTGGCGCTATTTTGGACGTTAATTAGCATCCCAATTAACATCCCAATTAGCATCCCCATTAGAATCCCAATTAGCATTCCAATTAAAATCCTAATTAGCATCCCAATTAGCGTCCCTTTTTAAAAGTTGGTGTTATTTTGGATGCTAATTAGCATCCCAATTAATGTCCCAATTATCGTCCCAATTAGCATCCCAATTAGAATCCCAATTAGCGTCCCAATTAACATCCCAATTAGCATCCCAAATATTGTCCCTATATAAAAGTTGGCGCTATTTTGGACGATAATTAGCATCCCAATTAGAATCCCAATTAGCGTCCCAATTAACATCCCAATTAGCATCCCAAATATTGTCCCTATATAAAAGTTGGCGCTATTTTGGATGATCATTAGCATCCCAATTAACACCCCAATTAGTGTCCACAAAAGCATCCCACATAACGCCAATAATAGTCTCCAAAAAAATGAACTGAATAACATAGCACCATATATGAATCTAGGGTTAGTGACATGAATTGCGCCATGAATTTCGAAAAGAAAAAAATTCAACATAGATCCAAGTATAGAGCCAGGAAATGCTTTACCTAGATTTGATTTTCTAAATGCTAAGTACTGCTATTGAGATGATTTTCTAAAAGCTAGTACTGTTGTTGAGTTCAATTCCCTTAAAATATAAGGTTTGACAATAACTGTCAACTAATATTCTACCTAAAATTTGGGGATATATGCCCCACTATTTCCATAAATCTGGAGATGATTTCTTGGAATCCTATAGCTTTGAAGTGTTCAATATATGACCCAAATATGATTTGACATCCTATAGTTTGATATTTGTCCCTCCTTTGTCCCTCCTTTGAATACCACCTATTAAATGACTGCCTGGAAGTGCATGGTTTACTGCCCTTGAATATGGGGTTGATATTTATTGTTGATCTTCAAAATATGGGATTTGAATGTTGGTAATGTGGACCTGCTACTTTGCTGGATGGAGGATTTGACACCATAGAGTCCCAATGATATTTCTTCTCCAAACATCTGTAAATCCCCGTTGCTAATATTACTCTTGACTACTATATATTTTGTAATATACTCTATCACCTGTTCACAGTATTACATTTCTCAATATGCCACGAATTTTAAGAGCCACTACTATGACAAAGGAATTTTCCTTGTTCAAATCATTACTAAGAGCTGGTAGAGAATTCAACATTACAACACATAGCTATTGATAGGCTAAATATGCAAGTGGAAAAATATCAATGATATTTTTGATAACCATTCAATAAGGAATCGATGCCAATAGGATGGTTTCATATGTGAGAAGTAGAAATCTTGCATATTCCTTAGATATTAGCAAATTCCATTTCGAATATCCTCCTTCAGGTGTAGGATGCAAGAAATTTTACTCTATATTTTCACCTTCAAGTCTTCTCTGGCCTCCAATGACCCTAAGGTCATTTATACAGGTCTGAAATACAAGACCCCAACCCTTTATTGAGATTGCCATTTCAAGCAGTTTTCCCAATATATTCCAAATATGGTATCCTTGTTATATTTCTTGACTTCATTTTGCTAGTGCTTGATTGCATAAAACTTGATTATTTATCATTACAACCAAGTATGTTGTTGGTTCACTGATTTTGTTAATCAGTTATACTATGCTGCATGTAGAATGCACTTTGCTATTAAAGGGAACCATTTAACACAACCATAACTCGTAAAGAAACTTGTTAAATATCATTGTGCATATATATATATTCAGAATCTAGTTTAGCGTAGAGATCTTCATCAAAATATGGTCATTTCCACAAATCTCAAAATGACAAAGTTTATCCACAGAGTTAGAACATGTGTAGATGTTGAAGTGTGTGGGGGGGTCTTGCGACATGATTGTAGGTACTGGAATGTGCATATTAACCTTGAATGTGTGCGCATGGGGTCTAAAATTGTGACATCCCGTGACATGGACTCACACGTAAACAACAAGTATAGACTTGGGCACAAAATTTGTAGTGGTTATTTTGATGAGATATATTTAGGATTTGCTCCATTTTTTATTTTATTCATTCAATGAGTAATTGTTTTGGTGATTCCATAAATCTTAATTTATGAAGTCCTGTAGACTTTGTATTCACTTGAGTTTTTCTCGAAAGCATTACATGTTGTTTTTTATCGACATATTTTCTATTTATCCATGACTCACGAGTGTCACCATATGGAAATTTCGTATCTTAGAACACCAATTGTTCTCAGTTCTTTATTACTTTTGCAACAACACCTCATCTTGATGGGTATATACTTGATTCCATATCTATGAATTTTTGTATTCACTTGAGTTTGATTGAGTAGATTTACATGTTGGTTTTCATTGACATATTTTCTTTTTATCCATGACTCATGCGTGTCACCATATGGCAATTTCATATTTTGTAAATATAAGATTCCTTTACCTTGAAATAATGGGCTATTTTCTTTGCGTTCCAAAGACCACTGTATGTTTACCATTTGACCTTTTAAATTCTGATAAATATTTGTAGGTAGTTCTCTTCAGTCCAATTCAGTTGGTCTATATGCTACTAAAGGGGCGAGGTTAACATTTGTGTGACTAATGTGGATATCTTGCCTATCCCCATCTCTATTTTATGTTTTACTGTCATATAATTAATGACCCTTTTCTTTTTATCTGCAACAAGCATGTCTTATTTGGAAGAGTTGTTGAGAGAATAGATGTACTGATGAAAATTGAGCGATTATCAACTGCAGATCAAGGAAAACCTATTGTTCGAGTTAAGATTTATAATTGTGGTGAAATATTGCGAGGAAAAGATAACAGTATAGTTGTAGTTGATAAAGTTATATTTATATTTTAAGTTGTAAGCATCATGATATGCCATTGTTTAATTTTTAACTAACCAAAATGTTATATTTTTGTATATATATTATTTCATATAGTTTGGTTTTGTATAATTGTACGTTCTATACTTTTTTTTTCTTGTTAATATAATAAATGGAATTTTCTCTCCAAGGAGTACCAGTAGGATCCCTGATAAGATTTTGAGCAAAAGCCCTAGAAGAAGCTTGCGAAAAATCTCAAGAAGGAACTTGAGCAGGAGCGAGAGTGAGAGTCCTAGGAAAATCTCAAGCAAAATCCTGAGTAGAAGTCCCATAAGGGTAGTAAGTAGAAGTCCTCGAATGAGATTGAGAAAGACCCCAAGTGTGTGATTGCTTGCATTGTTGTAAGAAGGATCCCAAGTCACGGGGCATTAGGTAGGATCCCAAGTGTGATTGCTCGCAGGCCTTTAAGTAGAAGTCCCCAAAGTAGTTTCAGTAGGAATTCACAACAAAACCTAGCTCAAAGTCCTTTGAACAGTCGAAGAAGGCCTCCAAGAAAAAGGTTTTCAAGAGGATCAAGTCATAGTCCTCTTGTTGATAAGAGTACACTTCCCCATCCTAATCAAATTCATACTGTTGAAAAAATTCCTAGCCTAGAGGGCACACCTAAACATGTGAGAAGAGGTCGTGGATTGAACTAGCATTACTCTTATGCTCGATGTTATCATACACCATCTCCAGATCACTATCCCCCAAGGTCTCATCGCCTCAGTGAAAGAAATATTCCTAAAAGGGACAAGTTTGTATGCATTCATAAAGCCTCATTAAATTTCCAAAGTTGGAAGGAATTTCTAACAGAATAATTATATTGATGTGGTAGATATTCAAGTTTTAGGAGTTATTTCGAGCTCTCGCCACCAATACATTACAGAAACCCACCAAGAGGCAAGACTCCTCCAATGTTAGAAAGCATTATATTTGTTGTAGTGCTTGAAGAAATATGTTTTGAATATGCTTTTAGAAACCTCTTTTATAAACACTATTGGCTATTTGGTATATTTGAAACACTATCCAAATCATCATAGTTAATTATTTCCACATCAGCCATATAATCAAAGTTAACTTGTCAACAACATCACAAGAGGGCCAAGAGTTGGTGATATGGTTCCTTCCAACAATTAGTTTTCTCTAAGATCTAAAACCTTAGTCACAAATGCCTATTTTCGAAGGATTCATATATTAGGTGTATAAGCAGATGAACCTAAAGGTCCATGAAACTTGTAGGGAGCTCCTTTTCCAATAAACATACAAATTCTGCACTTTCGTTCTTCCATTTCTGTAATTCACTCTCATGGATCTCCTTGGAGGACACACGCCTATTATAATATTGGTGAATTAGTATGAACAACTACTAACATTAAAAATGCAATGTATTATAGCTTTCTCTTACATGCATAAAAATTTCAAGTAATGTACCTTGTAAATGCTCACAATCGACTTCCATATTTTGCAACTCTTGGAGAACAATGCGAAATTTTGTGAGACAGAAATTTCTAGGCATATTCTACACTAAAATTGACATAACTTTCTCATACGGAAACAAAATTACAATTTTTTGGCTCGTTGGAAATCTCGTTACGAGGGCTATGTGATGACATGATCTATTGTTTCTTTTCATTTTTTTACTTTTTATTCATCTTGTAATCTTCAATAAGGTACACAAGCATCTTGGCATAATTGAGAAAGATCGACACAAATTTCCTTATGTGCAGTTGTTTTGACTCAGATTGGCTAAGTTATATGAGCGGTTGGTTTGACCTAGGTGGACTGAGTTTAGTGTGCAGACTCAGATTGACTCATTTGGTTTATGTGAGAAAAAAATTGATTAATACCGATTGATTGGACAGGTTGCTCAGATGATGAGCAGTGGTTAGTAGTGGCAGTGGTTGTGTAGTATGGTACAGGTTGCGCAGTGTAGGTTGAGAAGTGTGCTACAGGTTGTGCAGTGTCGTACATGTTTTGTAGTGTGACCGTAAAGGTTGCGCATGGTGGTATAGGTTGAGCAGTGTGGTACATGTATTGAAGTGTGGTACACGTTGAGCAGTGTGGTGTAGGTTGTGCAGTGTGGTACAGGATGTGTAGTGCAATACATATGTTGATTAGCAGGTCCGCAGTATTTGCGCGGTTGTGGTACAACAATTTTTATCGCCTTATCAAGGTGGCACCACAGGGAAATGAAAGGGGCTTGTATCGTGCTTCCGGTTTAATATGGAGAACCACGGAGTTGCAGCTTCCTTCAAGTCGTAGCCTGTAAATCAGGGGATTGTAGCCTTCTTCGAATTGCAGTTGGAAAATTGAAATCTTTGTAATAAGGGCGTTGTCTCCTCCTTCCAGTTATTTTTGGAAAACTATTTTCAAAATATTTTCGTGGTTTTCCCTCAAGGACTTGGGTTTCCACGTAAAAATATTGTGTATTGTGTTGCTATGCCTTCTATGTGATAATGATGATATGATTATGGTTACAATGTTGATGATGATATAATGATAATGTGATAATGCATAATATTGAATAAGTTGTTGATTATTAAAGTTAAAACAGTAATAAAGACTGCACATAGAGATTCACCCCCCTTCTATGTGTTCGTGGTGTGTCCAACACCAGTTAGATTTTGGGTGTCTCCTAGCTAAATCACCCCAAGAGAAATTGAACCCAAACCCTCCTTAAAGTCACACCTTAACTAAATGAGCTAATAAAAATTGACTAAATAAAATGCTATATATTTTTATATGTCTTTTTACATTAAAATGGATAAAATTTTTCCATCTTACTATCCTTGCTAAAATTTTATTGTCATTATGTTTATCAAACGTTTCAACCCTATGAGCACTCCCGGTACAACTTACAATGCCACTAAGTGTTTTCATAATGAATTGAAGATCAACATCGTCAAAGTCAAATTTTGATATTCAAATTCTAAATATTAATAGATTAAATATTATGTTGTTTTTAAAGTGACATGGACAGTGGGAAACCAATCTGAGGCGATAGCATGTGGAGTGTTAGAATATAATCCGTTGGGGATTATATATTGTAAATAAATAAATTGTAGGAATATGAATAGTTGCATAGGAAGGCGAAAAGGCTGGTACTCAACTGCCTCATGAAATGTATAAATATTTGATATGTGAATGGAATAGATTGAATCGGGAGTTATTACCAACAAGTGGTATCAGAGTTTCAAGAGGCATTTGTGTCCAAACTGTTGAATGGTGCTTTCAATGATAGCTGCGACCTACATTTGATCGTGAAGATGCGTTGAAGACTCTTGTTCTTTAATCTTTAATTAATCCTTCCCTGGTCTTACGTTACAGCCTTTGATTGCCATTTCGGAGGGATTCTTCTACATAAATATAATGGTAGAAATATAAATAACATCTCTGGTGGAGTGAGAGAGGCGTATTGAGAAGAATTGACTCTTTTCTGTGTAAAAGAAGAGGGCTTAAACCAGTTTTTTAAGCTTTGGATTAGCTTTTTTAACTCTTGAAAGTATAACAGGCACAAAAGGATATAGACAAATTACTGACTGTTTCGCTTTCTCTATATAGTAGGCTTGCTTGCGGTATCAAAAAGGTTTAAATAGAATTATCCACAGTCTTTGTTATTTTTGTCAGATAAATAATGTATGCTGCGAGTCTGAAGCTATTGTATTGAAGAAGCATGTGTACTTACATTATATTCACCTTGACAGAGACTGTAGACCTGCAAGGTTATTATTTTTCTATTTTCTCTTTGTAAATTACACTAACAGTTGTAAATATGCACTCTTTGGCATCTAGTATTGGTGCTTCCCTAGCTGGCAAAGACCAATCCAAAGACCCTTCCAAGGGAGATTGCAGCAAGAGAGGCAGAGGGGGCAGAAACAACTCCAGAAAAAGATTAAAGTGCAAGCGTTGCGGAAAGACTGGGCACACATCAGATCAGTGTTGGGCTTCTTGGGACTCCATCAAAGACAAGCATAACCAGAAGAAAGATGACCAAGATGCTAGTAAATCTTCTGATTCTTGTATTGTTGCACATTATAATCTTGGATTTAATGAAATGACTTCTCTTTCATATTACAAATATTGTTGGCTGCTTGATACTGGTGCAACATCACATATGACATTTAGAAAAGATTGTTTTGAAGAACTCAATGAAACAATAGATGGCATAGTTTACTTTGCAGATAAGTCAAGTATTAAACCAAAGAGAATGGGCACCATTCGACTGAAGATGCCTGGATTCCCTGATTTCTTGTTGAAGAACGTTCTCTATCTTCCAGAGTTGCAGAGAAGTCAGCTGTCCTTGGTGGAGATTCGACAGCAAGTCCATTCCATCCACATGTTTCCTGGAATCGTTGAAATAAGAAAGTCCTCTGACAACGAAGCCATCATGACTGGATATGAAGATGGGAAGCTGCTGAAGCTCAAGGGTTCATTCGCAAGATTTCAGAAATATGCCTACCTCTCTCAGCATGGAGAAGGTAATATGTCATCTAGTTCATTGTGGCATGCAATATTTGGTCATCTAAATTATAACAGTCTTCGCTTGTTGAAAAAGAATGGTGTATTTGGTTTACCCACCATTCCCAAAGAGAAGAACAAATTTTATGCATGCATATTAGGGAAACATAGTAAGCTGCCATTCCATGAATCTAATTTCAGAGCAAGTAGGAAATTAGAACTAGTGCATTCTGATTTATGTGGCCCAATGCCAACTCCTTCAGCAAATGGGAATAAGTACTTTATGACATTTCTTGATGACTACTCACGAATGTGATGGATTTACTGTTTAAAGACAAAGTCATAAGCATTTCAAACATTCAAAGACTTTCATGCATTGATTGAAAAACAAGCACAATAAAAAATTGGTACACTTCGTACTGATAATGGAAAAGAATACACTTCAAATGCTTTTGAAAATTATCTTCGCCAACATGGAATTGCACATCAGACTACCATTCCCTACAATCCTCAACAAAACGGTGTAGCAGAAAGAATGAATAGAACCATAATGAATATGGTTCACTCAATGATGTTTTTCAAGAATGTAAAACTAATGTTTTGGGGTGATGCAGTAAAATGTGCAGCATATTTTAGAAATAGAAGTCCATCAAATGCTCTTGATGACAAGAATCCACATGAAATGTGGTTTGGCCATCTCCATTCAGTCAGGCACCTCAGAGTTTTTGGTTCCACCTGTTATGCCTTGATTCCGAAGGAGCAAAGAAACAATCTTGGTGCTCGAAGCAGAAGATGCATTTTCCTGGGGTACGAAGAATACTCCAAGGAATACCGTTTGTATGATGAGGTAAACAAGAAATTTGTTATTTCCAGAGATGTCATTTTTCTTGAAACTAATAAAAATGACCAGTCCATTGCGAGACAACTTGATCATTTGGAAAGTTATCCTCATCTAAAGACATATTCTGAAAATGAATATGAAATTCCAAATCTTGAAGGGGGGATTCCTAATCTGGATCAACCTTTGGAATTTCCATATGAAGCACCAACTCCCCCGCATGAAGAAGTTCCTGCTACTTCACTTGAACAAGAGTTTCAACTGGATGATGTGATTGAGAGAATTGAAAGACTCTCAATCAATGATGAAGCTCCACCAGCTGATCAACCAGGACCATCACGGAAGATTCCTAAATGGGCCACAAAGACACTTGAAACTGTCCATCCAGATGAAGTTGGAAAGATGGGAACGAGAAGTTCGAAAAGACAAGAAGATGGAGGAGGAGCAAGTAATTTGGGTGATGACATGGATGTATCATTTGATTGTGAATTTAATTTATCTGCTAACTTTGAACCAACTTCATTTGAAGAAGCTTCTACTCGTGTTGAGTGGAAAGAAGCTATGAAGA
>LPNX011140625.1:22075-33908 GCA_001517045.1 Pseudotsuga menziesii | reverse complement strand
TGAAAAAGATCTTTGAAATGACAGATATGGGACATATCCACTATTACTTAGGATGTGAAGTCACTCAACATCCTAAGTACATATTCCTATCTCAGAAAAAATATGTTGGACAACTACTAAACAAATTTTGCATGACATATTGCAATCCTATATCTACTCCAATGGAACGGAAAATGAAGCTCACATCAAGCGAAGGAAAAGAATTTGAAGATGCAACCAAGTATTGACAACTTGTAGGAAGTCTTATCTACCTTACAACAACTAGACCAGATATTTCTTATGTTGTTGGCATACTTTCAAGGTTCATGCATAAACCTTGTGAAGGACATTGGTCAGCTGGAAAGAGGGTTCTAAGATACTTGAAGGGGACTCAAGACGTTGGACTCAAGTACTCTAAAGTGGATGACTTCAAACTTATTGGATACTCAGACTCGGATTTTGATGGCGATAAGGAGACAGGAGTATCAACTTCTGAATACACTATGAGTCTTGGATCAGCAGCTGTTTCATGGAGATCACGCAAACAGTCAGTTCCAGCAGATTCAACAACAGAAGTAGAATATGTGGCTGCAGCTGAAGCAATGAAAGAAATAGTATGGCTCAGGAAGATACTTGAAGATTTGCAAGAAAAACAGGAGAACTCCACTCCATTGTTGGTCGACAATACTTCTGCAATCAAGCTGGCTAAGAATCCTAGATTCCATGATCGAACCAAACAAATCAACACAAAGTATCATTTGATTCGACATCATGTAGAGGCCAAGAAGGTCCATCTTCAACATTGTTCCACAAATGATCAAGTTGCAGACATATTCACCAAAGCGCTTGGACGAGAAAAGTTTGAAAGATTCAGAAACATGCTCAGACTTACGAACACCCCTTTGGATTAAGAGGGGGATTGTTAGAATATAATCCGCTGGGGATTATATATTGTAAATAAATAAATTGTAGGAATATGAATAGTTGCATAGGAAGGCGAAAATGCTGGTACTCAACCGTCTCATGAAATGTATAAATATTTGATATGTCAATGGAATAGATTGAATTGGGAGTTATTACCAACATGGAGTAAGTGGGTAAAGAGTTGTTTGTTTCTACGACAGAAGGCCATATAAATAAATGTTAGATCGGGTGGAAAAGCTGGAAAGGTGGTGGTCATGGACTCTTAGTCTTTGGAGAATGATAGCCGGAAGAGGCACTGCTGCTGGGAAGTTTGTGGTAGATTCGAGGTTATCGACCACTGATCCAAACTCTATACTTCCATATCTGCACTCTATTCCCCTCAATCTGTTGCGCTTTAGCAATTGTTTTTCACGAAACCGGTAAGGCTCTTGCATTAATTCAAATTTTCAACAGTATCTTTCATTTTTTAGTATGCATAGCTCCGACTTTACGCCATTATAAGATTTGTAAATTCCTAGCATGGACAAGATTTTATGTAATTCATAATTTTTCTTTTGGTGTTCACAGCTGCTTTTCGGTCTAGGTACAACAGTAGTGACTCTTTTAGAAAATGAAGAGAGGACGGGAGGATCCGCTTATGGGGTCTGATGGAAAAAGGTGAAGAGAATCGTGAGTTATTTTATCTCAGTAACTTCATATGTTTGGGGTTTTGTTGGTCTGAACTTCATATGTTTGGAATGGCTTTGCTGGTTTGAACGGAATTTCATGGAGAGGACCGCTTTTGTGTTTTCTTTACCATGAATTGATTTTAATGACAAAAACATCTCAGTTGTCATTTTGAATTTGATTCCTACTATAGAATATAGAATATTGAGCTTAATGAGTTTAGCGTTTCCCAGTTTTAGGGATCAGGTGACTTTAATATAGTAAGCGTGCTTAGATATTCAAACCCCATGAGTTTTATAGTTTTTTATCTTAAACAAGGGCATTCAATAGTAAAATGGCAAAGATTCTATTTCTAGTCACTGATTCCTCCAGTAAGGACATGGTAGCATGGTGCATTAATGGTTATGAATAGAAGCACATTAAAACACAAAAGTACACATTGAACTAAAAATATTTATTCTGGAAACTTAATTTGGAAAATAAGCCATAATAGATCTGTTGGTAGCTCTCCTAATGAATCTGGTTAAGGCATGGCCACTCCAGCCATTACCAGCTACACACAAGCTAGCACTGGTCTTTTTAAGTACCTTACAATGGAGTTCTCTAAGTCTATAAGTAGAGTTTTTCAGATGCAGTATTCCTGACCTGAGAAAAATAACCAGTTTGTTGTCCACTCTTTAATGCCACGCATCAGGTGTTTGGATATCAAGCAACCTAGGATGCTCAGCCTCTGTCCCATTAAAACTTGATTAGCAAACTCGTTATCGATAGCCTATAACACGGGCTACCAATTACCATGGGCCAAAAAAACCAGGTACATTTGAATCTCTAACTTAGTCAAATCCAGCTATCATGTATCCTGTAAATAATGTAGATGTACAGTCTGGATTGAAACATATTGGAAAGAATTCGGTTTCCTGTGCTTATGAACGGTATGTATTTCATAACCATTAGTTACATTCTATTTGTAATGTTAAGTGATTTAGCCTAAACATTTTTAGTTTGTTTAGGTTGTTTTGCATGTTGCTTCTCAATTATGGATGTTGGTCAATTATATTTGTTGGAATTATTGTTGCCTTTGGAAGTTCAGAATCACTACAATACCACATTATTAGTGATTCTAGTTACAATATAGTAGAATTCTGCATGTATCTGGGGAATACTGTGGATGTAAAGTCTAGACTAAATAATATTTGATCAACACTCTTTTTCCTGATTTTGTATCCCTTTTATCATCATCCTAAATGCTCAAATATTACCAAATCAAATGCAATGGCTAAGGAAAGAATATGTGGGTTTTCTATGCTTATGAAAGTGATGTATTTCTTAACAATCAATTGCATTTTCCAGCTATATTTACTAGCACTGTATCACTAAGGTGCCACTGGATTTTTCATGTTTTCATAATCCATTTATTGTTTCTGAGATCTATTACCTTTATAACCTTTTCTTTTCTAATTGTTTTTATGTTATCCTACAATAGTCATTCCATAGGGTATCTTTCCTTTTCAAACAAACATCTTAAAGCATTTTAGTTCTTGGTTTAAAAAGGGACAGATTCTGAATATTTTGTCAATATAAAATTTAACTAGTTCCTGGTTTAAAACTTGCCACAAAGCCATAGATTCCCAATATTTTGTTAATATAAAATTAACTCTGATGTTGTTTGTCTATATTTTTTATGAAAACGTTGTTTTGGTCTTCATTAATGTATCCTTCAGACATCTATTTTGGTAGGTCTAGTTTCTTTCCTTCTTAATTGGTACTTCTAATTATTGTTTTACATCTTGTAAAAAGGGCGTGATGGGTAGCCTACTTGTTTTTTTTACCTTTTTTAATTGCTTGAGGATGATCTAATACAGCTCGGGACTGCATCAACCTTTTGAAGGACCACATAGGCTATCAACAATATATGTTGCTTTGGCATATCTCAAGTGAGTCAAAGATACATTTAAGGACAATACGGAAAAATATGATGAGTTTGTTGAGATCATGAAAGATTTCAAGAACCAAAGGTATGCACCTTTTTTTATATATATTGGCATTATCAATCAATGAAACAAGTTATCTTTCTTCTTTTTTTTCATCAACTATAAATCATAGTACTAAGGACCACTCTTGTGGCAATATTTTTTTATTCATCAACTATAAATCATAGTACTAAGGACCACTCTTATGACAATTTTTTTTCTTCATTAACTATAAATCATAGTACTAAGGACCACTCTTTTGGCAATTCTACAGAGTTTGTACCACTGGTGTTATAGTTCGAGTGAGAGATTTATTTAAGGATCATCATTCTCTTATTTTGGGTTTTAATACCTTTCTGCCCGAAGGGTGTTTCCATGAACCTTGAAATCAAAGTGATTCCATGCATAATGTAATGCCTTGTTGCTGTAATATACATCAAGATTCCTACCAATATTTTGAACAAACTTGGATCTACCTTTGTACCCTTTTCTTCTTACTATATCTAATCTAGCTACTGGAGAAAAAGTCTAAACCCTTTGCTACTAACCTTGCATTATGCTTTACAACATTTCCATCAGTACCAAACCTTGTCTTATAGATCCATTATACACCTAGTACATCTTTTCCTTTCGGAAGATTCACCAATTGCCAAGTTTGTTCTTCATCCATATCCTTTTTCCAACTTTTCTTGAAAACATATTGGATCAACAATATAAAATAATGCAAAATCAAAAATCTAACCATAATCATCGTTACCATGAGTTACATCATATATTTCTTGGAGACTTCTTGTCTTCACTGGACTTCCATTTGACCTTGAGCTATTACTTGAGTGATATTTAGGTGTTGACTCAGATCTTGAAGCTGATTGAGGTGTTGATGTTGTGCTATGTGAACTGGAGCCGTTGTTGGGAGCTTGATCTTCATCAAAATATTTCATTTTGAATTGTTGTTGTTGATATAGATTTTCATTCCAAAACCATTTTTCATCTTCAAGAAAATTGACATCTGTACTGATTATTGTCCTTTTTTTGATAGAATTATACAACTTGTATGATTTTCATTCCTCACTATATCACACAAAAATACATCTTTCTTCTTTATTATCTAACGTATCCCTATTTTCAGTAGGAACATGTGCATATGCAATACACCCACAGACTCTTAAATGAGAAACATTATGTTTTTTATTACTCCATGCTTCCTATGGTACCTTATCCTTGACACTCATTGAGGGGGAACTATTCAAAATATATACTACACAAGCTACAATTTCAGCCCAATATTCATTTGGTAGATGTCTAGATTTCTTCATGCTTCTGGCCATTTCCATTATTGTTCTATTTTTTCTTTCTGCAATACCATTTTGGTGTGGAGTATAGCTAGTTGTAAATTTCTTTCTGATCCCATTTATTTTGCAGAAAATCAAGAAATCATTTCAAGCAAATTCTCCCCATCTATCTGCTCTTAGAATTTTAATGTGGTCTCCACTTTGCTTTTCAACCATGAATTTAGACTGCTTAAACACTTTACCCAATAGAAGGTGTCTTCATATACCCACACAAATCTGAATGCACAATTTCAAGTGGAGCTCTTCCTCTATATGAATTACCAATAGGAAATGATTCTCTATGTTGCTTACCAATAATGCACCATTCACAAAGTTTGTTTGGTTGTTCAATCAATGACAAACCATTCACCATGTTCTTTCTATGCAACAAATTTAGACCATTGAAGCTTAAATGACCAAACCTTAAGTGCCATAGCCATGACTCATTTGAGAGGACTGCTTTGAAAGCAACAGAAATAGTTTTGGAACCTTAAAGGGAACATCTTGTTTTGTGTCATTTGGACTTTTGAAATTAGTGTTGTATGTGAATAAAAAATCTCACATGCATCATTTTCAAAATGCTAATTAGATTGTGTTTGAGATTTGGTACATAATACACATTTAGAATGTGTTTGTTTCCATCTTACTTAGTTTCAAATTTTATGCTATTTTCATCTTGCTTAGTTTCAAATTTTATACTACCTTTACCTATGACAGCTACTATTTTATCACCTCCTTTTCATCTGTAAATGTTAAAATTATTTTCATTGCCCAGTTTGGTAAGTAATTAGAAATCTGGTTTTTAATTTTTCCTCCCACTATTTATTTTCAATCTGGTTTTAATTTGTCCTTCAATTTTATTCTGTTCTTTTGAATCTTGTGAAAATAACCTGCATGTGGGGTTGAAGCGTGGGGGTGAAGCTTTGAGGTGATTAGTGAATTTAATGATAGGATCATCAAGATTAATGAGACTGTAACAACATACAGCCCAGATTCAGATCGATTTGATGGTTGTTGTAACTCAGTTAACGCTATTGAATATTTTTTAGTTTTTAATATACAATAGGTTAAAACTTTCTCGCCCGGTGGCAAATCCTATAACTGTTCAGTGGTTGAGTGCTTAAAATCCACATCATGGCCATTGATTAAGCCACCAAAAGATCCATCAGCTATACTGTCTATCAATCTTGCTGGCCTTATGGAGGTTCACCTGCCACTTTACTTATAACTATGCTAATTTAGAATTGTGTGTTACTATTCATTGCCATGTTATCTCCTTTCCCGCCCAAGAATATGGTGTATATTTTTAGTAGCTGCAATATGAGCTATCTGCTACTGCATGATGTCTGATGTCTTCTACGAGGACTGGTTTTTCAAGTTACTAGCAAGTTGTAATGAGAATTCTTATGTCAAAATTGTAATGTGCTTCTCTCTTGCTTTCGGTTCAAGAATGTTTCCTCTGACCTGTTCGGTGATGGGAATGAACATAATGATATTTAAAACTTGTTTTTATACTTTTATTCTTTACATTTCTATGTTTTCTTTATTTTTCTGAACTTTTTTCTCTATCTATAACTGCAATATGTGTTGACCATTATAATGGGTGTGTGCAAGAAGTTGATGGACCCTTTAGATGCAATGGTGGAGTGAAGTCATTCACTCTTCATCCAAAAAAAGAAATCAACCCAAGCAACACCGAACCTCCTAAGCCTAGTCCCAAGGCTGGCAATGGTCATGCCAAGTAGGCTAGTAAACAAAATTGCGTGCGCGTTTTAGCAAAGGAAATCTCGTGCGTGATTTCCCTTGCTAAAACGCGCACGCGATGCTTAAAGCCTATTTTTTTATTTTAAACTAGCCGAGGCCGTCTTTTTCTCATTATTGACACGGCTATTGGACAAACCAAGACGAAACCTCGACTGTCAATAGGCGGTTTTGGGTGTGCTTGAGCCCTCCATCACCACCTTTGGATTAACCTTCCTTTTGTGAGGTATTTTTTTCAATTTCTTTCATGTTTTTTTCATTTTCTACATCAATCCATAGGTTATATTCAATTTTGTTTTTGAAAGACAAGGATGGAACATGAAGTAGGCATAATTACAAGACTTATCTTGGTTCCAAATTCTATAATTCAATATGAGAATTGAAAGCAAGTCAAATATCATACATGAATAGAAAAATTGATTATTAATATACAAATAACATTAACCCCAATAGATAAATGTTGATGTTAAAGAATGGACTCGTAATAATAAACTTACCGTAATTCTACATCCCTATAAAACTCTAAAATACAGTGCACCAACCACTAATTGAATGCAAGTTGGAGGTGCTTGCCATGAGAAGCATGGCTGCAAACCTCGTGAACACATTGATTCCCAATCTAAACACCAAAAACTAAATAAGTGGCATTAGGGTGTCTAATAATCACCTTGTTTACATTGGATCCTATTAGTCTTGTATTAGCACCCACATTATTGTCAATACTATCACAAATAAAATTTCAAAATATATACAGTGTTACTGCTTTTTCAAAAAGGGGTGATATATTGATCAATTGTTCTTGAGATGAGATATATGGCTTCTTCATAGTTCATTCGTCAAATATCCTTTCCCCATATTCATATGGTCTATGTGCCTTGGATGTTCCTAGCAAAGATAGTGTGAGATGCGCTAGTGTTGTGATATCTCTTACCCTCTTTAACACTTAGAATGGTTGCTTATATGACGATGTGATTTCATGGGATGTTACTTTTATGCTTGTAAAATGACTCATAATACTTAAAGTTATTAATAATTACTTGATCTAACCCTAGTTTTATCATCATTATGCCTTACGAGTGTGTCATTTTGAACGTTAAGTTGTACCCTAGTGAATTAAGTGAGTGTTTTAACCTGTCACATACCATTTTTCCTAACCACTTTTCATTTCACTAGCTAGTTCATCCATCCCCTTCATGTTCCCCTTTGTAACTCACGGTAACTATCTAAGGTCTCATAGTTATTCCCATGTATGAACCCCTCAATAAAGTTAAAAGATTCTAGTACTCTAAGGTCTATGTTGTTGAATTAAATTTCCCCTTGCAAAAAGCTAGGTTTCCTATGTCCCATGTTATCCAATCCAAATCTAAAGTAAAGGGACTAAGTCAATGAAAAGGATAAGAAATGAAAATAAATGAAAAATAAAGTAAAATGGGATCGCAAAAAAGAGGTGCAAGGATAGGTGATCCATGGTAGCATTTCATTATAAGGTACACAAGTGGAAGAAGAATGTTAAACCCTAGCTCCCAAAAGTTAATGGTAGACCTATCACACTCAGTTACTATGATAGTTAATTTTAAAAGACCCCTTTCTTTCCTAAAGTACACATTCACTTCATTTACCCTCCCGTATCTTAAGAATCTAGGCTATGCACATTCAATTTTTAGATAGGCTATGAATCTACGCAATTTTAGATCTGAATATTTAACTCTCATTTTAGATCTGAATATTTAAGTAAAAGATGAAGTTTTCCCAATAGTCATCTACAGCACATTTTAGATCTTATCCATTATAATATTTTATCACTGCTATCACATTGTATGGTGACATTACTTGGGTATCTCAACGTTCATTTCCAGATCTGTCAACGGGCTGCTACAGGCATGTAAAAAGTACCTTCTTACTATGTTTTTGGGTGTCTGTTTATTAGCCATTTAAATAATTGTTAATGTTATTTCCTTGCTATAATTTATGAGCATGTTATGTGAAGAATTGCCATTAAAATCTATGTTCAAGAAGTGATACATTATTCAAACAAAAATTCAAATCAAAACGGCAGTGAGGCATTATCCGTGTTGAGTTAAAAAGCTCCTACAACATTTCCATGTAAATCTTGGGGTTGAATATCACCCTCATCAAAATGATAATAATCTTCATTATTAATAAATGGCTTAGAAATTGATTACCAACTTCATTCAACAATAGCCCCTCTCATTAACAATAAATAGCTTATGAATAGACTAACACTCTAAATAGCTTATGCCGCCAATTCTTTACTGTAAAATTCAAGATCAATCTTTAAATTTACATGATATCTATTTAGTTTATATGTCAATAGTTATACAGTTTTCAGTTCTTATATATGTCATTATATCATGTGTTTATATTTCTAATGATATTTTATTTGTATTTATGATTGCAGTGGCTACTATGGATCGTAACAATGCAGAGATATTGAGGTTCATTGGCCGTTTGAGAGAGATAGGTTCAGCTTGGAGGGGTGGAGATGAGCTTCGCCGCTCCCTGTCAGATTCATTATTATCTATTTTTGATACGATCGCAAGATTGAATGATGCGTTGTATAGCATCGCATCTTACAGGGAGAGAAAAGGGAAACAATATGCTAATGGCTTGAGTTACAATGAGGTAAAAAAGCTAAAAATAACAAAACAAGCCATCTACTCATTGTTTAGAGTTCCTGGAACAAATGACATCCCAGAGATCAGCAGGCCACATATTTCTATTGAGTGGTGCACTTTTCCACCCATCAGAGACAACTGGATGGATAGGTGGTACATGGTTTTTGACATCCCCCCTCACAACAATAGGGAAGTACCAATGTACTTCCACCAAAAATTGTATGCAGAGTTTGTGATGGGGAAACATGTCAACTATTTTGACATGTTGGGCTTCCAGGGAGTTGGTAGGGGAATGCCCCAACATCGACCCCATGCTAGGAATAGAGATGCCAATCAACAGATACCTACACCCCGTGCCCAGCTACCGAGGGAAGACATCCCTCTTGCACATGACATGGTTTCCCAAACACAGGATGCATTTTTGACTCTAGCTGATATGGTCTCTCAACACACGACAACTATTGACTAGAGAGCGCCCTCTTCCTCTGCTGGTGTACAACCACCAGCTTCTGGTGGTGGAGAGACATCTATTGGTGGGGATAGACCGACATCCGATGTGCCTCAGAGCGAGCCTCATGTCTGCACATCGTGTGGGGGACCCTGTTATGGTCCTGGACCAAGACATGGTTCCAGTACGATGACTGGTGGTCAGGTAAGGACTTTGTTTTAAAAATCTGTTATTGAACTCAATTTTTAATTGTTCCATGGTATATCTAACATATTAAAAGATTCGTAATATATATGCAATATTTACTCTTGTAGGAGTTTGATGCCTCTCACGGGGGTGGTACTGCACCCGGTGTGATTGTACCCGAGACCCAGAGAACCACACTTGAGGTAATATTTAAACACTTGTCATTTTTTTATTACATGTATAATTTTGTTAATGCATGTGTTAGTCTTGATTAATTTATTAAAATGTCTAATATTTAGATTGTTTGAAGTTGCAGGAAGCCCACTTGGAACATGATGCTGAAGACATTGATATCAACGACATAATCCAAGGGGGAATTTACGACTACTTAAAGAATGTAAGTACATGGGTTATGATTGAATCTTGTTCGAATTATTTAAATTTCTTACTGTACACTCCTTTATAGAGATCGCTAATGTAAATATAATTTTTAAACTTGCAGATGCTAGATGCATCTGAAGAGGAGCACCAAATTGATGGAAGCGGTCACTCCTGTGGTGGAGATATGTCCCAGGAAGGGGTTAGTATATTACAACATGTTATTTTTTAAGTACATATTATTCCATCCATTCAAATCCATATCTAACTATGGTAACACTTTATGAATGCAGACGTCATCACAGATCCCTGCACCACCTCTTTGGTATAGATCTCCTAGTAGTCCAAACATAGACAAGGGGGTTGTTTACACCAGATGAGGTCCCTCTTCCTTGAACAGAGTGGTTGTGCATGAGGTTCAACCTACTCATCCCACAGTAATGTACACACTTCCAATGGTAGTTGTTGGTTAGCTATGTATTCACTTCACAAGTGTTTTATCTTAATGTTATTTTCGCATCTTTACAACATCAGCATGTAGAGTCATCCATGCCGTACCTTAGTGGGATTGTTGATTCCACTGTCAATGCCGCATCTACAATAGGGATAAGTCACAGTGAGGTACATCTACTTGAATATTTGTAATTGCACATTTCATTTGTATTATTTCTGGACATGCACGATGTCTAACTATTTAATCATTTGGTGAATGTATCCATGCCCTGGTCCATTAGTGCATGCAACTGAGGTTGATGTTCAACCTACGGCTCCTCTTACTACTAAATAGCACTAGCCTCATCTCCTAGAAATGGTTTTTTCAGTGAGATGTTCATTTTTTACATAATTGATTAGTACTTTCTCATTCATGTACATGTTGATAATTCTTGAGATAATTGACATATTTTGTTTTATTCGCAGAGAAGCATGGCAACGAGGCTCACTGCATTGGTGAGTACACCAGAGGCACCTACACCAGAGGCATCTACACCACAAGCACCTATACCCCCGATAGATGCAGTGAGTCTTTGTTTTATTTACAATTGAGTCATATTTTAAATTTTCAAACTTTGTTATTGATGGACAGTACTAGCTCAGTTACCTAATCAAGAAATATTGTCATTGATTTGCAGTCGCCATAGATGCATAGTGGTCGTAGACGGAGCCGAAGAGCATCAGGGTCCCGGAAAAACAAGAGAAAGTTAGAATTTTGATGTGTTAGTCCAGGACAAATATGTATTTTTATGTACAGTCCGGAGTTAGAGTATAGGGGCACAATCCAGGACAGATGTACTTTTGTTTGCACATGTACATCAAATATGTTTTTGATACATGTACATTGACAGGCCATATATCTAGGCCTTATATTTTTGTATTATAACTTTCATTGTATAAAAAATATTTCATATCAAGGCTCTTGAGATATTCATGGTTCAGTCTTTTAAGTGTGATTATACATGTGTGGCGAAGAATGTTTCTATGTGTAATGTTCCCCATCTTTTTTAGATTTACAATTGTATGGAGATATCAGTTATAAATTTGAGAACAATGGACAAT
>LPNX011140625.1:0-21696 GCA_001517045.1 Pseudotsuga menziesii | reverse complement strand
ATACATGCTTTACATTTCATCAACAACCAACAACACTATTCAACAAACCTCATGCACCCAATGAATAATCACTCAGCATTAAAGGAACTACAATAGAATCCAACTGCTGAGAACCAACTTTGTGAATCAACATTATTTGAAGCATAAGTCGATTGGATTTGAAAAAGTTCAGTTCGACATTAGATTGATTTTGAATTGAGTTGTGACAGCAAGATAAGATTAGGGTTAGGATTAGGGTTTCCTTGGTAGGGTTATGGTAATGGGACATGTGCATGTTAAACAATAAACCCTAGTTAGGGATAGGGTTTTCCAAGTTTGGCCTTCATTAGCATAAAATGCATTGTCCAGCTTTGGCCCTCGTTGGTGTGACTGCATTGTCCCCTACTAAGCGAAACCCTAGCTTCAGAAACCATCGTATACGGAGGTCACCAGGAAATGGATAGGAGGGAGAGCCCCCCCCTAGCTAAAATCCCACGTCACGAATCCAACGTAATCGATGGTTCATTGATCGGAGGCCCGAGTGTCGATCTATGGTGAGTTGTAGGTCACCTCCAGATACCGTTCAGGGACACCTGCTCGACTTGGGCCCGGTGCGCAAAAAACCTCACGGAGCGGCAATTTTGAATTCTGTCAACTTCTGCTAGTGTGTTTTGGCATGGGAAATATGGTAATTCCAACCGCATCCCCACCATCCGTGGATTTCCAACTTTGTCCCTCGTTGGTGTGACTGCATTGTCCCCTATTGAGTGAAACCCTAGCTTCAGAAACCACCATAGACGGAGGTCACCGGGAAATGGACAGGAGGGAGAGCGCCCCCCCTTAGCTAAAATCCCATGTCACGAATCCAACAGAATAAATGGTTCGTCAATCGGAGGCCCAAGCATCGATCTATGGTGAGTTGCAGGTCACCTCCAGATACTATTCAGGGACACCTGGTGGACTTGGGCTCGGTGCGCAAAAAACCTCACAGAGCAGCAATTCTGAATTCTGTCAACTCTTGCTAGTGTGTTTGGGCATGGGAAATATTGCAATGCCAACCGCATCCCCACCATCCATGGCTTTCCAGCATTGGCCCTCGTTGGTGTGACTGCATTGTCCCCTACTGAACGAAACCCTAGCTTCAGAAACCACCATAGACGGAGGGCATCGGGAAATTGACAAGAGGGAGAGCCCCCCCCCCAAGCTAAAATCCCTCGTCACGAATCCAAAGGAATCGATGGTTCGTCGATCGAAGGCCCGGGCATCGATCTATGGACTTCTCCAATTGGTACAACAATTACACCAAAACATGATAGTTTCATAATCAAGCTAAACATGACACCGACATAATCAAGTTGTTCCATGTGATAGAACAAGAACCCTTCATCAATTTCATACTAGTAGCTAAAGCTAAACCCTCCCATAGACCCAATCCAACTAGTATAGGAGTGAATGGTCTTCGAACAAGTATCACGGCAAGACATGTGAGATTCATAGAAATGACCAAAATGGCCAAGGTCTCATGTGACCAAAAATCAATTATCAAGATATGTTTGCTTTAAAGAAAAATAAATGACCAAGGTCTCATGTGGCCAAAAATCATTAATAAATCAGAGGGAATTAAGATAGTGGTACAGACACCAACGTAAACTCAACACTTTCAATATTGGCATATAAAAAGGGTGTAAAATGCTTCAAGTATTGATTCCCACTTCCAATTTGAAGACGATAATTTCTCCACATCCAACACATGACAAAAGATAAATTCCATTCATCTCATAAACATGATGAATTAATTGAGAGAATATCCCAACAAATCCACTCAGAAGGAACATATCCATTATCTAGGGTTTCCTAATTATTGACCCGTGGCAATGCCCAATTCTTCATTTTAGTTGATAAAAAACTCTAGTGACCTCAATGAACATAATGAATATAGGTCGAAGGAGGCATGCTATTTCGAAAACAAACAAAAGGGAAAGCTTCCAATTCAAAACTAAAAGGATCCTTAAGTTTCGAGAGGACAATTAAATACATTTTTCGACTATAAAAAATAGTTATAAGGCATCCAACTCATTTCATTTGTTTGAATGGTGTCTAACATCAGTTGGGTGAAGATCAATGACCAATTTAAATAGAGAAAAATGATTAATTTTGGTTTATTCATATGAGATCGTTCCTAATATCTCAAGAATGATGAGAACCAATAGAAATGAGATATATATAATGAGATCAGGAAACAATACAAGGGATGGCCAGTGCACAAAGAAACCAATTAAATGAACAAATAAATAATTAAAATAGTGTGGTGTGGTTAACCCAACAAGGCATTGATGATTTAATATTCTAAAAAATTAGAATCGCTAAATCAACATAAGAAACTTGGGAAATTTTGGAAATGGCCTATCAAGGCACTAATAAAGTGAAACATGTCCAGTTATAGACTCTTAAAATAGAATTTGAGAATTTGAAAATGAAGGATTATAAGACAACAAATCAATTTATGGAAAGGGTAATGGAACTCATCAACTAGCTAAGAATTCATAGAGAATATCTGACTAACCAGAAGGCTATGAAATAGGTTAAGAATCCTTCCTAAGAAACTTGTCATTGTAGTATAGCCATTGAAGAATGCAAAGGAATGCCACATCTATCAAGAATCAATAATTGATTTGGAAAAATATACTCTTGAACATTCCGTACACAAGCAATTATCATCAAAGGAAGTGGAACAAATAATAGAGGTAGGGGAATATTTAACATGAACAATAAATAGAGAGACAATAAACCGAGCATGGAACAAAAAGAGAAGCCACAAGAATGTTGTAGAAATGTAATGGGGGGAGGTAGAGGTTACCAACCAAAGAGGAGGTATGACAAATCAAAAGTTCAATGTTATTATTGTAAAATATATGAGCATTTAGTTAATTAGTGTCAGAGAAAGAAGGAACATTATGTGGCAGCAACATCGCTAGTGTGTCTTGCTATATGGCTAAGGAGGATTTTAGTAGATCTCTAGCATGAAGAAAATGAAGCACCTCATGTGTTTTGTGATAACAAATTAGCCATTTCTTTGTACAAAAATGATGTATTCCATCTGTTGTGCTCCCACTCAACAGCATTTAAAATATTATTTCATTAAACAAATCCTATTTTGTTTGATGAAATGTTCGAATTTTAAAGGGGTAAATCCAATGAACTTTTAGCTACTGAAAGGGTGGTATTTCTCGAACTACTGATTCAGCGAAATTTCACAGTTTCAAACAACCTTTGTGAATTATATGAAATTAATGAAATCACTACTGTAAGGCTATTTGTTTGGGTAGAGTTATACTATGAAAATCAAAGGGTGATCATAAATAATTTTTATATCGTTTATCGTCATTCTACCATTGAATTTTATCCAAAAAAACATTATAAATCAATGTTATGCCTTGATTTCATTATTGTCATGGTTGATAAGGCTGACATATTATAATGGCTCGTATTGGTGTAATTTATCGCCTTACCATAGATATTATCACAAGGCTGGTTAGTGATATTGTATGGTTGATGCATTATGACTTTGGTAAACCTAGGGTATCGAACACCAAATTGTTTTATGTGTCATATCCGCCATGTATTTTGGTTTCAAACCCTAGTCGATGTTGCCATACCAGTTAACGTTGATTGTTATGTGGTTTATATTCCAAAGTTTTTATTAGATGGTCTACATTATGATTTATCGTGTGCCACCTTTGTATGGTAAATTGCATTTACGGTTAGGCTGATATTTATTTGGTCATCGTCGGATTGATTTATGCTATAGCCTCCATCCTGATTCACCTGCCGCGAAGCCAGTATGCCATCATGATGCTGGTATTCGACCTGTATATCACGTTTAATCCTTGGTACTTAGACCCCTGCGTGGCTGCCTGCAAATTGAACACTTGTTTTTTTGTACAGCAAAGGGCTCCCTATTATTAATGCTAGTCGAATAATGATAACTTCAGTGATCTCGAGTCTTCTACCGTCATTTCCCCTCAATTGATTACCTCTCAGAGCGGTAATGGCTTCATTCTCACAGGAGTATACTCTGCGTTTATGCATGGCTTACTTCGTTCATTACCTGGTCTCGCTCAGTCTTCGTTTCGAGTGCTCACGATTCAATTTTCTGTCTGTGGTTAAGCTGTGGCACTCGTTTCGTGTGCATTTATGCACTTGGATTCAGCCAGGGATGGCGCCGGTAGTAAGGGTGGAGCCATGCAAAACGACATTGCTTGATTCTAACCCTGAACTGTTAGCCCAAGTTGAGGTTGTTGGATGGCTGCCTTTCATGAAGAAGTTCTCAGATTCTAACCCGGAAGTCACTAGGGTTTTTGCTCTCTCTCTGGTGGATTTTCAAGCATAGGTTGGTGATCTTCATTTTAGGGTAGATGAACACTCGGCAGCGGTCCCAACAGGTTTGTCATTAATCGGTGAGAGATGGCTCAAATACAAACCAATGAGGATTACAGAATGCGACAGTTGCTTAAGAACCCTAGTCAAGAGGTCTCATTTCGAACCGGGGTAGCTCGCAGGTATTTCAAGAAAGAATGGCGTCCTGTTCTTGATTTTATTCATAGGTATCTAACTTGTGAAGGCTGTTTATCATCAGCGTATGTATATCACCTTCGGCTCATGTCGGAATTCATTGGTTTTCCACTGAACTTGCCTTATTATCTGTTGCATAGTTTGTTCAAAATGTCTAATGCAATCAAAAAGGGTCCAAAGCACGTCAGTCACAGTCTTTTTCATCATGGTTTGGTTCGTATGTTGATTGACCAGGAGTTGTTGAAGTCGAACAGGTCTTGGGATGAGTTCGTAGAGTCAAATGGTTTTTCCCTGTTTTGTCATTGTATGTTTGATAACACTGATGATTGCAATAAACATAAAGGGCCGAGCCCAGTCTCAGTCACTTCTACGCGTAAACCCTTGTCAATTCTAGGCTGTATGAATCTTGAACCCTACAAAGATCCTATGGTTAATCTAGTGAAACGCGCTAACACTCCTATAGGCTCTAAGCACGTGAGAAAGGTGTCGTCCCTGTCCTCAACTACGCCACAAAATAACAATGAGAAAATTGGTAATCGTGGACGAGATAGACCGAGGGCTAAATTGGTGGGTAGATTCACCAGAGGTATGGCAAAGGGTAAGTCTGTCAAGAACCCTGAGTCCGATAAGGCTCATATTGAGACTGTGGTAATTGATGATGAGTTCGAACATATTGGTCTGCCTGTGAGCAATGAACCTATGGAGCATGGGATCAATTCGAACCCTGATCATGATAACCCTCCTGTGACTAGTGATGATACTCCTGTGGTTGACAAAGAATTACAGGTTGATCCTATTATTGGCAGTCTAATTAAAGAAAAACATGCGAAACCAAGCCCGCCTGATTCTTATTGTATCGATGATATGATGCATCCTCTGTTTATCAATTGTATTTTAGACAAAATTCGTAGAATGGAGGAGAGGGTGAATGAAGTAGCAGTAAATCGTGACTTGATGAAGGCTATTAATGTTGAGCTGAAGGAGAAAGTGGTTTCCAGCGATAAACAACTTTTACGCTTAAAGAATCACAAGAATAAACTTATCCGGAGAGTCCTTAAGTTACAGGATGATAATGATAAGAATGAAGAAAAACTCCGAGAGCTTAATGCTCAGATCGCGCTCATGCAGTTTAAGACTAGATCACCCAGTAATTCCGGTGGTGTGAATATTCAAGTTTTCAATGCGCTTGTGAATATATAATGCTGTCAGGTTTACTTGCTGTTGGTTTTAATTTTGAAGTTCTGATGGTTTGATGATTGAAGTATTTTTTTGCGCAGGTATGATTTATCTTAGTTTTGTTTATTATATTGCATTAGTCATTTTAATTTATATTTGTGTTTTGATTTTGTTATTCGATTTATTGCAGGTGACATGGTTGTTGTTTACGCCCAGTTTTTTATCACTATTATTTTTGGATACCTCCCCCATCAATAGGAACAGATCAAAGACCAAACTCTCCAGGTGTTGTTTTATCATTGGAGTTTTCGATTTTCATGGATCGAATCATTGTAATTTCATAGTGTTTTTACCTATATGGAAAATGACATGTTCTAGTTGTCATTTTAATTGGAAATTAGTTAGACGATTTGATCTGGGCTATCTCTAGTTTGTAGGAATGTTTATTTTTGAAAAACATGTATTTAAGGAGAGATAGTGAATGGAAAAGTGGTCGATAGTTGATGGGAGGAAAGAACGAGACTCTGGTTTAATTTACCTGCAACTTTGGACAGCTATCTATCTGCAGCTACGATATATTAGACTGGTGATATTATAAATATATGTTTACAGTTTGTACTTGGCATATAGTTTCGTTTGTCTATCAGGCTTGTCCTTTCTTTTCTATTTTAATTATGTTTTTTATCATTTTCTAAAGAATTTTGCAAACATTCATGTTTTGGATAATTATCGATTTTAAATGCTTTCAATTATGCTGATATGTCATGTTGTATATTTGATTATCTAATCGTCGTTATATAATGTGTAATGATTATTGCATGGTTTTGGTTAATGTTTAAACTTCTTTGCATATGATAAAGTGTATTCATGTAGTATTTTATTAGCATCAATTGGTTGCAGGTTAAATCTTTCTTGCTCCTGATCAGGATAGTATGTAGGCTTAGATAATATGTTTTGTATTTTCTATTAATTATACTATTCGAAAAATATTGTCGAATCAAATCCATCTATATAGATTATATCCAGATTATTTCTTTTTCTAATTATTGTATAAGGTGTAAATAATATATCTTTGTAAGTCATTAACTCTTCTAATATTTATTTTCATGTTCTTGTGTTTAGAATCGGCTTCTGTAAATAGATTAAATCTGACAGTTGTTATTTTGCAAAACATAACATGAATTAACTCTTGTAATCATAAGCATAGGTTTGATTAACAATCAGTAGCGTTAGTTTTAACCATTAGACAGTTAGTATTCCAGGCCAACAAAGCCTTTAAACCTGTCGGGAACAACCATCCCAAATAGCTTGGAGCCTGTTCTAAGGATCCCGGTCTGGGTTGTTTTCCCCCGTTGCGTGCATAGTCATCTACGCCCATCAACAATGGTGCTAGAAGGAGGGCCTGAACCTCCGTAAAATGGTTGATGAAAACAACTCTGCTAACAAAACTAATCAGCCAACCACCCCTCAAATACATTCAACTACACAACCACGAACCCGCTGGTCATCACGACTAGGCGACGACCCTTTGACTGACTCAGTCCGAAACCTCATTTCTCAATTTGATGCCAGTGGTTCCCGCCATCCTGAAGATTTAGATCAAATCAAACAAGCCATAAATGAATCTCAAATAATTTTAACCAGAGCGTATTCAAGCATTACTAGGCGCTAGCCTACTGAGCTGCCTCTCCCACAGATTACCCGTCCTTGCACTCGTCATTCTAAACCTGCCGCGGGAGAACAAGAACCGTCTTTAGGTTCCATTCTGGATCTTCAGATACAAAATTGCCTAATCGGCATTAATCAGCCTTCCTCCTCTGCAGGAGCACCTTTGTCAGGAGGATCTGGACGACCACCATCACCTCCTCGTTCCCCTCCTCATACTCTTCAAACACCACCTTCACCGCCTCTGACTCCAAGGAACATGGCAGGTGCAAATCCCCCAAACCCTAATCCGAATATGCCATGGTTGGCTCAGGATGCTGTTGCTATCCCAGGCGTTCAACACCCTCTGCCGAAGCATCCTGAGAAGCTATTGCCTAAATTCAACCCTGAGTTGAACGAACCAGCTGAAGATCACATCAAGAAGTTTATGCTAGTGGTTCGACTCTTAGATGTCGAACATGAAGACGTAGTATGTCAGCTTTTCCCTTATACATTTGAGGGTAAATATTCGACATGGTACTTTTCTCTTACAGCTGGTTCCATTACTAGCTGGAATGAATTTGACCTTGCATTCATGAACAAGTTTGGAGATGACAAGACTCGAGCTATCCTAGTATCAGAGTTGTCCAGAATTCATATCGAACCCAAAGAAAAGGTTAAAGATTTTAACCAGCGTTTTCTAACTTTAAGAAACAGGATTCCTGCTACTTCAAGGCCGACTGAAGATGTCACTGTAGAATTTTACACTTCATCCTTGCCTGGAAAAATAACCGTCTTTGTCAGGCAAAAGGCCAAACTCACCCTCGCTGAAAATTTTGAAGAAGCAATTAAAGTTGAAAAATATGTGTCTGCCACAAAGGCAAATCCCGGACTAGATACCGATTCTGCATCTTCTTCTCACAAGAAGAATGACAGTCCTGCCAAAATTGTCACAAGCTCTGACAAAAAAGGATGAGATGCGTTAGATGTAGACAGTCTCCAAAGAGTTATCAAAAAAATGTCTAATGAAATCATTGATTTAAAAAAGGGTACTTCTGAGAATACCCCAAACAAAGAACCATCTAAACAGTTTTTCAGAAGACCTTTTCAAAATCCAGCCGCAAAGCAAACTCCGCCTCTTGAGGCTAACAGTGTTGAAGAAATTAATAGTTTCCTCAAGTCAATAGTTTCAGACCTAGAAATATCTATTGAAAATGAAACTCAGTATTCCGGATAGAATTCTCAAGATAACCAAAACACAGATTATAGCAATGATGATAAACCACCCCATGTCATCAGTCATTTCTGGGACACCTCAGAATTAACCGATGATGAAGATGTGGGTGTCGTCAATATAAATCAGCACTAGTATAACACCAGAAGTAAGAAAGATCATCCCCCAACCCAACCTGCTACAGCTGTTATAGATAATAATTCAGCTGTCAGAAACAAAGATCAACCTACAAATAGTAAATCTGCACATCCCCTAGAGTTAGAATATGACCTGATTGAAGACTTAAAGAAGAGCAGAGCCAATATTTCTTTATATGAACTCATAAAAATACATGTGATTCGAGATAAAATGGTGCAACGGGTTTGTCCAAGTAAAACTGGTAGGATCCCTTCCAATCAAAACAGCTCTGCCAACGATAAGGATAACCCAAAAAAGTCTTCAGTCAATGCATCATCCATTGGCAAGAAATCTGATTCTTCCACCCCAAGTTTCTTACTTACGTTTGAAATATTTAATCACAAAGTGCATAATTGTATGATAGACTCAGGGGCATCCAAAAATGTAATGCCTTACTCTGTATGTAAAAAACTTAATGCTGTCCCTGAACCTTGCGATACAAGTATTGTACAGCTTGACCGTTCAAACGTGAAAGTAATAGGGAAATTGAAGGAGGTGCTAATAAGGTTAGCTTCCAATCCTCAAATCCACTTTATTATCTATATAATTGTTGCAGACATCCCTGAAGCGTATGGTCTATTTCTCAGCAGGGATTGGTCACAAAAACTCGATGGATATTTTGCGACAGACTGGTCACACTTGTGGATACCTCATAAAGGTCTTCCGAATAAGATCAGGATCGATCGAGAAAGGTATAAGAAGCATACCGTCACTGAAATTGATGATTCAAATGAACCAGTTTTGTTCACTGATACCATAATGCGTAACTACATGGTTGACTCATTCTTTGGGAATCTTGAAGCTGAAATTTCAGAAATTTCAGATTCAAAACAGCATTCTGAAATTTTCCATTTTACTCAATCCCCAGATGAAACTTCAGTTTCAAATACACCACATTTAGATCTCAATAATGGTCTTTGGTCTCTTTACTTTGACGGTTCCAAGTCAAAAGAAGGAGTTGGTGCAGGTTGTTTGCTGATAGAACCCTATGGGAAAAGGTTCTTTATAGCTTACATGTTAGAGTTCGATTGCACCAATAACATCGCTGAATACGAAGCCCTTATCCAAGGGCTGAAAAAAACAATTGACTTGGGAGCCAAAGCTCTGGTAGTCTTAGGGGATTCTGAAATTATTGTTCGTCAGGTACGTAATTCAATACACTGCATAGCTGAACACCTGAAAATTTTTCAGGCTGAGGAATGGAAATTATTATTAGCATTTGAGGCATTTAATATAAGTTCCATCTCGTGTTATCTAAATCCAGAAGCTGATCTTTTGGCTAATGTGGCTTCCAGATTAATTCCATCTGCAGGAATTCCTACTAATGCTTTCTTTGTCGAATTTCTTTTCAGACCTTCTTTACCCAACAATATAGCAAATTGGAGGGTCTTCAATGACGATGAGCAGTTGATTGATTTTCTGAATTTGAAAAATGATTTTAAAGATGCGGTCGTGGACGAAATAACTCACGATGAAGATCTATATAATTTTGCAGTAATTCCTAAGCCTTGCTCAATCCAGCAATCTCTCGATCAGGTCATTGTTCTCCCCAGATCAGTGATCAAACTTGAGAAATTATATGACTTGCAAGATAAATTTAAAGCTGTAAGAAATTGCAAAACTAATAGTTCCATCATGCAATCTGATGTTGTAAATCTAGGCACGGAATACAACCCTCAATGTGTAAATCTGGGTAGTACATGTGCTGCCCAGGAAAAAATAACCTTCATTAAACTCTTCAATGAGTTTAAGGACATATTTTCATGGACCTATGACGATCTGAAAACGTTTGACCCTAATATAATGCAACATGTTATTCCTATGAAACCAGAGGCTAAGCCTTTTCAACAGAAATTGAGGAAAATGCATCCTAGTCTAGAACCAGTTGTCAAAAGGGAGCTGAATAAACTCCTTGCAGCTAGAATAATTTTCCTGGTCCGACATGCGCAATGGGTGGCAAATCTTGTCCCCGTCAGAAAGAAAAATGGTGATATCAGGTTATGCGTTTATTTCCGAAACCTGAATAAGGTTTCAAACAAGGACAATTATCCTATTCCTCCAATGGAGAAAATCTTGCAACAGGTCTCCAGCTCGGAAATGTTTTCACTTCTAGATGGTTTTTCAGGGTCCAACCAAGTGTTGGTATCCAAAGCGAATCAGTTGAAAACCACTTTTAGGACTCCTTGGGGAACCTATGCCTATAGGAAGATGCCCTTTGGTTTAATAAATGCCGGGGTGACATTTCAGAGGGCAATGGATATCGCCTTTAGAGGTTTGATTGGTAAGTTTGTTGTTATTTATCTTGATGATATTACTGTCTATTCAAGGAACATAACTGATCATTTAACTCATCTTAGGAGAATTTTTGAGTGTTACAGGAAGTATGGGATTTCTTTAAATCCTAAGAAATCTATTTTCGCAGTAACTCAAGGTAAGTTGCTAGGCTTTGTTGTTTCTAAACAAGGTATCAATATTGACCCAGAACGTACCCTTGCTATATCACAGATTTCGATGCCGCACTCAAAAAAGTCTATGAGTCGTTTCTTGGGAAGATAAATTTTGTTTCAAGATTTATTCCTGGGTTCACGTAAATTGTTAGGCCACTTCAAAAAATGATCAAAAAGGATGCTGATTTTAAATGGTCTTCTGATGAGAAGAAATCTTTTCATGACATCTTAAAGGCTATTGCAGAAGCTCCTACTCTAACTAGCCCATATTTTTCCAAATCTTTCATTTTGTATACTTTTGCTTCTGATTCCTCATATGCTGCTGTTTTGACATAGAAAAACCAGGAAAATAATGAAGCTCCTATTGCTTTTACGAGTTTTGGTCTAAATGGTGCAGAATTGAATTACCCAGAAGTTGACAAGCAAGCTTTCGCTGTTTTCGAATCAGTCAAACATTTCAGGCCTTACTTGTTGAAGTCCCACACCAAAGTCATTGTGCCATACTCTGCGGTTAGAAATCTTCTGGTGCAAAAGGATCTTGGTGAAAAATGAGCACATTGGGTCACAGCTCTCCAGGAATATGACCTGGAAATAAAACCTTTGAATATTGTTAGGGGACAAGGACTCTGCAAGCTAGCCGCTGGGACTGCGGACAGTTCTGAACCTGAGTTGCATTTTTTTAGTGAACCTTCATTATTTGAAAGGGAATTTTTTCCGATCTCTAATCCTCCTGATTATTGGTATAATGATATTAAGTTCTTTTTATTGCATGGGAATGCTTCTGAACATTTAGACCCACGTAATAAAATAGCTTTGAGATTGAGATCTTCCCCTTATCAGCTTATTGATAAAATTTTATTTAGAAAGAATTTCGAAGGATTTCTCCTTCGTTGTCTAGAAAGAAATGAGGCTGATAATGTGTTATCTCAACTACATGCAAGACTAGCTGGAAGACATTTTAGCGGAGAAACTACCGTGCATAAGATACTTAAAGCTGGTTACTACCGGCCTACATTGTTCAAAGATGCGTATGCTTTTTCCAGAAAGTGTCAAGAGTGTCAAAGAGCAGGAGGTAGATTGAAGAAGGCAGCGTTACCCCTCCAACCGGTCATCATCGAGGTTCCATTTCAGCAATGGGGTTTGGATATTGTTGGCCCAATCACACCTGCCTCTTCACAACAACATAAATACATTCTGACAGCAACAGACTACTTCACTAGATGGGTTGAAGCCATTCCTTTGCGAGTGGTCAATTCGGAACAAGTGATCTCTTTCCTTGAATCTTTTATTATCACCAGATTTGGTGCTCCTGAATCTTTAATATTCGACAATGCAACTTATTTCTCTTCTGTTAGGTTAACTGAGTATGCATTGGAAAAGGGAATAAAATTAAAGTATTCTGCTAATTACTACCCTCAGGGTAACGGGTTAGCATAATCCTCTAATAAAAAATTTGATCAAGATTCTGAAATGTACTGTGGCTAACCATCATAGGAATTGGAATACTGCTCTGTCCAATGCTTTGTGGGCTGACAGAGTGACCCCCAAAGATGCTACAGGAAACTCTCCCTTTTTCCTAGTATATGGCAAGGAAGCTATTTTGCCTCCGCATTTGTTCTTACCTTCATTACAGCTTTCTCAGTCAGTGCAGGAGATACCATGTTCCACCATGGAACATCGAATTTATACCTTGCATAAATTAGAAGAAGATAGGGAGTTGGTTAAGAAGAAATTTTAAAAACACCAGCAGACTGTGAAGCGTTGGTTTGACCGCAAAAAATTAGTCAGTCGAGATCTAGAGGTAGGTGACTTGGTCCTGAAATGGGACAAGGAGCACGAAGATAAAGGAAAACATACGAAATTCCAATACCTGTGGCTGGGACCATTTATTATTATAGAAAAACTTGGTCCTAGAACTTTCAGGTTACAAACATTGGAAGGTGACATTGACATCTTTCCAATAAATGGTCACCTAATCAAGAAATATTTCTGCTGATCCCCCCTCAAGGGATCATCCTGTATATATTTGGTGAGGTGTGTTTGTTTTTTTTTGCTTTGATTGGTTTGTATTTTTCCCATATTAATTTGTTTTTTTCTTTGTGTGTTTTAAAGTCTGATCAATCCATCAAACTTCAAACTGAGGACTGTTTCTGATTTCTGTAACTTGTCTGGAAAATCATGCACAAAGACATTCCCATCCTGAAAATGTCATTCTGTTTTACTTCCTGGACAGAGAATGGTGTTTTCATCGTTCTGAATTTTACCAGAAATTTTTTAAACTGTATTAATATTAATTAATTATATCAGTTTATGCAAGGATTTGTCCAAAGGGATTGGAACAGTGTTTGGTAAGGTCATCTATTTAAATCTTTTATGCCATTCCTTCTCATAAAGAGGATCAGATTTGCCTCCCTATCTGCTAAGATGATCTCATCTGAGATTAAACAATAATTACGTTCTGGGTAAGGATGGACTGGAACATTTCTAAGAAACAATATGAAGGACAGAAGGTCTAATAATGAGCTGATCTGTTCAAAATCATAGGTTTGCGTTCAGTAACATTGTCGTCTCTGGTTACCAAGCATGGGAAATGACCCTTAGATAAAACCCTAAGGGATGAAAGGTCTCATCACGATCCGGTTCATTTTACTGTAGTGTAAACTGGTGACTGACATGGTTACTATCTGGTTACCAAGCCTGGGCCATGGCCTTCATGAATAATACTATTAAAAGAAAATAATAGTGATGGTCCACCCCGACCAGAATTGTACATTTATAACTAGCAGATGGGATACTGGCATTCTGTGGGATATGGAGCAACCCTATCGAGGCTATGGACACCCGCTGGCAGCAGGGCCATGCTTATGGTATTGATATTTTATTTTTCAAGGCTAAGCCATTTGCTGTTTTACTCTTTAAGGACTGATTTTTGTTGGAAATATGATTTTATCAAATAAATGAATGAAACTGTAATTCTCTGGTAATTTTCAGCACTGTGAAATACTTGAATCTGTTTGGGATGTTAAAATAGTGATTGCTATATAATGGCTCATATTAAGGATTTAATTTCTTTGTTCACATGATTTCAGGATTACAGAATAGAGATAACTATTCCGCCCAGCAAGTCGCCATCTGTTGTACTCCTGCTCAACAGCCTTTAAAACATTATTTCATCAAACAAAATCCTATTTTGTTTGATGAAATGTTCGAATTTTAAAGGGGTAAATCCAATGAACTTTTAGCTACTGAAAGGGTGGTATTTCTCGAACTACTGATTCAGTGAAATTTCACATTTTCAAACAACCTTTGCGAATTATATGAAATTAATGAAATCACTACTGTAAGGCTATTTGTTTGGGTAGAGTTATACTATGAAAATCAAAGGGTGAGCATAAATAATTTTTATATCGTTTATTGTCATTCTACCATTGAATTTTATAAAAAAAAAACATTATAAATCAATGTTATGCCTTGATTTCATTATTGTCATGGTTGATAAGGCTGACATATTATAATGGCTCGTATTGGTGTAATTTATCGCCTTACCATAAATATTATCACAAGGCTGGTTAGTGATATTGTATGGTTGATGCATTATGACTTTGGTAAACCTATGGTATCAAACACCAAATTGTTTTATGTGTCATATCCACCATGTCTTTTGGTTTCAAACCCTAGTCGATGTTGCCATACCAGTTAACGTTGATTGTTATGTGGTTTATATTCCAAAGTTTTGATTAGATGGTCTACATTATGATTTATCGTGTGCCACCTTTGTATGGTGAATTGCACTTACGGTTAGGCTGATATTTATTTGGTCATCGTCGGATTGATTTATGCTATAGCCTCCATCCTGATTCACCTTCCATGAAGCCATTATTCCATCATGATGCTGGTACTCGACCTGTCTATCACGTTTAAGCCTTGGTACTTAGACCCTTGCGTGGCTGCCTGCAAATTGAACACTTGTTTGTTTGTACAGCAAAGGGCTCCATATTATTAATGCTAGTCGAATAATGATAACTTCAGTGATCTCGAGTCTTCTACCGTCATTTCCCCTCAATTGATTACTTCTCAGAGCACTGATGGATTCATTCTCACAGGAGTATACTCTGTGTTTATGCATGGCTTACTTCGTTCATTACCTGGTCTCGCTCAGTCTTCGTTTCAAGTGCTCACGATTCAGTTTTCTGTCTGTGGTTAAGCTATGGCACTCATTTCGTGTGCATTTATGCACTTGGATTCAGCCAGGGATGGCGCCGGTAGTAAGGGTGGAGCCGTACGAAATGATATTGCTTGATTCTAACCCTGAACTGTTATCCCAGGTTGAGGATGTTGGCTGGCTGCCTTTCGTGAAGAATTTTTCGGATTCTAACCCGGAAGTCACTATGGTTTTTGCTCTCTCTATGGTGGATTTTCAAGCAGAGGTTGGTGATCTTCGTTTTAGGGTAGATGAACGCTCGGTGGCGGTCACAACAGGTTTGTCATTAATCGGTGAGAGATGGTTCAAATACAAACCAATGAAGATTACAGAATGGCGACAGTTGCTTAAGAACCCTACTCAAGAGGTCTCATTTCGAACCGGGGTAGCTCGCAGGTATTTCAAGAAAGAAAGGCGTCCTGTTCTTGATTTTATTCATAGGTATCTAACGTGTGAAGGCTGTTTATCATCAGCGTATGTATATCACCTTCGGCTCATATCGGCATTCATAGGTTTTCCACTGAGCTTGCCTTATTATCTGTTGCATAGTTTGTTCAAAATGTCTAATGCAATAAAAAAGGGTCCAAAGCACGTCAGTCACAGTCTTTTTCATCATGGTTTGGTTCGTATGTTGATTGACCAGGAGTTGTTGAAGTCGAATAGGTCTTGGGATGAGTTCGTAGAGTCAAATGGTTTTTCCCTGTTTTGTCATTGTATGTTTGATAACCCTAAAGATTGCAATAAACATAAAGGGCCGAGCCCAGTCTCAGTCCCTTCATCGCGTAAACCCTTGTCAAGTCCGGGCCGTATGAATTCTGAACCCTGCAAAGATCCTGTGGTTAATCCAGTGAAACGCACTAACACTCCTATAGCCTCTAAGCGCATGAGGAAGGTGTCCTCCCTATCACCAACTACGCCACAAAATAACAATGAGAAAATTGGTAATCGTGGACGAGATAGACCGAGTTCTAAATTGGTGGGTAGATTCACCAGAGGTATGGCAAAGGGTAAGTCTGTCAAGAACCCCGAGTCCGATAAGGCTCATATTGAGACTGTGGTAATTGATGATGAGTTCGAAGATATTGGTCTTCCTGTGAGCGATGAACCTATGGAGCATGGGCTCAATTCGAACCCTGATCATGATAACCCTCCTGTGACTGGTGATGATACTCCTGTGGTTGACAAAGAATTACAGGTTGATCCTGTTATTGGCCGTAAAATTGAAGAAAAACATGCGAAACCAAGCCCTCCTGATTGTTATTGTATCGATGATATGATGCATCCTCTGTTTATCAATTGTCTTTTAGACAAAATTCGTAGAATGGAGGAGAGGGTGAATGAAGTAGCAGCAAATCATGACTTGATGAAGGCTGTTAATGTTGAGCTGAAGGAGAAAGTGGTTTCCAGCGATAAACATCTTTTACGCTTGAAGAATCACAAGAATAAACTTATCCGGAGAGTCCTTAAGTTACAGGATGATAATGATAAGAATGAAGAAAAACTCCGAGAGCTTAATGCTCAGATCGCGCTCATGCAGTTTAAGACTAGATCGCCCAGTAATTCCGGTGGTGTGAATATTCAAGTTTTCAATGCGCCTATGAATATATAATGTTGTCGGGTTTACTTGCTGTTGGTTTTAATTTTGAAGTTCTGATGGTTTGATGATTGAAGTATTTTTTTGCGCAGGTATGATTTATCTTAGTTTTGTTTATTATATTGCATTATTCATTTTAATTTATATTTGTGTTTTGATTTTGTTATTCGATTTATTGCAGGTGCCATGGTTGCTGTTTATGCCCAGTTTTTTATCACTGTTATTTTTGGATACCTCCCCCATCAATCGGAACAGATCAAAGACCAAACTCTCCAGGTGTTGTTTTATCGTTGGAGTTTTCGATTTTCATGGATCGAATCGTTGTAATTTCATAGTGTTTTTACCTATATGGAAAATGACATGTTCTACTTGTCATTTTAATTGGAAATTAGTTAGACGATTCGATGTGGGTGATCTCTAGTTTGTAGGAATGTTTATTTTTGAAAAACATGTATTAAAGGAGAGATAGTGAATGGAAAAGTGGTCGATAGTTGATGGGAGGAAAGAACGAGACTCTGGTTTAATTTACCTGCAACTTTGGACAGATATCTGTCTGCAGCTACGATATATTAGACTAGTGACATTCTAAATATATGTTTACAGTTTGTACTTGGCATATAGTTTCGTTTGTCTATCAGGCTTGTCCTTTCTTTTCTATTTTAATTATGTTTGTTATCATTTTCTAAAGAATTTTGCAAACATTCATGTTTTGGATAGTTATCGATTTTAAGAGCTTTCAATTATGCTGATATGTCATGTTGTATATTTGATGATCTAATCATCGTTATATAATGTGTAATGATTATTGCATGGTTTTGGTTAATGTTTAAACTTCTTTGAATATGATCAAGTGTATTCATGCAGTATTTTATTAGCATCAATTGGTTGCAGGTTAAATCTTTCTTGCTCCTGATCAGGATAGTATGTAGGCTTAGATAATATGTTTTGTATTTTCTATTAATTATACTATTTGAAAAATCTAGTCGAATCAGATCCATCTATATAGATTATATCCATATTATTTATTTTTGTAATTATTGTATAAGGTGTAAATAATATATCTTTGTAAGTCATTAACTCTGCTAATATTTATTTTCCCGTTCTTGTGTTTAGAATCGGCTTATGTAAATAGATTAAATCTGACAGTTGTTATTTTGCAAAACATAACATGAATTAACTCTTGTAATCATAAGCATAGGTTTGATTAACAATCAGTAGCGTTAGTTTTAACCATTAGACAATTAGTCTTCCAGGCCAACATAGCCTTTAAACCTGTCGGGAACAACCATCCCAAACAGCTTGGAGCCTGTTCTAAGGATCCCGGTCTGGGTTGTTTTCCCCCGTTGTGTGCATAGTCATCTACACCCGTCAACACCATCATAAAATAAAACTCATTGATACCATATCTCATTTTATTCGAGAGCTTGTAAGCAATTTAGAGAAATATGTTTAGAATTTTGTAAATCTCGAGACCAGTTGGTTGGCATCTTTCAAAGACATAATTTTATTGATAACTAGTCATGAAATGTATAACGTAGAATTTAAGGGGGATTGTAGGATTGTAGGTGGTCGTACATATCCAACAATTTGTTCTAGTCACCTCGAGATACCGTTCAGGGACACCTGGTGGACTTGGGACCAGTGCGCAAAAAACCTCACAGAGCGGAAATTTTGATTTCTGTCAACTCCTACTAGTGTGTTTGGGCATGGGAAATATGGCAATGCCAACTGCATCCCCACCATCTGTGGCTTTCCAGATTTGGCCCTCGTTGGCGTGACTGCATTGTCCCCTACTGAGCGAAACCCTAGCTCCATAAATGACCGTAAACGGAGGTCTCTGGGAAATGGAGAAGAGGGAGAGGCCCTACCCTAGCTAAAATCCCATGTCACGAATCCAACGGATTCGACGGTTCGTCCATCAAAGGCTCGAGCATCGATCTATGGTGAGTTGCAGGTCACCTCCAGATATTGTTCAGGGACACCTCGTGGACTTGGGCCCCGTGCTCAAAAAACCTCACGAAGCAGCAATTATGAATTCTGTCAACTCCTGCTAGTGTGTTTGGGCATGGGAAATATGGCAATGCCAACCACATCCCCACCATCCGTGGCTTTCTAGCTTTGGCCCTCCTTGGCGTGGCTGCATTGTCCCCTACAAAGCAAAACCCTAGCTCAAGAAACCACCATAGACGGAGGTCACTGGGCAATGGAGAGGAGGGAGAGCCCCCCCCCCCCCCAGCTAAAATCCCACGTCATGAATCCAACGGAATCGACGGTTCGTCGATCGGAGGCCCGATCATCGATCTATGGCGAGTTGCAGGTCACCTCCACACACTGTTCAAGTACACCTAGTGGACTTGGGACCGGCGTGCAAAAAACCTCACGGAGCGACAATTTTGAATTCTGTCAACTCCTGCTAGTGTGTTTGGGCATGGGAAATATGGCAATTCCAACCGCATCCCCACCATCCGTGGCTTTCCAGCTTTGGCCCTCGTTGGCGTGACTACATTTTCCCCTACTGAGTGAAACCCTAGCTCCAGAAACAACCGTAGACAGAGGTCACTGGGAAATGAACAGGAGGCAGAGGCCAACCCCTAGCTAAAATCCCACGTCACGAATCCAACGGAATCGACAGTTTGTCGATCGAAGGCCCGACCATCAATCTATGGAAAGTTGCAGGTCACCTCCACATACCGTTCAGGGACACCTGGTGGACTTGGGCCCGGTGCACAAAAAACCTCACGGAGCGGAAATTTTGAATTCTGTCACCTCCTTCTAGTGTGTTTGGGCATGGGAAATATGGAAATTCCAGCCATAGCCCCACCATCCATGGCTTCCCAGCTTTGGCCCTCATTGGCATGACTGCATTGCCCCCTACTGAGTGAAACCCTAGCTCCAAAAACCACCATAGATAGAGGTCACTGGGCAATGGAGAGGAGGGAGAGCCCCCCCCTCCCCCCCCTAGCTAAAATCCCACGTCACGAATCCAACGGAATATACAGTTTTTCGATCGGAGGCCCGAGCGTCGATCTATGGTGAGTTGCAGGTCACCTCCATATACCGTTCAGGGACACCTGGTGGACGTGGGCCCAATGTGCAAGAAACCTCACGGAGCGGCAATTCTGAATTCTGTCAACTCCTGCTAGTGTGTTTGGGCATGGGAAATATGGCAATGCCAACTGCATCCCCACCATCCGTGGCTTTCTAGCTTTGGCCCTCCTTGGTGTGACTGCATTGTCCCCTACTGAGCGAAACCATAGCTCCAGAAACCACCGTAGATGGAGGTCACCAGGCAATGGACAGGAGGGAGAGGCCCCCCCCTAGCTAAAATCCCATGTCACGAATCCAACGGAATTGACGGTTCGTCGATCGGAGGCCCGAGCAATGATCTATGGTGAGTTGCAGGTCACCTCCAGATACCATTCAAGGACACCTGGTGGACTTGGGCTCGGTGCGCAGAAAACCTCACGGAGCGGAAATTTTGAACTCTGTCAACTCCTGCTAGTGTGTTTGGGCATGGGAAATATGGCAATGCCAACCGCACCCCCACCATCTGTGGCTTTCTAGCTTTGGACCTCATTGGCGTAACTGCATTGTCCCCTACTGAGCGAAACCCTAGCTTTAGAAACCACCATAGACGGAGGGCATCGGGCAATGGACAGGAGGGAAAGGCCCCCCCCTAGATAAAATCCCACGTCACGAATCCAATGGAATCGACGGTTCATCGATCGGGGGCTCGAGCATCAATCTATGGTGAGTTGCAGGTCACCTCCACATACCGTTCAGTGACACTTGGTGGACTTGGGCCTAGTGCGCAAAAAACCACACAGAGTGAAAATTTTGAATTCTGTCAACTCCTGCTAGTGTGTTTCGGCAAAGGAAATATGGAAATGCCAACCGCACAACCACCATCCGTGGCTTTCCATCTTTGGCCCTCGTTGGCCTGATTGCATTGTCCCATAGTGAGCGAAACCATAGCTTCAGAAACCACCGTAGATGGAGGTCATCGAGCAATGGATAGGAGGGAGAGCCCCCCCCCCCTAGCTAAAATCCCACGTCATGAATCAAACGGAATCTATGGTTCGTCGATCGGATACCCGAGCATCGATCTATGGGGAGTTGTAGGTCACCTCCAGATACCGTTTAGGGACACCTCGTGGACTTGAGCCCGATGCGCAAAAACCCTCACAGAGCGACAATTTTGAATTTTGTCAACTCCTGCTAGTGTGTTTGGGCATGGGAAATATGGCAATGCCAATTGCACCCCCACCATCCGTGGCTTTCAAGCTTTGGCCCTCATTGGCGTGATTGCATTGTCCCCTACTGAGCGAAACCCTAGCAAGTCTAGCTGATAAACATGCCTAAGTAAAAATATGGTGCGTTACAGTCCATGCGTGCCAAGTGGCATCTCGGAAAAAATATACACATGTACTAGTGTTAACATGTTGCATTAACAATATAATTTAAATTTTGAGTTAAAAACATTGGTTTTTCTTTAATATAGCTTTTGTTTATAGATATAAACCTACACCATGCATATTATAGAACTTATTAGGTTAAGGGTTACACTCGACATTTTTCTTTAGGGTACTGGGAAAAGGAAAAATATTGCTTCCACCCACATATACTTTGTGTTTACTTACACATGTTGCATGCTTTTCCCTACAAAATGCCA
>LPNX011140615.1:434148-531575 GCA_001517045.1 Pseudotsuga menziesii | reverse complement strand
AAATACAATTGAGTGAATATATAATTTAAAATTAAAAAACATGAAAATGACAATATATTATTTTATAAAAAAATGTGAAAAGACACTTTTATGAATTATGAGTATTTTATTTGAAAATGACAATAATATTATTTTATGAAAAAGTGAATTGTGAGTACTTTACTTGAAAATAAAAATAATATTATTTTATGAAAAAGTGAATTGTGAGTACTTTACTTGAAAATAAAAATAATATTATTTTATGAGAAAGTGTGAAATGACTTTTATTGTAAGTACTTCACTTTATGACTTCAAAGTACTTGTACCACTACCTTGGTTAACTATAGATTTTCATCCACCATAGAAAATGTGACAAATAAGCATTCTTAACTCATGCAATGCCACCTCAACCATGGGGGATGATGTCATCTACTAGAATGTAATTGGTTGATTTTTATAGTACATTTTGGTCCTTTTGAGGCCCATTTTTGACCTCAAATTCTCTCTAATGATCAACCGTCTCTTATGAAGCATCACTTAATAGCTTCATGTTCGATGCCATAGGTTTGGTCATGCAGTCCATCATCCTGAACCTCTTCAGGATCTCTACTGCATACTTCCCTTGTCCAAGGAAGATTCCATCTGCACTCTTCCACACCTCCTTACCTAGAACAATAGTGCCTCGACACATAACAGGAGTATCACTGGTCTTCCGTCTTCAACCTTGAAGCAAAGGTTGGAATCCTCTTTACTCTTAGTAAAGCTTAGAGTCATTAGTGATCTATCCATCCTGTCATATCATGTCGAACCTCAGGATATTCTGTAGTCACTCCCTCTGAAGCGAAGCATCTTACTCCCTTTGTCTTTTGTACTCTATGCACTGAACATTATGTACCAGAGTGACAAGTAGTGTCCATATTGGATACCAAGATCCTCTATTTTGAACTTTTCCAAAAGTTCTTCTCACATCCATCTGTGAGGTTGTCATCCTTTATCAACCTTGTAGCAACGGTTAAAATATTCATCAAGCTCATCATGTATGTGTTATCCCATGGGTGTCTTCTGAACTCGTACAAGGCCTTCCTTCATTTATACACATGATCATGTCATGTGACTTCACTTCTAGTAGCTGTAAATGTTTCTTTGTAGTTTATGCCTTCTTTTCATGAGAAGCCTCGTGCTACGAATCATGCTTTGTATCCCACGATGTTTCCATCTACTGCATGATGGAGCTACGAACTTCTTTTCATGTATTGATACTGCATCGTAGACATCATTCTTCTTGAACTGGTCATCCATTTCTTCTTGGTTTCTTCTTCATGGCTGGAAGGTTCGGTATCAATGATGTCACTGTATTCGTCATATTATTCTTTGTCTTTGAACTGTCGTCACTTGTTCTTCGGAACAAGTCTTCATTCTTCTTTGCTTGTAGGCGATTATGTGTGCGGCCTTTCCTACAAGTTAAATGCAATTGTATGGTTAGAAACATTTCATAAGGAATATTTATACTGGAAAATACTTATGCATAAATATGTGATCATGCAACTACTTTAGCCAATACAACATTCATCCATATCTCACTGAAACTTTCTAGATGCCTTCCATGTCTACCAGGACAACATTGAGATTGTGCACTAATCCAATATGTCAGCAAAGAGCTTTCATTCTAGATAAGTAGCGATGGAGAATTTGTATAGCACCATGAGCTACTTACCTATCACATGCATATTAGTAGTATATTGTCGTTAATGCAAACATCCTATCATGCATGATACATCAACTGAATATGAACAAATGCATAACAAAAAAATATCATGAAATGACAATTGAATACTTATCTTTATTTGTTTAGTGGGTAGACTCCTTCTTGAGCCTTTAGCTTCATCGTCTTCTTCATTCATAATAGCATCATTTCTTATCCAAAAGCTAAGGTGGATAAGAAGTTCTTCAAGAGTTGAGTTCTTCATATTCCTCATTGCTTGAGGGATCTTCTTTGGATGGTAAGAGCTTGATCTTTAGTTGCTCCCACCTTCTCTTCTCGAGCTTCTTCTTCTTGTGAGTTCTCTTCCCAGAGTCTATTGAAATTAATCACTTCCTTCTGGCACACATTCCTTGAATGAATGAATCCCACGATCCTGAGAGGCCATTCAAAATGGCCATCACCACTTCTGCATTCTTCACTTCTGCTTCAAGTTGTTCTTTGATTTGAGAGACTCTTATGACTGCATGGTCTCTGCATTCTGGATCTTCACATTCTTCAACTGGTTTCTTAGGGTCATATTCTGATTTCTGTTCTTCCATTCAAATAGCTTGAAATTCTGGAAGACCTTCAACAACTTTGCTTGCAATAGGTAGTGCTCTGTAATGCACATGTGCAAGCCTTCTATGCCAAAGCTCATTTGGCTCTATTGTTTCATGGATAAAGGCTTGTTCTGGATGGCCCTTCAATTTGTACAAGACTCCTTCTTGTTCTCTAATCACTACTGCATCATCGATAGTCTTTCCTTTTGGTCACATGATGACTTGACCATCTATGAATGCAACCCACATTCCTTTTGCATTAATGCTGAAATGGATAGAAGGTTCTTCTTGAGTCCTGGAACAAACAATACTTCTTTCATTGTTAGAGACTTACCAGAGTCTAGCTTGTATGAAGATTCCCCACTACCTTTTATTGGATATTGGTAGTCATCTCCTAGTTTCACCTTGTGAGGTGATTCATGTTCTGATAGTCTTACAAAGGATTCCTTGAATCCCATTATATGTTTGGAAGCCCCACTGTCTATAAGCCAATCATCGCTTCCATAAGTAATGTTACCTATGAGAGCTGATATCAGAACATATTCATCCTTGCTTGAAGAATCTTCACTTTCATATCTGGATCTCTTTCTGGATGGTTCATCATCCTCTGCAGCATGAGCATGATGTCTTCTTTGGCCTTGACCAAGTTCTTCTTGTGAAAGGCTTCTAACCTCATCTCCCTCTGAAACTGGAACCTCTATACTCATGTAGGTGTCCAATCCATTTTCTTCAGAGAGATCAAATACTTCTATGCTTGGAAGTTGTCAACTTCACCAAGATTATCATCAAGCTGTTGTGATAGATCACTTTGAAATGAGAACCTCAAATGAAAATAGCAAAGGATTAGATCTTACCGATTTGAGGTGTCCGTCTTGGTTCCGGAGCTCGCTGATCTAGGGTTTACCACAGAAACCCTAATTTTCAAAACTTCGAATATTTCAGATCTGATTGGATAGACAGATAGATTTCTTCAAATGGAGTTGTCCAATGTACTCCTTTTCTAAAAACAGTGGAGGGAAGCTCCCGGAACAGGAAGCCCTAGATTTCCAATTTCTTCTGCAGAAATTCGTGTTACTGTTTCTGTGATATCTCTGAAATTACTGATCCTTTGTGTTTGAAATTTCGTAATGAGGTAACGACACATGTTCCTGATCCAACACCGTAGGTTGCATCAGAATTGGTTTAACAATTTTGGATTTATGATCCTTTTCCCAAGGTGACCTATTACAGGACTTTTCAGAACAATGAAGTTGTACGGAATGCCACGTGTCACAGGTATATCTTCTGAGTATGAAATTCGGACTACTAAAATTAAAGTCTGTTCCCTTTTTGGAACATCTTCAAGAATTCCATTTGGACCTCTGTAGCCAAATATATTGCAGATCTCCCCAGATGTCCTGTTTAGGGATGAATTCTGGAAGAGGCCGGAACACTAAATTGGAGGGATCATATCTCCGAGAATATAACGAATATGAGAATTTTTTTTGGGCACAGTGTTCATTAGGATTTTATATTTGGCCCCTGCAATGTTCAGCTTCTAAGACTGCGCCAACCTCTGAATATAGCGACTGTACCAAAAATTATCAGTTTTCGTATTTAGGGTTTTTCAAGCTTGGGGTCAAACTAGGGTTTGACTTTCCTGAAGATTTACCCAACCAAAATTCTTGATCCAGGTCTCTAAACTTTGGTTTTGATGAGGAGAACAATCCTATGCTGTTCTCACTCAAAAATTCCTCTTCTATAGAAATCCCTAATTTCCGCATCGAAAACTGAAAATGCTCATAATCGAATTCTGCTTCGACAGAAAGATGCGCCCTAAGGAGGAGAGTTGTTCCACCTTACTTTTGCTGAAAATCTATGGAGGAAGATCCACAAACTAGGAATCCCTAGTTCCCGTAGCTGAACAGTGTCTTCTTCTCATGTTAGCTCTGATACCATGTTAGTTTTTCAACGTTAAGCTAGCATTATGTTAGGATCTTTACTGAGAGAATAACAAGTACAACAATATAACATAAGCACATCACAAGAGACAAGAGACACAAAGAGTTTTTCTTGGGGAAACCATAAAGGAGAAAACCCTGCGACTTCCTCACAGATAGAATCAGCACTAAAAATAGTAAAAGCCCCAAAGCAGTAATCTTCTTCTTGTGTCTAGTCCCAGTATTTCCTTCCTCACTAATGCGCCACACTTGAGTGAGAGTGAATGATGTGTGTGATAAATAAGGAGTCTCACTCTCTATTTATATTCTTCCGTTCACTTGAAGTGCACTCAATCATGTCAGCCTAACTTAACAATTACTTACTAGAGCCTACACCTTAATGAGTGTATAATAACTCTAGTGCCCCAAAACTATGGGGAATTTAACAATGACTTGACATGACTTGTTTACGTTATTGATTCTCCCGATCGGAACATCGGGGCGTGACAACATGACTCAAATACATAATAGAAAAATCCCGGAATAAACATCGGTTTACAATACATAAGATACATAGAAGAATACATTTAGAAGTTACATATACATCAACACTGACTCTTCAAAAGCGCAAGAAAAGGGGAAATCAAAGAACAAGGAGCCAAAAGCATCTGATTTGAATCAACAAACTTTCGAAAGGGCCTCTGGGTTTAAGAGGAAAAATAAAAAGCGTCCCTATTGTATGAGGGGTTTTCATCCATAAGACTCATGCATGAAGAAGGCCCTTGACCAAATGAAAGCTCTATGTGTTCAGAACAATAATTCCCTTCCATGAAGAGTAGTGATGTCAGATGATGAATATCAGACTAGAGAAGATGAGATATGCTTACATGCAAGCCTCTCTCCGTCGAAGGCTTATGTGATAGATTCTGGAGCATCCAACCACATGATTTATTTCATAGAATCCTTCATCACTTTCCCTCTATCAGGAGGACCTAGCAGTCATATGGTAGATGACTCTAAAATCCCAGATGTTGAGATAGGTTCAGATAAAATCCAGCAAGATGATTTCATGCCCTCTCCTACATAAAAGAAAATTGTTGAAGATGAAGAAGAAGTAAATTTTTCCCTCCAGTCAATTCGAATGGAAGAAAGTCTTCATGAAGTGACTCCTTCTCTTGTTGCTCCAGAAGTGTATGAGATATTTGATATCTCATATCCTCAATTGGCTGATCCAGAAGAAGACATTCAAATCTCTGTTTGTGAAGAAAAACACTCTTCCTATTCTTTGCAAAATTTCTCCACTAATTCTTTAAATTTTGTGCATAGTTTAACCGATAACTGTTTTAGAAATGGTAGAGGAATTTGATTTCTCTATCTATAATGATGTTGTTGGTGTGCATATAAGTAATACCAATGATATTCTAGAAATAATATCAAATTATAAGAGTGATCCATTCACTCTCATTAATCTAGACCTTCCAGTAAATTCCTACAGGATTACATGCACCAAAAATCAGAATTTTGAAGAAGGAGAAAATTGTGCATCCACCATATCGGTGGAGCAAAGTTTTGGATCTGTTATGTATCTTTTTGGATCTGATTTATTTTTTGATCCGATAATATGTGATTCAGGTTTCAATATTCAATACCTTTCAGTATTGCTTATAACTGGTTTCACCAGTTTTGGTGTGACAAATCAAGCACCGCAAGTCTCTTTCAATTTTGTTGTCGAGGATTCGATGATAGTTCTTTCCTATGAATTTGCTGATATCATATTTTGTGAATTATTGGATATTTCTGAAGCTATATATATCATGGAGTTCAATCATTCGCTCTCCATAGTCCGAGGGCTTCTCTACCTTTGGTGACATGCTCATCTCCTCATAGAACTAGTAAAGAGGGAGACATTCTGCATCTGCCTAGACACTTGCTCCTAACACTTGGGGCTGATTTTACCACTCATAGTTTGCTGTTCAAGGCTGACATACATCAGGTTCTTGGGTGTTCCTCACATGTTGTGAATTCTCAAGAACTTCTACCCTCTCTTCCGTTGATTTCAACTGCTCTACATGGGCCCAGTTTTCACCGTGCAACTGTTTATATTTCTGATTAAATTGGGTACATTGTTCTTTTTCCAAAGAGGAAGATTCCTCCAGATATAAGCATGTTGTTTGTATTCATGGGTTCACCTGCATAGAAGAACCAAGATACTGCTACTGCATAGTAGCAGCAAATATTTTCACAAGTTTTTCAAAATTTGTATTCCTTCTTTTTTTTTTGGGAGGTGGGGGGGGGGGTTAGTTCCCATGAGGTTTTCCCCCATTTACTCAGTTGTACTAAGAAACACTTTTTAATTATCTTCCAAATTGTATTTGGGTGACCTATGGTCTTGCTACCAGGGCCCACAATTGTCCAAGTTAGGATTCAGGGGGGGTGTTTGGATTATTAATCATCCCTTGGTCAAACATCTATTAGATTAATTATTGCCTAACTTAGGAACCTTAAATTAATTAAATGATTCCACTACTACAACTGGGTCCACATGTAATGGTCATTGAAGTGTGAGAGACAATACTAGAGGTTAACTACCACTTACTTCATGTGCATGCATCAGTGGGGGTGCCTCCTAGACCAATCCCTACATTTTAGGAGCCACTGGGAGTCCTAGAACTAGCCTACTTTAGTTAGTTGGAGTTAGCACTAGTTAGCCACAATTAGCTTTCACTTACCTTCACATGACTCACTATTAGTTAGCTAGCACGTGCCTTGCATGGATAATGCATGCATACATGTGGATGAGCACTTTTGTTCACCTACCACACTCAGTTGCACTGAATTAACTAGTTGTTATTGTCTGTTGGAGTTATTGGTCATCGGAGAGTTGATTTGTTGGACTCCGATATTGATTGGGAGACGTTCAGTTACATATTCAGTTAGATACAGTCTTATCCACTTGGAGAATTCGAATTCATTCCTCATGCATTCAAATTCTACCTATTTGTAATCTATTGTACACCCGATATTATGTTGATGAATATACTGTAAATTCGAGAGGAATACTTGTCTGTTTCCTGTGTAGTTTATTTTTCTTAGTTTGTATGTTCATCCTCCATTCAATTGTTGCAACATAATCATAACTCTCTGCTTGAATATGATATGGAATTCAAATTCTAATAAGAAAAAGAATGATCTGTTGTGAGTGATGACCCAAAATATGACCATCCCTCCAACCTTTTGATGATAAATTTTTCAACGTGGTCTACAGGTTTCATATACAGCCTTAACAGATTTTCTATGTTTATGTTGACTAGCTCTCTTGGTTTCTTTTTTATATCCTTTTTGGGTTATAGGAATGATATAGAACACTTAAATATTATAGTTTAATGTGTAATCGGGTTAGGAAAAGGCTAGGGAACCCCTAGTTTCCTCTATGGAAGGGCTCATAGCTAGTCTAGGATTGGACAAATTTAAACTTACTACATAATGGACAATTAATGCACTTTTTAATTCACAATAAAGGATTTGGTTTCCCCTTTTGGCATAGCGCATCGTTTCATCATTTTGTATTATTGTATTTTTTTAAGAAATAGAAGGGATCACTCATATCTAAAAAAAATATGCATATATATATAACTTAAAATTGATTGAAAAATAATAAAAATATGTATATGATTATGAAATATTTTTCTATATTGGTTACTCTTTTATTTATTTTTAATATAATTTTTTTTAACCAAACATTTTTATAATTTTTTAATTTTTCAATTAAAATTAAACTAAAAATAATATTATAATAATTTAATTATTAAGTCATTCTAAAATAATCTTAATTTGAGAAGATCATAAGTAGGATTTATTTTAGGGGTTTACTAAGTAGGAAATATCATAGCACATGTGTAAAGTCAAATTAGTGTTTGAATAAATATATTCTATATGTAAAGGTTGTGTGGATCCAATTGTGTTTAGATTCATAATTTAGTGTTTGAATAGGTATGATTTGTGAGTGAATGTGGTGTGACATTGATTAGAATATCTTTGTACAAAGTGTACTTAATCAAAAAGTTGTTCCCTATTTTGGAATATTTTTTCTCACAAAGATTTCATATTTCACCTTGCAATGTTATATCCTAATTTTATAGAGTAACCTTCCTAAAATCAAAAACATCATATCATTAAAGTAAAATTGAAATAAAAGTTTGAAATTTAAACATTGCATCCACAAATAAATATGGACCTTCATTATTGCAGGATTGATATCCAAGGTAAGTTAGTAGTTAATTGAAACATAAGAAAGGCCACTAAGGAAAAGTATTTTAAGCTCTTAAGATTTATGAGTTTTTTTCTTAAAGGGTTACAGAAATATGAAGAAAAATAATTTTGAGATTGGAAAGGTTGGAAACCTTTTTAAATTTATAATATAACTATTTAAATTTATTACTTGATTTTTTCAAGTAAATTATCTTTATGGATATTAGACTTTGATCATGTTACAAAGAAAATTTACACTTTATTGAGTGAGCTAGAGATAATTGACAAAAAAATTACATAATTTTTTAAATTTATATTGAAATTTTTTATGAATTTAAATAAATAACAAAAGAATTTTAAATATTAATAATAAAAATGGATCTACTATATACATTAAGAGTATGTGTAGTAAAGTATGAATAGGTCTAATGGTTAAGAACCTGTAGAATTATAAAATACAAGTTATAAAATTGTTATATATATGTGAACGGATGAATATTAGCAAAACATTTAAAGTGGTTTATCACACTTTTAAAGTAAAATATTATATCAAATATTTTATATCAAACTAAAAATTATAATTGAGAGATGTACTTTTTTCTTTCTTAATATCATGTCATAAATTCTAAAGGAGTCGTTATTCAAACTTCTTGATTGTAACTTTGAAAGATCACATTGTTGTTTGTCCTTTTCTGTTGTCATAAATTCTAAAGGTGTCGTTATTCAAACTTCTTGATTGTAACTTTCAAAGATCACATTGTTGTTTGTCCTTTTCTGTTGGGAAATATGTTGATAAATATGGCATTGGCTTTTGTAAATCTGATAATTCCATTTTTCAAACTGACATGGATAATTTTCGAGCATTTAGAACAAGAAATGATTGTTGCCATAAGGCATTCGAAACCATTACTCTTCCATTAGTTCATAAGAAAATTAAACAGTACAGCAATGCATGACAGTTCAAATTCTATGTACCGGCAATATCATCCTACACAGTTCAACTCCCTATGAAGAAAATTTTTAATTGAAGATTTTTCACTCAATAAAACCAGTCATCTTCCAGACCGCGTCTCTGTGTTTGAGAGTCCTACCGAGGCCTTGATATGCTGAGAATGAAGCTATTTCATTCCGGGCAAGCTGCATGGTAATGAGCTCATGAGGTGGGACCATATTCCCTACACAATCCACACCATCATCTTCGCCACTATTATCATTATCATGTATCATCCCAAGTCTTTTCCTCCAGTACGCCGTATTCTTCTTCTCCTTCCAAAGTATCTCATTCCGAACAGGGATATTCACAGGAGCAGAAGAAAACTGATTTCCCCTCCTATTATTATTTTCATGACATATAGGAAACCCCTCATTTCCTACTATGCATTCTTCAACACCATTATACCCATTCTCCCCGGTACACTCCTGATTGGCCCCTGTATCAACAGCATCACCCCACAGATCCTCCTCGTTAAACTCTTCCATCGTTTCAGTGTTCTTAATACTTCTGGATTGTTGAAACCCAAAGAACTTGTCAATATAATAATTCTCCTTAGCTTTGGACGTTCCCAGCACAGGATTGCTCCCATCCATTGCCACCAAAGAGGTTTCTGCACTGTTTTTTTTTCCAAAATACAAATAAATTCCACTGACAAATTTGTATACCAGGCCAGTCAGATTGAGCCCATTCTAAACATCTTGGTTTTTTAATAAAATGTTCCTAAAATGGCAAAACCCTAATATTTTTTCTTCTCTGTTCCACGAATTTTTCATGTCAAAATCTAGAACTGCGAAGAACTGAGCCATCAACGAGATCCAGAAGGCGATTATTATAATTTCGAACTGTGATGTTGTGTCGTGATTTTGATGGTCTCTAATATTGTTTTCTGCAATGACGTGGAAAAGACAGGTGAGAGAGGGAAAGGTAACACGGTGGAGTGAAACACTTACCCTAATAAACCTTTCGGAGTGCACCTAAGGAAGCGCCTACAAAAGGGTGAAAGTGATAAGTGTTTGGAAGAAGGCTATTCATTGTCACTATTTGAATTTGGTTCGAAACTTCATAGCATGTATTTGTTGGAAATATTAATTATTTGTTGATTCTGATAGTATATCAGCTAACTTTGTAACAGAGCGTTGAGTCTCTTGTATATAAGTGAGTTGAATTAAATTAAATTGCTGAAGCTATGTTTTTAGGTGGATAGTTATTACCGTATTTAATGTAATTCTGTAAAAGTTTTATTATAAGAAGAAAATGATTGTCTCCGGAATATACAGATTAACAAACACAGAGAAAAGAAGTGTGGAGAAGAAGAAGGGAAAACTATGTGAAGAGTTTGAAGCTCAAGCTTCTGAGTGTTTTGCCAAAGTGTTGAGAGTCTAAGCTCTATAGAAGGCCAAAAATCTTTGTATATTTTTATTTTATTTTTAATTTAGGGCTGTAGTTTCTGGCTATGCCCTCACAATATATATAAATCCATAGTTTATGATTTAACCCAAGTTTTATTTAGCCTCACATCTTCTCCATATTTAATTGAGTAAATGTTGTTTACTGTTAGTGAAAGACACAAGTCTTAGTCTTATTTAATATTGGGTCCAGAAGTTTATTTTTCATATCCTAAGTCTTTTAGACCATGAAATTTAAAGTTGTTATGTGGAAGTAAAAGTAGGTGGAATCTTAGTGATTCTGTTCAGTTAAAAGTAAATCTGGTGAAAATTCTTTCACAATATAAATCCATAGTTTATGGTTTAATGCAAGTTTTATTTAGCATCACATCTTCTCCAAATTTAAGTGAGTGAATGTTGTTTACATTTACTATTAGTGAAAGACACAAGTCTTAGAATGTTATATAATATTGTGAGTGAGTCCCAATATCATTGTAATAATAATAATAATAATCTATTCTTAAGGTCACCGCCAAGCTAGACACCAAATTGGTGTATGAGACCCCCCTGTTTGTGGGACAAGGGACCCTCCTCTGGGTAGCGATTTAACTGCTAAAGTCTACAGAGGTGTACATACACTACCCCTTCTGGATTTGAACCCATGACCTCCTAAGAAGAAACACATGCTCTTAACCATGCTCTTGTTTGTAGAGTGTTATATAATATTGTGAGTGACTCCCAACATCTTTGTGTAGAAGTTTATCCCAAGTAAAAGACACAATAACTCTGTCCCAGTAATTCCAGCACAAGTATATTAAGTGACTAAGCCCTAAACTTTATGACTAAGCCGTAACTCAAATTTACAGCTGAAGCAGCCGTCTTTCCCCACAGTATTTTCGTTCCCCTCCACCTCTTGATGTTTCCTGGATCCACCGTAACGAATTTCATCGGTTACTTCCACTCCACATTTCCTCTATAACACGAACACCCGTTTACTGCCCATTTTGAATAATTGAGACAGATTATATTCTTTCCATAAGAACAGCATGAAGTTAAGGATGACAAAATATAATATATAATTTTCAGTTTTTGTCTTTGATGGCATCATTGCTTGCCTGTAAGATGCTGTTTCTCTTATACCTCGTCACCATCTCTATCGCTCAGAGTTTGGTTTGAGAATTTTTTATGTCTCTGTCGCTGGGTCTGGGTTTTTTATTTGAGAGATTTGTATGTCACCTACGCTTTCAGTTGGAAACCTTAGTTGGGGTTTGAAGATTTGATGTAAAGGGAAGACCAATTCTCAAACTTTAGGAGTTAAATATTAGCTTTCAGTTGGAAACGTTAGTTGGGGTTTTAAGATTTGATGTAAAGAGTGGGAAGACCAGTTCTCAAACTTCGGGAGTTAAATATTATTTTAAATGAGTTGGGGTCTTAGGATTTGAGGGAATGAGTAGGAATACCAATTCTCAAACTTTAGGACTTACTTGTTAAATTGAGTTGATGGTAGATATTCTTACAGGGAAGACCAATTCTCAAACTTGAAGAGTTACTTGTTAAAATGAGTTGGCGGTAGATATTCTTGTAGGCAAGACCAATTCTCAAACTTCAAGAGTTGCTTGTTAAAATGAGTTTGGGTTTTAAGATTTTGATCGAGTGAGTGGGAGGAACAATTCTAAAACTTTGGGAGTTACTTGTTAAAATGAATAGATGGTAGATATCTTGCACTTTGTTCTTAGCCATTATCAAAGGATTTTGTCAAATGATGTGATATATTGATCATTGCTGGGTTCATCTATTGCAAATAGCTTGTGTGCTGTACAAATTGAAAACCACTTATGTGATGGAGATGGATTCGTATGCCCATGCCGATTACCATTGGTGTCGTCTAACTTTTTAAATCTTCAGATTTATAAAGGAAATTTTAAGGTTGACACCCATCTCAATATTACACGGTATGCTCGGAACCATACACGCATACAATGTTCATTTGACATTCCTCTTGATAAATGCTATGTGGCTTCACCATTACATGTTATGGTCAAAATCATGCACACATATAGGGTTTAATGGGTGATCTGGTTAATGTTGAGAGAGTAATCTAAATGATTATTTGTATTTTTCCAAGTTAGTTTTTATAATTTAGTATTTTTTTTTGAAATTTTTTTTTTATAATTTAGCTTATATTTTTAGTTAAAATTGTTATTTTCATAGTTTTATGATTTTAATTATAAAAGTAGAATATACAATTTTAACATTTAAAATGGTTATTTTCATGGTTTATTATAATATTTTAATTATAAATATAAAATATACAATTTCAACATTCTAAAATTACAATTCCAACCATTTCAACTAAATTTATTTTAAAAACTAACTAAAATTTAAATATAAATTACAGAGCATTTACCTTACTCCAATGTGTAAGCTGTCAAAACACATGACTTACATATCTTACCTATTATGTAATGTTTAGACTCTTATAAAAATTATGATCTTATTAATTAAATTTTAATTAACAATACTAATTTTTTATAGTTAAATAGAACATTGTCTTTCAAATTTAAATATATTTAGCACTTTAAATTTTTATGTCAAAAAAAAATTATGTTTATAAATTTAATTAATCATATGATGTGTTTGTCCATTGGTTGTAGTTTAGGTGATTGGGATGAATGATAGTTACTCTTTTCATCTAGTTTAAATTCTTGTAAGTTGTTACGATGCACTTTACCGAGTGCACATTCAGGTGTACACCAAAGAGAGAGGACCAATTGAGCGATGGTGGTCATGGATGGACCCTTTGCTCCTCCTTTAAGGGTACTATGTATTAATGGCATTGATGACGACCCTTTAAAGAGGTTTTTAGATACTTCCATCTCACACCTTGAAGTTGTTGGTAGGTACCGAATTTCCTACAACAAGACGTCGAATAATCAATGGTCATCACTTCCATCCGACACCTTGAAGCCGTCATTTTTATTAAATCTCTACCGGATGTCATCTCCTAGGAGTCCAAATTTTGACGGCCTGTAGATGTCACTAGTGTATTAGAGTCATCGGATTGGATGGATATCCAACGATACATGCCACTCCAAATATGTCGGAAAACAGATGATCGTGTATAAATTTATAAAAAAAAAACACTTTCTGTGGTTTCCATATTTTCTTGTGCCACTATTCCAGACATTGGATTTTCCTCATATGCAAAGTGATTTGCATAGATTTGAGTAGAGCATAGGTTGGCCATGATTATTCTTTTACATTTGACTAATTTTGGCCATGCCCATTATAAAGAAACATGTTTTCTCCATGGAGCAAAGATCATTGAGTTGGATTACCTAAAGTAGAGAGGATAGATTAAAACACTAGCGTTTATAGGTAGGATGGATATATACCTTAGGATTTGACGAGGAGGTTTTACCATCAGATCAAGGTATAACATGCAAGGAATTAGAAGGGATATGGATTTGGAGAGGTGACAATTCTAAAGGAAAATAATCCTTAATATAACACCTATGTTGATGAGGATATTACATGCATACTTGGCATAGGGTGAATGGATATAGGTAGAAACTCTAATATTTCTATGTGGGGAACAAATGAAGGCAACTAAAGTGATTTTGGGACCAACTTGAATCTGTATTATGTTGAATTTGACCAAGAAATAACAACTTATTTTTATGTTTGATGATGATATGTATCAAATAGATGGACAATTTCTCATTCTTATTGGTAAACTATAATTCAACACATGTCTTCCTAATTCACATATCAATCATATATTTTAGGGGCATCAAATCATTCTCCCTCTTAGAATGTGAAGTTCATGTGAATTTCTAGAGGCACAATCCTACCAATACCAAGTGATGAGAAGCTCAGGTATGGGAGGGGTGAGACACACTTTCATTGTGTAAAAGGACAACATATATGAGATAATTATGCATAAGATTACGAACATTTATTTCTTATCTCTTATTCTCAAGTATTAACTACTATGTGAGAATACTGATTCTCTCATTTATGTCTCTCTTAGGACCTTGAGAATATGTGAGAAGAATATGGCAACCTAGAAGGTAGTGACAGATCTACGAGAATCTAAGTATTTTTCTTTACTATAGTTGACCATGATATTACTCATTTTGGTGCAATGGTCAATAACCATAATTCAAAGTACATATATGTCAATGTTTTCAATGGAATACCTAAGAGTATCTTCAAGAAGTATTTAGACATCATGGGAAATATGTCATTACAACAGTCATATTTTTAAATACACTTTCTAGCATTGTAATTAGGTTATCAATCACTGCGGTACCATTAATTGTAAAAGGATGCATATTTGTATCCTTATCATCTATCACAATCTTCACCACTTTCTTTGGCTTAAAAACTAAAATTTGCATTATATCAAATGCCTCTACTAAATACTTTGAAATAGAATCCCATTTGGGAATTGGAATGCCATATGTATTAGATCATAAAATTGATTTTGCAACAATTAACATGTGATTAAGATCATTGGAATTAAACTCCAGGGCATTTGGAAAATGATTTGGAGGAAACCAGAATGGTGCACATCAAATTGTCATTGAATTCTTATGGAATGTGTAATTAAGACACCTCACACAACCTAAAAAATATTCCTCAAACTCCTGTCAATTCCAAAATGAAAATTTTTAAGATTATCAAAACCCAATGAAGTTCAAAAAACAACTTTGAAATTAATTGAAGACAAGATGTAAGTTGGAACAAATATACACTATGTAAAGAATTTCAATTCCTCTCACCCAATATAAACAATATTGAAATGTTACACATCTCTCTGAAACCAAACAGTCAACAACACACTCCAAAATTTCTTGAGCTTGAGCATCTCCTACTGACTTCATAGTTACCTTGTATTCTTCTAGTTTTGTTAAAAACATTTTCTTCAACTATAGTTTTCTCTAACACAGCCTCAGATTTTGATATTTCCCATGTTAGAAAATATTTAATATTATGTGGAAATGAATGAATGTTGTACATGGGTTCCAGCCTCAAATATCTCACAATAAAGATAATAAATATTAGAAGTAGAGTTCACACTACAAGTATTCAATCTTCTTCTCTAACTACTGCAACTTCTACCTCAAGTATTGATTATCTTCCTAAATTTGCTCATTAATCGATGTGAATTCTTCCAAACTTGTGATTTTCAAATCCTTTCCCATGGTTTCTTTATTTCAACATGCACCTACTGAGGATACACTGCTATGATATCAATATTATTTATCAGCACTCAACCAACTCACAAGTGAATTCACCAATTTGGATTTATTAACTTTTACGATAAAAAACTGAATTATTATCTATTGTGTTGGTTTATTTAACCTTGTTATGTATTGTTCATGTCACTTACTATAGTGTAATTTTCCTTAACTATGCTACTGTGATCTTTAATTTATCTTCATTTTTATAGTTGGAGAAGGGGAAGGTTTCTAGACAAGATACTCTTAAGCATGCCATGTCTTTAATAGAAATGTATTTCATGGGTGAAAACATGAAGTTGGGAAACAATTCCATGACAATTCATTTTTTTTGTATAATTTCCAGTTTCTCGGCCGAGAAAAAAGTCGACATATTTTTTCGGCTGAGAGTTGTAATATATCTCAGACGAGAAATTAACCACAGTCTCTCGTCTGAGAGTTCTTCCATAGTTAGAAAATATTTCAGGCGAGAATTTTAAACTTTCTCGTCTGAGAGTATTCCCATATTTTTCACATTAAACTATCGAAAATGTTTATTGGCCGAGAGCTTAGATTCCTTTTTAAATCTCGGCCAAGAAATTTTTAACTATATAAAGGAAAACCCCCTCATGTAATATCTCAAATTTTAGACCTAACACTGATAGGCATGTGCATACTGATTATGATGATTATCTTGATGTTTTATTTTATATTGGGTCAAAGATCCCATTGCATATGAACATGATGATTTGTTTTATATATTGGGCGTAAGCCAATTATTGATGATATATGTATATGCTTGTTTGTGTTCGGCGTGGACCTTGAAGCACATGATTGATGAGATGTTTTGTGTTGAGTGAGGAGCTCTGGAACACTTGAGTGATTGATGAATTGTGTTGAGCGAGAAGCTTTGGAGCACATGACTACTTACCTTTGTGTTGAGTGAGAAGCTCTAGAACACATGAAAAGATAATTCGATGTGTTGGGAATAAGCCATGGATCCTTCCATGTTGATGTTGAGCATAAGATATGGAGCATCGGATCCTTGGCCATTGTATCCCTAGGTGTATCGTACAAGTACATCCTAGCATTTAGTGTTGAGCGAAAGCTCTAGAATTGCACTAGGTTTGTAACTCCCTGCTATAGGCGTTGAATATGGGGTTTGGTAAGTGTTAGGGGTTATTGAAAAGAATTTAATAACTTCAAAGTAAAAACAACTCAAGAATTTTTTTTGATCTCATCATACTTATTTATAAGTGATTAAATGAAATTTTGAATTTATGTATTCTCATCAAAGTACTGAAGAGCTACCATGTTATATGAGGGAAATCCAACATGCAAGCATGTTTAGAGTTTCCTAGCCTAGTAGACCTAAGCCACCTATCTACTTCACCTTAATGAAGAAGTTTCATTAAGTGTAGGGATCATGGTACATGATGCCCAAAGACAAATGTTAACAAGTGTTATAATACTATGTATTTTATACATAGTATATATAAAGAATTAATTATGATTAAATATGTAATTAAATAAAAGAAAGAAGAGAAGATCCATCAATTATTATGTATTATTAAATGATTAATAAATAGTATAATGCCTATGAAAGTTTAACTAGGAACTAGTTAAAAGTTCCTAAGTTAAGTATTCAAAATTACCCAAGTAATTAAAAAAGGCTTAAATCAAGAAATCAAGGATTTCTTGATTTAACTCTCCCTTTGACTGAAAATTATATCTATAAAGAATCAAGCAAAGAAAAGGTTTGGGGTTCTAATTTTGATCTTGGGAGAATTATTATTCTGCATGTTTTGGCTCTTGAGTGTTTTCTTGGAGAACTTTTTTGAGCGAGGAAAAGAGGATTGATTCAAAACTGAATACCAGTTAGGAAACCCTACCTTAGGAGCTGTAAGCTACTTGCATGTTGGAGTCCATCTTGGGGGGATCCAGATTAAAACCAGGAATGGTTCTGGGTCATGGTTGGGTAGAACGTAGTAGTTCCCAAGTGATTTGGTCATCAAACAGAGGTAAGATCTGCATTGAATTATTAATGCTGGTTATTTGAGTGTGCAGGTTCAGCCATTAACAGAGCTTCAAATTCAGGTATGAAACCCTTGACTTCCTATTCTATTTTCCTATAATAACTGATGTTTATACTAGGTAGATGATTTCAATTCATATACTAACCTTGTTGGTTTGATTCTCTGGTCAATAATCTGCTAGGTTTTGTATTCTTAAAATGCTAACCCTAGGCTGTAAATTGTAATATATGGTGTATATTACCAAGGTTTGTATCCTTAAGATTGTTTCTATATTATTCCAAGTATTTAGTTTATGCTTATTGTAACTAGGTTTTGTTATCACCAGTATAATTATTTATTCCTTTGGTTTTAGTACTCTGCTGATATATTACATTTTTTAGCAGAGGCTTGTTTCAACTTTTAATTAAAACTTGTTCAGCAGTAAATAAAATAGAATGCTAAATATGACTATTTAGTAATAGAACTAGAATATTAAATCCATGAAGAACAAATTATATCTAAAACAAATATTATCAAATCATTAAGGACCTTCCAAGGTCTGTCTCCATATTACAAATTAATATTAAAATAATCCACATAAATAAAACAACATTAGAAATAATCAGAGGATGCATCATGACCATCCATGTGGTCCTTTATCAGAATTCTATTTACATACATAATAATCCACAGTCCTATTTAATTTTCCCTAAGCACATAAAATTAACCAACTAGTAATTAAAACTATTTAATATCCAACAGAGGTCACGACATTGATTCCCATGGATGTCCTAGACTCAAGGCCAAAGTACAAATTAATAAACATAGAATAAATTTACAAACAGTAATCAAATAACGCAACCATGCTACTATTATTTAAAATAATTATGAACCATAACTATTACATAAGGCACATAAACCAATTCTCCTTTAATCTGTAATCTTTACACATAGAACGCCCAAGATTAATTTCCTGTAGGTTGTTTTCTTTTATAAATCTAATGCCACGCTATACTTCTGAGTATGTAGGAAATAATTACTCATAAATACAATACTTCTTTTAAAAACATCAAAGTGTTGTTTCCAGCCATTAAATTCACTACAAGGAGGGTTATATCCCAACACTATGTTACGGCCTCGGCCACAATTATTTTTTTATATGCAATCCACACCTGGGAACCTATAGCACCATAGCAGTTGTATGATTTCCCATGGTTTTTACATACCCCCGCTTACATAATAAACCAAACAAAATAATAAGAAACATAACCATTCAAGCTGGGACAACGAGCCTGTTGTGATCGAAGGCCATACATTGCATGGCTTCACCTCTTCACTTCTCTTAAAACATAACTAGGTAATAATTATAAATGCACACAGAGCACCCACGAAGCTATGTGCCTCATCCAAACACAAGTATTTAAACCACTGTCGCAACATAAGTTTCACACATAGTCACATTATTAAACCATGAAATAACAACAAGACTATCCGCAGCCACGATGGGGAAGGCTCAAGCCCTTCATGGCTTGGTCTCTCAACACCCACGATGTTCATCATTATAGCCCATTAAAATATACTCAACACATAGACCTCAAACAAAGGCGAATTCCTGTGCCAAAAACGCCTTCTTAAACCATTAACATAGAATGCACATTACACAACATAGGTTGTAAAATGAGATGAGTCATGTTATTATAAACACAAAATATATACATCATACACAGTATGGTAAATCATAGTGTCTCCACACAATCGCTTCCGAAGCCAAAACGAAGTCTGTACGGGCATGCCAATGGGATATGGCAACATTGCAAGCAATGTTGCAACCCATGGCTTAAAGGCCAAAACCATATTATCATTACAAACCCAAAATTCTATACACAAAACTAGAGAAGTGCAATTTTTTCACTCCATGGTCGAATCCATTGAAACATTTAACAAAATCCAATTCTATAATCATATGCCCAAAGGTGAAATTTAAACCCCATAATGGAACCCCCAAAAACCAAATTGTGAAGACATCACTCAATATGGCTGAGAGGTAACAAGCATTGGCTTGTTGGAAGGATTACCATTCACCATTTCCATCATATAGTAACAGGTGTCAATATTTGTGCCATGACTCTCTCCATAGACCCCAACACCTGCAACCATCCACAAAAATGATGAGAAGCATGAAAATGATAAATTGCAACAATGCAAACCATAGAAATGATAAGAGGCCGAATGAGGATCTTACCTCTAAGCTCATGGAGGTCGCCTCCATTCTTCCCTACGCAGAGTAAGACAAAAACCCAACTCAAAACCTTGCAAATGACAAAAACCATCATGTGCCCAAGCCCTGATCTTGGGGCTATCACATTCTCCCAAGATCATTGAATGCACCAGCTGGAATCCATTAACGAAATACAAAACCCACTCTCCATATTCAAGCTTCATTGCATATTTTGTGGCCTCCTCCATTTCCCATACCAACGCTTAAACCCTGCTAACATATGGTTCCACCTTATGTTATATCGCCACCATATTTTCCTATCACCATATAACATTACAATTCTTATGTTATAAACAAGGCTTAACAAATTACATTGATAAGGTTTAAGGAAGGGTAAAGTCTAGATATGGTCTGCGCTAGCCTTAAGTCAACAAAAGACTTATGCATTAATATAATGTATGTACCATAGGTTTAAAACCTATTAACATGCGAACCTTAGGATTTAAGAAATAAAATTAGCACAATACAATTAAGCCCTAAAATTTTCCTTAGTGAACATGGCATATGGAATATGCCATGTTAATTACTATAACCCTTATAAATCAATGGCTTGGTTTTGAAGGCCATGTATTTAACCTGCAAAATAGAAAACATAAGAGGTGTTAATCATTTTTAATAAACTAAAATGTAAACCATAATTAATGCCAAAATATGAAATAAAGAGTTATAAGACCCTAAGGAAGCATACATACTGAACAAGAGATTTAGCAGTAATAGTTAGATTGAGAAGAATGGTAACTATACTTGTTATAGTTTGGAGTCGATGAAACAACCAAATTCAACCAAAAGTATGACATTTAAAGTCACAATTTTCCGTACTCTTTAAACATGTTTTCGTCGCAAGCATGAATTGCATATAAATAGAATAGGTGCCTTAGTTTAGAGAACTAAGTAAGCCTGCTAACAAGTAAACACCTTTACCTCTCAAACCTTCATGGGAGAACGAGTCTTGCCACTTCGCCCACTTTGTTTCCAAAAATAAATTTAAGTTAGGACTCCATAATTAGAAAGTGCGACAATGCAGAAAGGATGAAGCATATAAATCCAATGATGACACATAATCGACAAAAGTGTAAACATAATACTAAGCAGTAAACAACCGTACAAAATCATAAGTAAAATACATTAAAGATAATGACTGATAGTAAAAGACAGAATGGAAGAACAACTTACTAATAAACAGAGGTACATGAAGTGTACGATAGAGTTCCATAAGTGAATAATGTTTCGTCTAGGTATTTTTTACTAGTCTATAAAAAAAAATTTACTTTCGATTCTTGGGGACATTACACCTCCCCTCTTAGTCGACCATTGTCATCATTTTTAGGTTTTTCGGTCTCAGGGTAAGACCTTTTCCTGCTTGGTAATTCCTTTTCGGGCTTACACTTAGTCCATCATCGTCATCATTTCACTGGTTTTTCGGTCAGGCTAAGATTTTTTGGGGCTTTCACTTAGTCCACCATCACCATCATTTCAGGGTTTTCGGTCAGGCAGGGTAAGAGATTTTTTCGCACTTGGTAAGGCCTTTTCGGGCTTGCAAACAAATTTTTCTTGTTTGGGCACCCATTTCATGTGTGGTTTTAGTTGACCATCATCATCGTTTTTGGTTTTTTATGGATTTTCAGGCTTGAAAACAGAGTTTTCCTGTTTGGGCAGCCATTTCATATGCATTTCAAGAGCCATTAGGTTGGTCCTATATAACCTTCCCCGAATTTGTGAGGTGAAAGGGTTTCTTGTGCAAGGGCGGACCTTACCTGGATTAAGGGTTCAATTAGAACTGGAAATTGGTGAACTGGTGTTCCACCTCATGCCAAGATGAAGGGAAGGCCATGGTAAGAGGACTGTCAGGTCAAGATTTTATATCCTGGTACATGCATTTTTTCATTCTTTGCACTGTAGTGGGTAATTGAAAATAATTGACTTTATATCAGAATTTTATAACAGAATTTTAATTAAGGTAAAATATTACCATTAGTATATGTTAGGATATTTAGACACTTAGGAGTTAGTTAAGATCAACTTGTGTAATATATCCGTTAGGTAAAAATGTGTTTCTTTATTATGCATTAGTATGCATTTGTAAATATTCTAATCCGACGGTCACGATATGTTCTAGACATAGAGTGATTCGACGGTTCAACTTCTCTTAGATCATACCTACCATTAATCTATGGCTTAACACCTGATTGGTCCACGATTTCTATTTAAAGAGCATGGAGAGTCCTTGGCTAGTTGATCGATTATGAGAAGCTCATGTAACTTTCTTTCTTTTGCATAATAAATTGCTCCAAGTAGCTATTTGGCTGGGGCCTTGGACTGTTTCCCTCTCGAGGGTTTTAACCACGTGACAAAAATCGGTGTATTGATCTGTGATTCATTTGTGTGAAGTGGTTTCTCTAGGTGTTCGATCTTTTGGGAGTACCCTGTGTACTCAAACATGGTATCAGAGAGTTTATGAAGAGCCGCTTTCAGTTTTGATCAAGATCTGGAATCGGTGTTGCCTAAACATTGAAATGGTTTCTGGTTCTAGAATTTTTGTGCATTTGTGGCTTATGGGAGCTATTCCATTGTGTCGAAGCGTCATTTCCAATGGGAAATAGTTTTTGTTTCATTGAAAATCGTTTTCGTTTGATCCAGAAACACCCATTTTGGCAAATATGAAGGTATAATGTTATAGTGACGGATTTGTTTAATTTTTTTTTTAAATCTCTCATATTTTATTAGTTTTATTATTATATCTTTATTGTTTTAGTCTCGTATTGTTTCATTCCCTGGCTACGTATGCTCTTTGCTGTCCACCTTGTGCGATCGCGGCGAATCAGAAACATAAAGGGAAAGTTTTTTTCTTGTCTTCTCAGCTATGTATGCTCTTTTCCATGCACCTTGTGCGATCATGAAAAATAAAAAACAACAAGAAAACTTGAAAACATAGAATTTCCGGGTAAGCTAACCAAGATCTCAGCCCATTGTGTGGAAAAAGTTTTTTTTGTTTTTGTTTTTTGTTTTTTTTTGTGATTTGTAGTAAAAAAGGAAAGCACGGAGAACGAGAGAGAAGAGTAAAAAAAAATCCCCCTTCCTCTTTCCATTCTTTTACGTACCTTTTAAACTTAGCTCACTTGATCCAAAGTTGCTTTATTCCTTGATAGGTCTTAAGTTCAAGTGTTATTAAACTACTTTTTAGTGCATGAAATTTCTATTTCAAGTTACTTTATTGTAAAAGTGCATCTCACTTAAATAAAATAAAATAAAAAGTGAGTCACTTAAGTCTTTTAATTTATTTCTGCACTATTTAAAGTAACATTATTGTAAAAGTGAACATCACTTATTCTACAAAAGTGATTCATTTAAAAGAAACTTTATTGTAAAGTGATTGTCAAAGGTTGATCTTGGGAAGAGGGGGGTTCTTTTTTTAGTTGGTCAATTTAATATCTGCCACGTCACTATTGGAGACATCTTCAACATTTTCTTTGATCAAGCATCACTTCATCATGCAAAATCAGTTTTCAGTGCCGTTTTTTTTTAAACCACATATTTTTTAAGCTCTTTGCATCAAGATAGTTAGTTTCTATTCTTTAAACCATTATTTTACAATATGGCCACTCTTTTTGATATTATGCTTACAAGTTCTAACTATTTCTCATGGAAATCTTGTATGGAGGATGTTCTGTGAAGTAGGGGACTTTTCAGGATAACCTCAGGGAAAGAAACAGAACCCACTGATGATGATAAGAAAATTAAATGGGAAAATAGATGTGATGAAGCTCGTGGATTTATTGGAATCAATCTTTACTTATTTGCGATTCCACATATCTAAAATTGATTAACCTGATAAAGCTTGGGAAAAGTTGGAATCTGTGTTTTGTAAACATAATGAAATTCAAGGTCATCAACTTGATAATGAGTTGATTTCCTTGAATCCAAATGATTTTTCATGCATTCAAGACTATTTATCTAAGTATAAAACTATTAGACTCTTATGTGAAGAATGCAATATTAAGAAAGAAGACAAACAATGTATTTATCATATTCTTTCCAAACTTGGACCTGCATATTCTGTTTTTGTATCTACATTCTACTCCATGAAAGAATCATTGACTACAACTAACTATCAAAAGCCTAGTCTTGAATCCTTTTGTGATTCCTTAATTAGAGATAAAGATAAGCTCATTCATCTTGGAATAATTAACAATGCAGATACATCTGGGAAATCCTTATTGTCCCAACAGAAAGAAAATTCCAATCCTCCCAAGAAAAAAAAATCGCAATAATAAGCCAAAGTACAAGGGTCCCAAACCCTCTCAGTCAGCTCCTTCTTTAAAAGATGACAAAGGATCCAAGACAAAAGGAAAGAATACCAAGCATCGTTGCAATTTTTGTGGGAAAGATAATCATGATGAATCTAAGTCTTTCAAGAAGAGGCAGTCTTGGAAGCAGCAATGAAGAAGCACCACATTAGCCTAGATTTGTCTTTCGAATCTATCTCTCATGGACATGCACTTTGTGCTTCTAGTTACTCTTATACTGCATCTTCTTCTTCTATTTCAATTGAATGGCTCATTGATTCTGGAGCATCTTATCCTATGGCTAAGGATCAAGCCATCTTTTCTACTATGCATGAATGTAACACGAAGCAAATATTTTTTGGTGATGATAGATCTCTAAGTGTCGTAGGATCTGGAACAGTTCCAATAGAAAATGGTCATTTTAGTGATATACTACGTGTTCCAAAAATTTCCTGCAATTTGTTATCAGTCTATCAAATTACTCATTCAGGTGAAAGTAAAACTGTGACGTTTACACCTCACCAAGTTGTAATCAAGTATTTTAAAAATCCTCAAAATGTCCTTGCTACTGGAACTGTTAATGATATTACCAGGTTGTACAAATTTAACAAATTTGGGTCATCACCTTTTCCTTCAGTTTTTGTTTCTCATAGTGATAACTTGAGCAAACTTTAGCATGAACAATTTGGTCACTTAAATTATCATTCATTGCAACAATTATGTAAAGACAATATGGTGACTGGTATTTCGATGGTATCTTGCAAGGATGGTGTTTGTTCTGGTTGTGTACTCGAAAAACATCATAGGGACAGTTTTGACAAATGTGTCTCTTGGCATGCCTCGATTCCCTTGGAGCTTGTGCATAGTGACTTGTGTGGCCCTCTTACATCTACTTCATTTTCTGGTTTCAAATATTTCTTAACTTTCATTGATGACTACTCTAGACATACTTGGGTTTACTTCCTAAAACTTAAGAGCGAAGTATTTAACATGTTCTTTTCCTACAAGTCCCTTGTTGAAAAACAATCTAGTCATCAAATTATTAAGTTAAGATCTGACAATGGAGGATAATATGTTAACAACAAGTTCACTACTTTCTACACTGAACAAGGAATCCAACAACAACAAACTGTTCCATATACACCACAACAAAATGGTGTAACTGAACAGAAGAACCACACTTTAAAAGAAATGGCTAATTGTATGATCCAATCTAAGGGACTAAGTCTTCAATTTTGGGATGAGGCCATAAATTGTGCAAATTACATAGTTAATCGCACACCCACTGAAGTTCTACAAGGTATAACACTGGAATAAGCATGGAGTAAAATTACACTAGATGTAAGTCACTTTCATGTGTTTGGTTCTGAAGCATGGGCTCACATTCCGGATGAAAAACGGAAAGCATTGTAGCCTAAAAGTGAAAAGTGCATATTTGTTGGATATTCAGAAGATGTAAAAGGTTATAGACTTCTTCAGCAACATTCTCATGATATAATCATTAAAAGAGATGTTAAATTTGATGAAAATCCCTTGGCCTGTGAGCCTTACTTGGTGGGTGTGCCATCTTTGGCCTATGAGCTTGATTCGGCGATTGTGCCTTCTTCTTCTTATTCCAACTTACTTGACAGGTTTCCAACTCCAGTTTTTTATAATGGCAGTGAGGATGAAAATCCACCTCCTCCTGCTCATGTTCCTCCAGTTGCACCAGCACCAATGCTTCCTTGATGGGTCCGTTCAACATGTGAAGTAGTTGGTGATCTTGCCAGTGATATTAGAGATCAACGTCGAACACATTCTTAGTTTTCATGAGCCTCTTCTCTTTTGGCTCAAATTTCTAAGAATCATGATCCATAAACTTTTGCAGAAGATTCAGGAAATGCATATTGGGATGCATCTATGGATTAATAATATCGTTCGTTATTGGCGAACGATACATGGGATCTTGTTCCTCCTCCAAAGGAATAAAACTTGTTAGATGTAAATGGGTCTATAGAAATAAGTATGCATCAGATGGAAGTGTTGAAAGACTTAAGGCAAGGTTAGTTGCTGAAGGTTTTTCCCAAGTTGAAGGGATTGACTACAATGAAACCTTTGCTTCTGTCGCAAAAATGAATTCCATCTTCCTTGTTCTTTCCCTTGGCGCCTTACATAACTGGGAAGTCCATCAAATGGATGTCAAGTCTACCTTTTTACATGGTGATTTACAGGAGGAAATTTACATTGAAAAACCTCATGGATATGTTCAGGATAACTCTAGCCTTGTTTGTCTCCTTAAGAAATATTTATATGGCCTTAAGCAAGCTCCTAGAGCTTGGTATGCCAAAATGGATAGCTTTCTCCTTGACACTGGTTTTTCTAGATGCCATTCTGACCCTAATGTCTATACTAATAAAGTACGAAACCATCTCATCATGCATGTTCTTTATGTTGATGATCTTATCCTTACTGTTAGTGACCCTAAACTTATAACCCATGTGAAATCCGATCTTAAGAAATTTTTTGAAATGCTAGACTTAGGACATTTGCATTATTTTCTTGGTCTCTAAGTCTTGCAAACCAAAGAAGGAATCTTTATTTCCCAGTCTAAGTATGCTTGTCACATTCTTCGTCACTTCCACATGGAAGATTGTAAACCAGCCTCTTCTCCCTTCCATTCTGGAGTCAAACTTTCTGCCACTTGTACTTCCCCCGAAGTAGATGCCACCTTGTATCGTCAGCTTGTTGGTAGTCTCTTATGCTTGACTCATGCCCGTCCTGACCTTTCCTTTGTTGTTGGCATTGTTGCTTGTTATATGCAAACACCTCATGAAATTCACTGGAAAGCAGCAAAAATAATACTTCGATATATTCGAGGTACAATTTAGTTTGGGATTCATTACAGTACAGGGGAGACGTATTTGTTGGTTGGTTTCACTGATTCTGATTGGGCCGGCGATCCTAATAATCGAATTTCTACTGCAAGTTATGTTTTCAGTATGGGATCTGGACCTGTCACTTGGGCTTGTAAGAAACAACAAGATCTTGCTCTTTCTTCAACAAAAGCAGAATATTGAGCCATAGTTAATGCCATTCAGGAAGCTTTATGGCTTTGACAGATCCTTTCATTGTTTGGATTCGAGCAGCAGCATCCTACTCCACTTTGGTGTGACAATCAAAGTGCCATCAAGCTTGCCAAAGATCTAGTTCTAGATCAGCACAGAAAACACATTGAGCTACACATGCACTTCATCAGAAATCTTGTTCATGATCGTGTTATTGAAGTGCTCTATTTCCCTACAGATGATCAAGTTGCAGACATCTTCACCAAGTCTCTTACAAAAGCGAAGTTTTTTAAAATTCGGTCTATGTTAGGAGTTCAAGAATGTGTCCTTGAGGGGGGAATAGGCTCTAACACCTCCTTCCTTCTCCTAATAGTGTCACTTTTGTAAATCCTTCAATCCTATGCCAAGTTGTTCTTAAGGGGGGATGTTAGGATATTTAGACACTTATGAGTTAGTTAATATCAACTTGTGTAATATATCCATTAGGTAAAAGTGTGTTTCTTTAGTATGCATTTGTAAATATTCTAATCCGATGGTCACAATATGTTCTAGACATAGAGTGATTCGATGATTCAACTTCTCCCATATCATACCTACCATTAACATGTGGCTTCACACTCGATTGGTCCATGATCTCTATTTAAAGAGCATGGAGGGTCCTTGGCTAGTTGATCGATTATGAGAAGCTCATGTAAATTTCTTTCTTTTGCATAATGAATTGCTCCAAGTAGCTATTTGGCTGGGGCCATGGACTGTTTTCCTCTCGAGGGTTTTAACCATGTGACAAACATCGGTGTATTGATTTGTGATTCATTTGCGTGAAGTGGTTTATCTAGGTGTTCGTTCTTTTGGGAGTACCATGTGTACCCAAACAGTATACTCTACCAACCAAGCTCTTAGTAGACAGTAAGAAAGCTCCATATTTTAGATCCTCTGTATAAAAACTATGTAGTACCATTTCTATATCTAATTAATAAGAGTAATACAAGCAGTGGGTCATCATGTACAAGGTAATTTAATAAATACTATTATGAAAATAAGGGAATAGTATACCCATCGATATGCAAATTATTCCTATATTAGCTGTGTATTTGGTGAATGACCTATGGGAATCATAGGGAATAGAGAAAATTTTTAATTACCTATATATAGGAAAAGGAAGAGATAAGTAGCAGTTCATATAGACTAAGCTTTATGAGAAGAGTAAGCATAGTCATCATGTAATCACTACTAGTTAGCTTGTGATAACATAGGTAAATAGAATGAATTCAATAGTCGTATCACATAGTATGAATATTCCTAGCTCATAATCCAGGAATAAATAGGGTACTTGATGGTTGCATTAGAAATTTAATGGGTACCAGGAAGGAAAGTACTAGGGTTGGGGAGTAATGTCAAAAAGTATGATAATGGTGGCATGGTTCATATTGAGGAGCGAGCACCAATAGGGTAGAGCCCCAATTGCATATGAATCAATCTGTAACCACTAGTCTATACATATATAGTAATCTCCATAATAGCTTACACAAAGCTTTGTGATTAATAGTTACTCATATCAGAAACATGTTATAGTTGTATCACTAATAAGAGGTTGTTGTAAGCTCCTAATATATATGTATTAAATATCCTGTAATTTAGAGCATATGTATTTTTAAGTAATGAACACATTGATGCCATCAACAGTTTAAGAGTAACAAGTGTTATAGTCATAACCATTTCCTTTAAGCTGATATGATGCTTAATTACATCCATTCCATATTACTGATCATGTTGCGTATTTATCGTAATGTAACCAAGCTTCATTGTGCAAACTGGGCATACAAGTTATAATATTTCATAGAGTGATAAGGTTTTATTATTAATATGGGTATAGATCTAACACACACCATTATTAATCATGGTGATAATTATCTATACTATTTACCTAATATGGGTTTATAACTAATATTCATTCATACCATTAAATGTATTGGGTTTGTATTCTATTCATAAGTCTCATCAGTGTGATTGACATTGAATCTATAAGGCTTAAATCTTATATATCATTTTTACTTTATCTATAAGTAGCACTAAATAGGTTACATAAAACATAAATTCAATGTATAAGCTCATATGCAGCTTCATCAAAGCTATATAACTAATCAACCTCAATATACAACATTATAAAGCTTATATTCTTCCTTAGTTACTAGTGGTTTTAGTATTAATGCAATAGATTTTGTGTAAGGCATATATGGAGAAGCTTAATTGTATACACCCAAATACAAAAATAAATAAATATAAAAAAGGATATTACTTCATATTCACAGAGTTCATGTGTAAGGCTAATCCCATTAAGCATGATTCACTAGTAATAGCTATTATTTAGCTATACCTATTTGATTGCTATGATTACCATTAATATTATGATTAAATTATAGAAAGGATGACAAGGATGATTACATAACTAGTACCAGAAAGGGTTAGCTCTTTCCATATTAGGAAATAGCTTTAATACCATTGAAACAATATTGGTTACCTTTGTTACAATGATGCTTACAGAAGCAAGAACATATGTAATGAGGCTAATTGTGTACCAGTATTCTACCAAATCATGCTTACTAACATGCCTCTAGGTTTTAATCCTAGTTTTTTAATCATCTACATTATGTGCCTAATATATAGGATGGGTATAGAGCTGCGGTACCTGGCTAGTAGAGTCATTTACTTTTGAAACCTATGGTTGAATAAGGAGATTACATATGAGTGGATTCATCAACTGGTTATGAGGTAATTCCGTAGGGTAAAGATAATACAACAACTCTATTAGGTTAGTAACGATCATTGATTATAGGAATAAGTATGTTAACTATCTCTATCTACAACATCATAGATAAGCACGAGTAAGAACTACGGTAAACATGCTAGTTCAATAAGGACAACATGAACACCATAAATTAATGGGAATAAGAAGAAGCAGTAAGTTAAGTAATGAGTACAGAGCTTACTACTAATATTTACAGTAAATGTATTAGCTATGTAATATCCATAATGTAGGAGCATATTGTACAATAATCTAAATATCTCTACTCTAGAAGAACCTTAGTTATATCAGTATTCTATGTAAGTTCTTATAAAAAATACAAAGAATAATCGTTGCTATCTTACACTTACAAAGCTCATAGGGTTAAGTTAATATAATGTAAGAGCTTAGACTAGTGTAATTGATTGGAACCCATTGATTCAGGATCTTATATTATGAAAAAAATCGTAATAAAATGTGGTTAGTGTTGTACAAGATAATTCACCTAATAACCTAGGTCTGGGGGGTTACCAACATACTCATAACTTGCAGACAGTTTGACTCTAAAAGCACAGAATAGGAAATAGGAAAGTAGAAGGACTTACTTGTATTAAACGAAGGTTGATCCTTGCTATCTTCTTCCTCTCTGATCCACTTCCAAAGTCTCCAGGATAGTTCCTCCTTCACCTGTTAATAAACACTCTTCCAGATACAAAGCAATTCATATATATAGATGCAGGTTAGGAAAATCATATATCATATTGAAATGTAAACATTTACCAATCCACAAGATATGAAACACATATGGAAAAAGTAATATCTTTATTAACAATAATAGAAAGAGTTTAAGTTACAACCCAATGTCTGAACAAGGACTCCTCTGTCACCAAAGGACTCTGAGTTTCTCTGCTCCAAGGATTTCTGTAGACAATCCACCAGCATAACTTTTCTCTCCAAGTATGACTATCAAACCCCCTCCCCAAGGCCTCTATTTATATGGGGGAAATGAGGCAGTTCTCGAAGGTTAGGGAGGTTGTAGCAGTTAATGGGATTAAGGTAAATGAGTAAACTAATCTCCCATTAACTCATTTTTTTAAATATTAATTTTGAGGAAACCATACGCGGGTTTGTAGTAGAGCAACCCGCGTATGATACGTGACTCTATACAAGTGCAACCCACGCATACATGTATGTGTGACCTGCTAAACATGATACTCGCATATGATGCGCGAGATGCCAATAGATATATTCATGAATGCTACTCAAAATATCAACATGGAAAAGTAATCAGCTAGGCATATAGGCAATGTATTTCATCATCAACCAAGGTATAATGAAACTAGGAAAACCTCAATCCATAAGTGTCCTTTTGTGTGCCGACCTGAGGGATGTCAGCACTCGGACGGAGAGGTGCCAATCAGGTGTATAACAGTTAGTTCAAACACAGTGGGATAAGGTTCAATGGATACAGATGATTGATTAGGGATTTGCTCTATCTTAACTATTAAGCATGTAAAAGCTCGATAAGGTATGGTACGTATAGGATATATTGAATAATAGTAATAGGAATAGTTATGAGTGTTTACTTGCATTCTAATTCATGGTTGACAGAGGTTAACAAACTAGTGAGCTATCAGTCTTATGTTGGCTGGGTAGGAACCCCTGACAATGCATGCAAGGAGAATTTCACCTCTATCCAGGAGTTGTGCTAGCGAATAGTAATTGCAGCATGCCCAGGTGACTTGGAGCTCCACATGTGAGAACTGTGAGGCATGGAACAAATGGTGAATAGGTTTTTTGTTAAGGACATTTTATAGACTTATCATCATTATGCCAAACGGTCATCTCTAGTATGCACAACCATACTTACCAGTTGAATAATATTGACATAATATGTTGTGGAAATATATCTTTAATGGTTAAATATCCATTTCTTTAAATATTCATTTCACATCAATACTAAAATAAATTCTATTCACAAGAAGATATCGAAGAGATTTTAATTCCATTCAACCACTAAACCAGAATATAAAGGTGACACTGGTTCACTTCTAAGTACATGGAATAGGGTTTTAACACCACATTCCCAACATTTGTATTCAATAGTAGATTCAATAGACCCAACAATTATGTTTTCGGGCTTGGAAACAAATTTTACCTATTTGGTCACCCATTTCAAGTACGTTTCGAGAGCCATTAGTTGTTGATAGAGTTTGAAAGCAAGCATTAGAGCTAACTGAGGCATAGTTAGGTTGGGCCTGTAACCTTCTGTAACCTTGACCAAATTTGTGAGTGGAAGAGGTTAAATGCGTAGGTGTGGACCTTACCTAGATAATGGGCTCATTTAGGACTGGGAATTGGAGAATGAGAGTTCCACCTCCTTCCAAGACGAAGGGAAGGCCACTGTAAGAGGACTATCATGTCAGAATTTTATATCCTGGTACATGCATGTTTTGATTCTTTGCACTGTAGTGGTTATAATTGAAAAGAATTAACTCTGAGAATACACGAACTCTTCCTACCACTCTTTCTTTCTCCTCACTTGCCTCTGTAGGTTATTCTTCTGGTTTTCCAATTGGATACACCCTCCCCAATAAGTTAAAGAAATCCATCTTCACGCCCGCTACTATGGATGACCATAAAAGTAACATGCCGCCAATATGGTGAGTCACAAAGAAGGAAAGGGTCAATCCCCATTCACTAAATTACAAGTAAGACTAGAGTAAAACCTTGAAAAAGAATAGCTCGGGTTCCATACTAAAACCGAAAAATGGGAAGTGCCCTGAGGAACCTTCCCTAAATATACAAAGGCAATTTACACATTACTCAACTCAATAATCTTTGTTGAACTATTCCACTCATTCCGCTATATAATGTACCAATATCTATTTTTTATTTGGTGGTTTCATCCAAGCCTAACTCATCTCACTCCATCACCAACTCATTCTTGAGACCAATGAGCTGGTGCCTAAGCATTTCCTCCATTGAGCTATAAACTAGTACCATTTAAATCCCCAAAAACATAAGAGATTATTCAATTTAATCTTTTTACTTTCCTACCATGAGTTATAAGCTAGTCCCTTGAAACCAAAGAAGTCAATTTGTGGCAAATTTTCTGAGCATAATAGACTGAGCATAAAAAATTTATTATTTAATCATCCTACATATGCCCATTTAGCAAAGATCATTAAACATAGCACTTCTCATTTAAGATATATCATGAAGGTACTAAAAAACCCACATCAATCTCAATAGAAAGAAAAATATCCTAGTAAGTGTTGCAAATCCACTGCTTACCCTATTCGATGTCCAACCATGAATGACCAAATAAGTGAAAAAAGTTGGGAAAATAAGTTCAGTTATAAAATGGATATACATATAACCCTATAGGGGCTATAGATTCTCTATGGAAATGAGGAAATTCTTATGATTCCACGACGACTCCATTGATGCTATGGAAACTTGCAGGTGGTGGAGAAACACCTAAGAGACATCAGATGGTTCCTGGTGAAAGTATTTTAATCCCAAATATATCAAGCCCTAGGGCCTATACTATAACTCATCCTTTTTATTTATGGTACATAGAAATAAAATTCATTAAAACATATATTCAGTACAAAGGATGAGGTTTCTCAAAATGGATACAGATGTATGATTATTGACCATATCACAAGACAAGTTCACAGGAAACCATATTGACTTACTAAATGCATTGGTGACTCGAAAAGAAAGATTATGTATTTATGCTTCAAAGTTTACATGTAACTATAACAATAGATATTCGAGCTTCTCCCAATCCATCACTTTTTGTTGATCTCTTGATATCTCCCCCATTCATGTAGATTAGGGACCCACCTTAATTTTTGGATCAAGGATGAATGATCCAATTGTACTCTCCATCAACCATCCTTCATCAATTTCATATTAACTATATTGGAACATCGTTGGCCAGTATTTCTATAAGAATATATTTGAGCAATTCTTATATCAATGATAACTTCTGTGCATTCCTCAATAAGTTTTATCACTTTCCCTTCAATCTATATCATCTTGTTGCATGCTTGTAAGTGATTAAGAAGAACCGAGGAGTATAGAGTTGTAAGTGAAAGATCTAATTTTAACTTCTCAACTTGTGTTGGTATTAAAGATTCATCATGACCATCTATGTTATCCTTTTCCAAATTTCTAAAGTGGCCTTAAAGCAAAATCCAAAATAGTTAGGAAGTTTTCCGAGAGAAGTCACTCCTTAGAAATATTTTTCTTTGCGAACTTTGCATGCCCAAAAAAATTTTACTCGCAAAAAGAGAAATCTTAATGTTAAAGAAATATGTCTTAAAAAGGTTGAAATTCCGGATCAATAAGGCTCAATTTGGCCAAAATTTCTGAGAAATAAGGCCCAATTGGGTTGAAATTTTAGATCTAATTTATGTCTAACTGTGTCAACATTTTAGAGCTTAAGTATGAAATTGGATCAAATATCAAATCTTAAGGCTCAAATAGCCCTAAATGTCTAAGGTTAAGGTCCCAAGGGCCAACATTTTAACGCCTAAGGCTTGTAAGGGAAAATTTATTTCATTGTTTGTATTCCCTTGAAATCCCTCCCAAATATGTTGCAGCTGAAACAGATTTTCATGAGTGCATGTGCTTTAATGTCCCATTCTTTGTTAAGAGGAAATGCATATGGAGCCTTCCCCTCATCACATATACTACTTACGAGTGTCATGTGCAATGGGGGAAGTGTGATATAAAAGGTCAATGTCACCTGCATCTTGGGATTCATTTGAAAATCCTGATTAGACCACTATGTTAATTGAAGCATGTCATGAATTTATCCTTTATGATTGCATAGACTACTTGATTCTTTCAACATAAATCCCAAAAAAAACATTTTGTTCTTTTCTTTCCATATTTCCCAAGCCAATAGGTGTAACTGGAGTTTCCACAATATGTTCAGAATGGAACTGTCAAATGGATCAAGGGACCAACTGGTTATGGCTAGGGCATGGTTCCCTTTAACATGATAAGTTCGTTCAATAGAAAAACACTTTTGTCCTATAATTTTGAAGAATAGAGGCATGTATCTAACAAATGTCCAATGCTTTCACACTCAATTTTTGTGCTCTTTTTTGCAAAGAAGGAAAATAGATGTCCAAGAAAGCCTCTCTTATCCCAAGTAAGATGTGTTTCTTAACCAACAACATAATTTTATAGGGATGCCAAATGAATACCGCATGATGTGTTTCACTCTAGTTTGGGATGCATAACCATCCTTGGGGACTGAATTTTGTGTCATGATGTTAATTTGGTGTGGTCTACCATTAGATGTGTATCTTGAAGCCCCATTAAATATGTCACTCGAGGAATCATTGTATTCAATAATTCCTATTCAATCAATTATTTGTTCTTGTTATAGTGGTGCTTCTTTGTAATACTCCAAAATTTCATAAAAATTTAAAAGTTTTCTTGTAGCAATTAATGTTTTAAAACATCGATGACGTGTGTAATTTAACTGCTAACAGTTATCATTTTAAAGAGTCTAATCTGGAAACTAAAACCAAGTCCTTTACTTATTTTATTTATCTGCATACTTCACTATCTGCTTTCATAGTTTAGTATCAAAGATTGATTTAGCAGTTGATGATCTGAAGTAACATGAGCTGAAACCACTATTTGTTTACTATGTACTAAAGTTTGAATTCTGCTTAAATGAAGGAACTTCAGTTCATATCCGAGGCTTACTTAGATTTATAGCTAATGCAATGAAGTGATGAATTCTTGTACATTTCTAAATACAGGTAAGAGGCTTTGTATCCCAGTTTCAGGACCGAGATTTAATTATCTCACTAGCAAAGTAAATGCTAGAATATTTGTTTAGTTTATAGCTTTGAGCAAAAGAAGGTATTGTCAATTCTGTATATTTACTTTTTATTTATTTGTTTGTAAGCATAAGTACTTCAAAATTCAAGAACAACTTAGGAATATATGTTTTCTACTTAGCTTTGACTATAACTTGTACCTCATATTTTTATCCAATTGTTGTTATATTAAGTCCTACATACAACTAGATCTTGCATAAATGTTGCGAACTAGATCTTGCATTATAATATTATTTATTACTAAGGTAATTGATATGTATTTGTATCAACATTCATTCAAATGTCACATAAGCAATAACACCTAAGTCTAAGGAGTTGTCATAGGGTAAAAAAAAGAAATGTCGTTTGTAGAAATAAAACTAACGAGTTCAAGCCGAGTATAATTTCATTAAATGCCTATGTAATTACCTAATGAAAATGCAAAAGACTACATGATAAGGTTATGAGAGAAGTGACAAGGCTTTGTTTTCATGGGTGAAAGGTCCATTAATCTAGAGAATAAATATAAACTATAAACCCTTGCACATACTAATACTAATTACATGAACGTCATTCTATAAATAAATATCCTATTTAAGAAAAATTTATAACTATGATACCTTTACAATTTATGCTAAGCATCTTATAACAAAATTAAATGTAGTGATTTTCAAATGAGATTATAACAAAGGTTATGTATGACCTCCTATTTGCAGGCTGCACCAAGGGCTCTTGAAACTATAGAGCAAACCCAAATTATCAAATTCATAGTGGACTCCATGTGGTCGTCGGCTAATGGTTTGGGTTTTGAATTTGGTAAAATTCACTACAAAAGTCTCCAAAACCCTAAAATCTCTCATTTTACCCTCCCTTCTGTGCTGTGAAAGTCGTCGCGGGATCATGGCCTCATGGCCTTGATACCATTTTTTTTTATGAGAGTAACGGCCTTCGATTACAATGGTTGGCTCGGTGAGTGGCCTTAACCCTTGCAACCGCCAAACTGTATTCCTTGACTCTAGCAGAGTAGTCTCTCGTTTTTGTACTCACAACTTATTTCATGGGGATTGATAGTGGGAGTTTTTTTCACAACAGTATTTGAACCCAAATTCCAACGTTAGAATCTGACGTCGTCTCACATTTTGCAAAGATGTGTCAGACAGGAATCAATCATCAGAATGCTGATACCAGAATATTTATAGAGCGCTCGAATATCTGACACGCGTGATTCGGATTTCCGACCCTAGTAGTGTTTGGGAACCGACACTAACAGGGTCGGATCTTCGACATCTGTGAAAGAAACACTTGCGGTTATCCGACACTGATGCGTCGGATATCCAACGGGGAATTGACACTACTGGGGTCGGATCGTCGACGTCTACAAAAGAAAAACCGATGGTTATCCGACACTGACGCGTCGGATATCCGACGGGCGATATATATTTTTTTATAAAAAAATAATTAAAAATAAAATACATATAATATAAAATAATAATAAGATAGATATAATATATAATAATATATAATAAGAAATGAAAGGTTTTTGTTTTGGACAGTCAGTTCGATTTGGAGGTTTTTGTGAATTTAGGAGTAGGTCTGGTAGACATAGCAGACAACTCTGTTGACCCATCGTAGCAAGAACTCAACATCTTCTCCTCACCAAAAGTTACCGGTATACCGTCCCCAGACACAGTGTAGAACACGCTAAAAAATTTGACAGCTAGAAACGTGAGCAGGGTTCTAGTTTCTCCGCCAGATGAAAAGAGTAGGGTTCCGATTTCTTTGCCAAATGAAGAGCTGCTAGGTGTGTTTGCAACACGACCATTGAACCCAGCCTTAGGAGGAGGCTCGTACTCATTATTCCACTCCATCCAACCTCCGAGCATAGCTGCAGCAACCCTTTTCATCAAAATTCCCTAGGCGGAACCACAAGGAACACCAAACAGGGAAATCAATCCTTCATTGTCATAGGGAGCAAGCACAGGAGAAGTCTCCGAACAATTTGACGAAATCTCGAACGGGAACTCCACCCCGGAAGACAAAGGCACCCAAATCACCTCTAGGAAACGAAATAATCAGTGTTTAAATCCCTATAGAAGAGTTTTTAACCTAATTTGTGGAGTCGGGTGCAGCATGGAAGAAGCAGTGGAGATGGACGGATTAGCCCTAGTCGGGAAAATCAGAGGAAGAAACCCCACCCTGGGGAAAATGAAGGAATGGGCCAGGAGAAATTGGAAAGGGCTTCAAGGTGAAGGCCCGGTTATTAATGTGCTTGCAAAGGGATGGTTTGGCTTCTGGTTCAGATGCAGAGAGGATGCAGACCTCATACGCAGCAGATCCTGGACATATGGGAAAACCCTGTTTTAGCTAAAGCAGTGGACTCCCTTGTTCGATGCGAAAACAGAGCAACTGGATACAATACTAGTCTGGGTTCGCCTGCTAGGACTACCATTGGAATTCTGGAAACCGACCTCGCTTAGTGAAATCGGGAAAGAGTTGGGTAATTTCATTGAAGCGGACCTCTCATTTCAGCAGATGAAAATAAAAAAGGTATCTAAGATCCTAGTCTCTTTGAACATCAGAACCAGTCTTCCGGAAGCCTTTAATTTTGTATGGAAAAATAAGAAAAAAAGATAGTTGTTGGACTATGAAGTGCTCCCGTTTTGATGCCACAAATGTCATGAAACAAGACATTTGGAAAGAAACTGGCCAAGCTTTGTTCCCTCAACAACTAGAAGAAGGAAGTGGGTTAGGAGAATAGAGGTCTCGAGCTCCAAAGAAACTGATCCAAACACAGCTTCAGATGAAAATTCTCTCAGGTCAGAGGGCACAGAACAACCATTGGATCAACTGGAAAGAGCGGGAGTAGTAGCAGCAGAAGGGCCTCCTCAACAGATGGAACAACGTCCAATCACGTCTCCCCCACCGGGTATGAACACTTCTTCCCTTAGCAATAATCTGAATGATTTATCTTTGAATGAGGAAAAACCTTTTCCTACCCCTATCACAAATATTCCCCCTCCCCCAAAAAATGGGTGCACCTCCTCCCCCGCATTCAAAATTACCTCCAATTCAAACTATTCAGCCTCCCCTTCCACCATAAAATATGACTCACCCACTGAGTCCTCCTCTATCCATTTCCACCTTCGTTCAAGGGACGTTCCAATCCCTCAAAAACCAAAAATCCCTACAAAAGGACTAGGGGTAAATTCCAAGATCACATCCAAAGGGAAAGGGAGAGGAAGACCATCTCGCCTCTCTACGGCCCAAAGCATGGCGCTCAGGGATCAGGCAAGTGGTAGAAAAACAACCATTTTTGGGGTGCTTAGAGCAGTTCAAACCCCAGATGGGGTGCTCAAATTAAATTTGTCTCCCTAAACTGCAGGGGTCTGGAAAGCACCCGAAAAAGGTTTTCCCTAAAAACGATGATGGAGGTTTTATCACCAGAAGTCATCCTTCTACAAGAAACAAGGAGTCCACAGCTGGAAGTTGAAACTCGTTTAACATCACTTCTTCTACAATACTCTTTCACAGCGCAAAGTGCCATCGGCCACTCTGGAGGTCTAGCAATTGGATGGGGGTGCATTCGGTGCACAAACTCAAGAGGTGCATGCTTATATCTAAATCAAAGTCATTTTTTTCAAATTTCTTTGGGACTGGGAACTGGAACCAAAAACTATGCAGAACTCATGACATTGAAATTACTTCTCTGTTTTGCTAATGAAAGAAATTGCAGACAGTTACAAGTATATGGTGACTCAATGGTGGTTACAAGCTGGATGAATAAGATATAGAAATGTAGAACTGCTTCTCTGGATGCATTATTTGAAGAGACAACCCATTCTCTCTCATTCTTTGAATCAATCTCTTTCACTCATGTTTACAGGGAGCGAAATAAGGAGGAAGACAGGCTCTCAAAGAAGGGTCTGACATTGCAATGGGGTGAATGGAAAATTTTGGAAAAACAGGACTCCAAGGCCATGGAATATCTGCACGGGCCTTTTATAAATCCGTCACTCTAATTTTTTTTGTAAATTGGAAATATATTTTTGAAAGCATAGCACAAAATCAGTCTTTTATGAATGGATGCTTTACTGAATTGTTTACTGATTTTTTTTTCTGCCATTGACTAAATTAATGTTTTAATGAATGAGTTAATGAATGGTTTTTTCAGCTGTTGAATGATTGAATGGTTTAATGAATGTTTTGAAGAATGATTTAATGAAAGAATTTTTCAACTATTGAGTGAAATAATTTGCATTGTAGATGCATTGTTATTTGCTTTGTGAAATAGTGAAATAAATTGTTATTTGCAAGTATAGGCATTGGGTTTGGGGATTTGAGAGTAATGTGAGGGGGGGGAGGGGCCATAAGAGCTTCCACCTTCATGTGGTTGGTCCTGTTTAGTAGAGAATATTAAATTATTCTCGAAACAAAGAGGAGGTCAATGAATGGTAAGGAAGAATACATTAAAAAACATCTATTTCTATATTTTTACTGTGTAATTTTCACTATCACTATTTAACTCCTCCATTCGAACTTGTTACAGATAGTGTTGAGAAACATTTCCATAGTTAAGAGGAAAGAAATGGAGTTTTGATTAGATCGATGGCCTTATATACATAGTATTTTTTGTTATCCATGTTTTATCAAGTGATATATTATTAACAATTAATTTACTTGAATAGTTGAATAGTATTGTAATTTACATTGTAATAGAATTGTATTTATTTAGATTGTTTTTGTTATTTTCATAAACAAACATAAATATATTTGATGGGTCCTAACATGAAACTATTGCAATAGGACAAAAAATGAAGTATGTTGAATGATGTTTTGAAAGGTAAAGCATAAGAAGACAGTGTGAAGATCCAGAAATCAAGGTATAAATATGTTTTCTTTTGTTTGATTGCGCTGTGTATTGGGTATTTATGCATGTGCACACACATACATTTAGTTGTTGATGATGATTACCATACATAGAGGCGAAAAACAATCATTAGAGGCAAGAATATAGACTATGTAAACGTTCTACAAGTTAGGCAGGGGTCTTTTGACATCCTTGACATTTCTACATTTTTAGGTTCATCATTAAACCAAAAAGTTTGGAGTTGTTCCAAAACAAGAAAATTCTACTTTGAAAAATCTATCTGTTGAAACAACCTGACAAGTGTTTATGAAGTGCACAGAGGCACTCTAAACACATTCCTGGTGAGAAAGAAGGTCATAGGGATTTAGTATTTCACATTGTGTACCTCTCCACATATCTGGATTTTTTTCTTTAGCTTCTCTTGAAAGATAAATGCTTTCCAAAATGGCTTCAAACCCATAATTCGATTTTCAACCACCCTTACCAAATTGCATCCCTAGCTACAAATATTTTTCCATATCAATGTTGCAATTTTCATCTTGGGATATATCACTGATAACCCAAATATACACATATTGGAAATATTAGGGAAAATGTTGGGGAAAATATTAGTAGGCATAAACTTGGACTTGGAAAACTCAGAAAATATCAGCAAGCATAATTTTGGAACTAAAAAACACAGAAAATACCAAAAACATCAGGAACAATAGAAAACTTTAAAGCTCAATAAAGTTTTGGAAATATTGGGAGAAATTGGAGATATTTGCAACATTGTTTTAGATATTGATCTGATGCATCGGCGTGAAATATTTTTCATTGTAGACCTGTGTACATTCTTGGGTGTTAGGTTCAATCCCAATAATACCCACTCTCACAAACTAACAAAAACTTTCATTTAAACTCTACTTCTTGAACCAACTTAACTTAGAAACTACACTCCATGATTTATTTGCTCCTATGTTTTGAGGTGGAATGTTGGATTCCCCTAAAATTTACTTTGAATAACCTTAAAAAAAATTCCATTACATTTTAGGTTATGGGATAATGGTGGTATAACATTGGGATAACACCTCTTGTGGGATGCATGAGAACCTCAAAATCCTCCAACAAATCCGTGCAACTGAAAAGTGTAACATTTTTCTTCCTCAATATCTTTTCTACCAAGTGACTTGTCTTCATTTTTCTATATTTTCATATGATACATACCGATGGATCTCAAGTGAGTTGACCCCTAAAATTTGAACGTGGGAACCTCAATTCATTCATACTATTTTTTTTGTCATTACAAATTGACATTGAGAACTTGACATGACTTAGAGAAGTGATGGACTAAATATTGGCCTTGGGATGGAAAACTTGAACTCTAGGATTAAGACACGGAAAATCAAAACAATAAACAATTCTTGTCACAAGAATTTAGTTGCATATGCATCCATTTATTTAAATATGAGCTCAAAAATTAAAAATATTGGCATGAGTAAAAAATGTCAAAGGAATCTCTTTTTGTCAGCTCAATACTAAGTATGTTGCTAGATTTAGGCGTTTTCGGATTCTACACAAAAGAACTTTAGGTATATGAGAGAAACCTTATATTAAGTATCCATAATCTTCTCCATGACAGTCAGATCTAAAATATTTTCATAAATCTAGAGGATTAGATTCCTCTTCAGGAACCTAACCATGCATTCATCAAATGCTTATTCATTTTGTGTTGTTAAATTTCCATGGTTTGTTGGATTATGGACTCTAATATAATCCACAGAGTCCTGCATTTCCTTATTTTCCTATGTTGAATTTTTTCATGTTTGATCCATTTTGATAAGAAAAGTCCTAACATTTTTTCCATGAGTCACTTCATGTACAGGTGAGATCCACTCATTAAATTTTAAATCAATCTTTTCCAACAAGACCATACCCATCATCTATTGTTCCCCTAGATCCTTCACACATTTATGAAGAATTGGAAGCTCATGATCAAATTGGAACTTGTAGAAATATTTTTTCAACAGTCTCTATGCCATCGTCCTTGTAATGCATATGATTCAATAGCATATTGTAGCTAAGATGGAAGGAAGTATTCAAAGGATCAACATTTCCTTTAACCGCTAGTTTTGTAATGGATGTATCCATTTATTGGATTGGTGAGGTATTCTTCATAGGACAAACTTTATTACTTTCGACAGGTGATGATAGCATGGTCAAGTGGTGGGATGTCATAATCCAGGTATTGGAGTAATTATGTTTTTTTGATTTTCTTTTGAAATAATTTCTAAATTTTCAACACTGTAGAGCATATTTCCCACTAGTATACACAGGTCAATTGATTCCTTTTTTGTGTTTATACATGAAGAGTTACTAAATATAGAAGGGAATAAAGACTATGTTCGTTGTGGTTCAGCAAGTCTATAGAGTGTTGATTTATGGTGTGATTGGGATTTATGGTCATATGCATCTAGGTGGAGTCATTATTTGATTTAGTTTACTTTCTTTACAATTTTTCAAATGGATAGGCATACATGTTCATATGACCAAATAGTACAACTATCGGATATGGACTATGATGTTCTCCCTCAACCTTAATATGAATTGTGGTAACCTCTTATAAGTAGGTCAGGGATGATTTGACCTTATCTCTCTAGAAGTGACGTGTTTACATCCCATCTTAAGCTGAGTTGTGGTTCTGTTAAGCCCCAAATGAAAAGGGTTTTCACACTTGGTGACCGAGAGATATTAAATGCATCTAAAATAATTGAACTAAATACATTTAGTGTGTCCCTTGATAGTGTCATTTAGGAGATACCTTTGGCCAATGGGTTGTTGTACCATTAAGCTTCACCCCTTTAAATACTAGGAATCCATAATGGTTTGTTTACAAGGTGTGGATTTCTATCTTAACAATTCACCTTCAAATAACACCTTGGCTCAAGTCACCTTCAAGGTGTTGTATCTGGTACCATCAACACCTTTGGTATGATGACTTAACTTTATTGTTTTTATTTTGGAATACCATTTGTCCATTGGTACAGTATCTCAAGTCAACTTAAATTTATTGTTTTATTTTGTATCATACCACTTGACCATTAGTACCCTATCCTAAGTCAACCTAACATTATTTTATGTTATGTTTGGTAAAAAACCTAAAAGCTAGGGGTTAATGGATTACCCGTTCTAGAAGGCTTGCTAAGATTATAAATTCAAGTATTGAATTTCATTTGGTATGTGTCTTGACAAGAAGATTGGAGATATGATGAAGGGACTACTTTAAGGGTTTGTTGTTTCTCCTTGACTAGGTCGTTACTGTCTTGAATATCTTTTGTTGGGTTGTGACTATGTAACCCTTCTCCTACTGGTATGTGACTGTGTAACTCTTATCCTGTTGGGATGTGACTATGTAACTCTTCTCTTACTGGGCCATGAGTTGTTTGATGCCCTTAGGGTTGGGCCCCGACTTTGTAACCCTTCTCCTTCTAAGTTGTGAGTGTGGAGCTCTTATCTTGGTAGGTTTTTAACTCTTTGATTCCCTTAGGTTTGGACCATGACTATCTTGGTGACACTTAGTTGGGTTGTCATTGTCCCATGACCTCTTGATTTGGGTCAACCTTCTTGTTGCTGCTTTTGAGCAGTTCATAACCTCCTTATGGAAACTAAGGGTTGAACAGTACCTTCTTACTGCTAGTCATGACCTTGTTGGCTTCCCAGTTTTGACCCTTGACCTTGCCACTGGTCATTAGAGCAGTCCGTGACTCTGTTGATGCTCATTGGAGTAGGTTGTCACCTTGTTGTTGTTCACTGAATTTAGTCATGAACCTAATGCCGTTATAAAGGATGGGAGTGACTTCTTTTTGGGTTTCAAAGGATGGGTGTGATCTCCTTATGGACCGCTAAAATAAATTGTGATCTTGTTGGACTATTTTTCGTGACCTTCTGTGGACTGTATGGAAGGGGATTGCAAACTTATTTAAACTACTAAGTCTACCTTACCTTTGTCTTGCCTATTACAACAAATTGATTCCATTAAAGCGTGTCTCTACGTGTATGGATTAAGTATGCCTTTGTTCATTTGAAGGAGAATCTATCTTGCTTGATTTAGGACTATCCTAAAGGCCTACCATTTATTGTAGCCTAACCTTTAACCTATTACAATCTATCTTTTATCTCTCTCATAAGGTATTCCATCTGATCCTTTGGTGACTTGTCCTTTCAATGACAATATGTTACCCTAAAAGTATCTGAGTATAAGGAATATGCAAACTAGATCTAAACCAACATTGTTATAGTTCATTATCGTTGTTCTTTAGTTTTTAGTTTGTTTTACATGATACTATTTCTATTCTTATTGTTTAGTTTATGTACATTGCAATTGAAAATTTGTATCTCAAGGACCAACTTTAACATAATGACCATTGGAGTGTCAAAGTTGAAAGAGACAAAAATTATGTTTTGAATTTATTACAACAGTATTGTTCTGTATCTAGCTCTTTTTTAGTTTTGTGTTATGCATTCAAGCATAAAATTTTAATTTTCTTATATCAAATCCTAACCTAACCCTGAATTTAAACAATTGTCTTAATTAGTTAAATATGTCTTTCTAATGTTCATTAGTGTCTAGGGTGAGATTTAGCATGTCTAGGGTATTGAAAATACATGGGCATGCTCGCTGAACCTAGGGTCTCACTTTGTTGCCAATAATAGGTTCTATCGCCATGCCATAATGAAATTTTTATAAAATAAAATATGGATATATCATGGAAACCTTCAAGGTAGGATATTCAAGATTGGCTAACTGAGATGGAAATCAAGTTTTCCCTGAAATAAACATAGAACCTACAAGTGAACCTTGAGTGGTGGAAGAAAAGGTATATCTATTCTAGTAAACATGAAACTTTATTTGCTAAGTTTTATAACTTGTTGCAATAATGGATTAAAAGACAAGTTACAAAATTATAAAGTTAACTTTCCTTCCAATTGACTATATTTATGTTGAGCATGGAATAACACAATCTAATATGTTTTAGAAATATATAATAACCTTTCTTTGAAAATCAATAAAGCTTCCCCATACTATAATAATTTTCCTTGCGATGGCTATTTTGATTGTTATTTGTACACACAAATATAATGTCTTTCCTTGTTGAATTGCGAGCATTGGAAGCTCATCATGTATGTATTTTATTTTTCATCATATGAAGACTTAAATCATGAAACCTTGGACAAGGACATCATGAACACCTTTTGCATGAGAGTAAGGTATTGCAAGTTTAAACTTAGTATTGTTTTTACTTTTTTGGGGGCTTTATATGAAACAACATTTAAGATAGTTCAGTCAAGGTCAATTCTAATAGCTGTCAAGTTGAGGTCAATTTCCCATAAGTGTCTTTTAATTCTTTAGTTAGGACTCATGAATCATATTTATACTGAAAGGTTAAAGGATTTGTTTATTAACTTAGATTTATATCAAATCCATGATTTATTTGTTCTCTGAGATGTGTTTTAAAATCACTATATTTGATATTCCCAAGGAATAAATAAAAATATACATTTCACTAGTCCTGCGAGGACTCAAGTGTGTTGGATACTGTTTTGTTGTCCATCATTCAAAAACAAAGAAATTTTAAAAAAATATTAAAAGTATTCCTTATGTATTCTTTAGGATACTCAATTTGTCATCTTGAATTGTCTTACATAAGCACAAGAGGTAGTATGCTTGTTAGAAATGTTTCTTCTGACTAAAAGTTCAACCCTGCTCAGTCAAGTAAATGTTCAAGGCAATTTACCCTTAACATTTTATTTGTTAATGGAAATGTAATCGTGGACCACAATTTATGAGCCTAACTCACTAGGATAGTAGCATGGAATTTCTATGGAAGTAATTATTCAGGAACAGAATGCACTATCAGTTAGATATACCAAAATATATAATGTCTGCATCCCTTAGATAAATGGTTTCATTGTTTGCATTACATACACTGCATCCAAAACCCTGGGAGTGACAGACTACATCAACCCAAAAGAGCACAAGAAGCCCATTCAAGAGGTACTGCTACTTCAGATTATGGTTGTATATAATAACTATCTCTCTAACACAATTAGCTCAAAGCTCAGATTATGGTTGTATATAATAGTGATCTCTCTAACACCTATTAGCTACAAATCTCATGGGAAGATAAACACTTTGGAAGGTGATAAGAGACATGGTGGATGGAGGTGTGGATTACAGCTTTGAATGCATTGGAAATATAGATATATTGTACCAGGCCTTTTTAGCCACCCATGATGTAAAACACCCTTTATACTCTTTTTTCAACTTTATTATGACTCATACAAAAAGAATTTAGCTATTTAGGAAACTGATAATAGAGAGATCCTGAATATCCAATAAACAAGATTACAGTTAACTAAAACTCGGATTCTTTGTGGAAGATAGTTGAAATTTTAGAATTGCAATTTTAGATTTAGGTTTTGCTAATGAATTTTGATGGCTTCTTTGGTTGATTTTGATTTTTGTCAAGAGGACACACCGTAGGAATATTATGTGTTGATTCCTACAAGAGACAAAATATATGAGCATGAACTCATAGTTAATATTTGGATTTTTTTTTTTTAAATCCATCAACAGGTGTCACTTTTCCGACGTGCTTCTGACACTCCGATAAACACATCCGATGACCGTGGCATGACTCTGACGCTTACACCCTCGGTCGACCGATGGTTAAAGTGTCGGACCGCGTCGGAAGGCTGACTCTTCTAGTGTCATATGGCATCGGTTAGAAGACACTTGCAGGATAAAAATACTGATGGCAACGCTATTCCTCTGACACTTTTGTCCGTCGAACGACCGACGATTCAAGGGTTGGAGGATGTCGGATTTCTGATGGTTTATGCAATTTTGATTGGCATTTTGGAAGGAAATATGGTCGAATATGCACACAATGGTCTGTCGGATCTTTGACCCACATTAGTCGCATGTTGAAGATCCAGCATTATGCCACTAACAGAAAAAAAAAAAGTGTATGTGTCGAAAAGGCGACAGATAAGTGTCGAATTTCAGACATGCAAGGTGTCGGAATTTGGGTTGAAATTCTGTTGTGTTTGCTTCTCGCCGTAGCTTTACTACTTGTTTTTCCCATTTCTCGTTGGAATACTTAGTGGATTTTTATTCTGTATAGTTCATACCATAGGATTTTCGTTGTTGGTTCCCTTACCATCTTTCGATGCCATTGGTAACACTAGAGGTTTTCAAAATATCTTCTTCTTGGCCGTAAACAAAGATACTTATATAGGTAATCCATTTTCTTTTATTTCTTGTTTTTCATCTATTGAATTTTGGCTGTCATCAAATTATCTTTTTAATCTTAACGAGCTGTAAGTAAAAGAATAATCGATGTTGTTTCTAAATCTTGAATTGTGTATAGTTTTTAAGAAAGGAGGTTTCGAACTCAGGACTCCAAGCTGAGCATGGAGAAAAGAGCTAGCAGAAATAGATGTGAACCGGGTTGACAACATGGCTTACTCGATTGGTAAGCCTCAACTCCACGACCTGAGGTTTCTTCCGTGGTATTGAGTAGGGTTTGAATGATGTTGTTTCATTGAGCTTCGACTTCCTTCCCATGGCTATGTTGTACATTGCTTTATTTAGAAAGGCAGTGTGGCCGTGACTTGAATGTTTTGATGAATTTTAGGGTAAATCCATTTGGCCGTAACTTGTTTACAATAATTATTATTGAGACAAGCCATTAGGGTGTGACTTCGTTGTGAAGTGCTACGATTTTAAAAAAAGGATGTTAGGGTTTTATTTCGCAGGCTTGTGTTTAACGGATAAAATTGATAGTTGTATGGCTCGTCCTTTGGGTTGTTAATACTGTTAATTAACACAGATAGTTTGGTTTTTAAAAGAAACTGTGTATGTTTTAAACAAATTTGTAGTCTTGTAAAAATTATGGTCTTTGATTCTAAGGTGTTTATATTGATTAAATTTGTATTTTATTTAAATATTAATTGTAGCAAGGATTTCTCACTGCTACAGGGGAAAGAATGACTTCCTTCTGTCTATAGGACAAAAGGATAGGTTCTTGTGGTGGAAATGCAGAAAATAAAACAGAAACAAAAATGATAGAATAGTAAAATAAATTAAGGCTAAGCTAATGACAAAAAGAAATAGAAGCAATGTTGATGAACTCCTCTGCAAACATGGGTTAGGGTTCCGCATTCAAAACGTGCAAACAAATCCTAAGCTATGATAAAACCTGCAAAAAAATCATATTAGAGGAAATTTGAGGTATAAAATGGGCCTCGTAAGGAAAATGATAAAATAATAGTTAAAATAATAAAAAAATAGTTATTAATTTTGAACGAAGAATGAAAAAAAACTACTTTTTTTGTTCATATTTTTGACATATCTCCCTGTATTTTTACTCAAATTTTGAGCAGGAGAGTTCGTTGGATGTGGAATTGAATTCTACATCCAACGAGTACCTACAGTGCATACTTTTGATGGACCCTACTACCCCAAAAACAAGAAATTTCTGAAAAAATTTGATGATGATGTCATCATCATGTTTTTTCAGGCATTTCTTGTTTTTGGGGTAGCGGGGTCCATTAAAAGTATGCAATGTGGGTACTCGTTGGATGCATAATTAAATTCCACATCCAACGAGCTCTCCCTCCTGAAATTTGAGTAAAACCACAGGGAGATATGTTGAAAATATGAACAAAAAAAGTAGTTTTCTTTTATGATAAATATGTCAATTCAACCATTATGGTTGACTCATTTTATTGAAATTCTGTTGGTTCTTGAATTCCAAATCACAAAATTTATTGTTGGCGCGTTTTCTTATAAGGCCCATTTTAGACCCCAAATTTCCTCTAATGGTTAAAAAGAAAAACAAAACCTACAAATGGGGAAAAGGGTTAGAAAGCAAAGCATATTAAACAACTAAGAAACAGAAATAAAACATGGTATACCTTCTCTGGTGGAAATGGGCCACCATGCCCTCGCTTGTGGAAGCACCTCTCTTGGTTGGGGAGTAATGGCTCAATGGGGATGGAGATGGAGGAGAGGGAGTGTGGGTGGTTTGAGAGGCAAAGGTCTCAAAGAATCCACAGGTAGCGTAATAATAGGCAATGGGAGAAGTGTTTTGAGAGTGACCCCCCACCCTCTTTTTATAGTTTTTCCAAGGGGTTTTAGGGTTTTAAGCCCTTGGTCATGGTTTTAGCCCCTTTTTTGGGCTTTTAGCCCCTTTCGCCCTAACTTTAGCCCCTTTTAGGGTTTTAGCCCCTTTTTGAGGGCTTTAGCTCCTAGGGGGCTATTTTGGTCTCCTTTTTGGGGTTTTTAGCCCTTTTTCTTCATCCTTGGGCTATTTTGGAGGTGTGGGGGTCTAATGGAAGGTCTAATGGAGTGATATGAGTGTTGTAAGATGGTGTCCTTTGGTGGTGTAGGCCATTGAGAGCTATGTGGGGGATTTTTTTGGTTAACAGATTGCCCCCTGATGTGTGAGGGTAGGAGCTCAACATATGGCCGACGGACATCATAGGATTTGCTGTGTATAGGTGGTGCTTCCGGGACTGGGGCATGGTGGATTTTGGTTTTTGTATTAATTTGGTTCCCATCAATGGGTGAGATACAATAAATGTGTGACATGTATATGGACGAGGCAGGCATTCCCATGCTCATGACAATGTCAAAAGAATCATTTGATCTATGCTCTAAAATACAAGAGCCGGTCATATACAACTGATGTTACAATGCTGGTTTCCTCTATGTGAGGCTGAATACAATACTGATCTGGTACATTGGACCCATGGCATTCTCATGGAATGCTACATCTTTATGACTTACGGTCTGTTGGATCTGGTACATAGCTGTGTGGACTTGCTGATTGAGAGTCAGAGTCTCTATGGTACAAGTATGTTGTATCAATCATAAAGGTATATCGAAGCACTGTTGGGGCTTCTAAACACTGTCTCCAACGCAACTCGAAAATCACAAGGGACATGACCTGTTTAGGTCTCTCAAGTGGACTCACCAATGTGCTGGATCCAGGTGACATCTGGGGTCTTCGACCAAGTACTGTGCGAAACAAACCTTGTACGAATATCAATGGTGCGATGATGGAGTTGAAGTTAAGCACGTGAGAAACAACCATCCCAAGAGGCACTAAGGACTCCTCTCAAGTGGTCTAAGGAACTCATCGAGGATGTTAATGAAACCAAGGTAGAGGGACCTTTGGGTCTATCCTCTAGAATATGTGTGTTGGCGTCGACAAAGAGATACTTGCCCCTAGCCAAGGAAATGATGTTTCCTTGACCAGGAGCACAAGGGAGAAAACCGAAAGGTGTGAAGCACTCTGTGCATTGACTCACTGAATTTTGGGGGGAAGGGGAGGGAAGGGAAAAAACTGAACAAGGGTAGGGGGGGAGTGGGAGACTCAAACTTCCTTTGTTCAGAATATGATGGCAGGGCAGACCAGGAAGCAAATGAAACTGACTCATGGGAATGGGATCATAGCTGTAATATTGGGAATGTTGCTGAAGATGGGAAATACTTGGAGGAGGTGGACACTTTTGATACTGATGGGATCCAAGGAAGACACATTGCAGAGTACTCTGAACAAAGGTGACCCAATGTGGGGATGATGCCAAATTGTTTTCTGTGTGGTTGTGTCTAGGGACACCATTATAGTACGATCTCATGGATTTTTGGCAATCCCGAGAAGGTAAATCCTCGATGGTGCTTTCACTTTTAGAGAGTCTGAAAGCATGAAGAAGACTCCAATGGGGGCTCTTTTTCATTGTTAGTCTCCTGTGCCTGAAAAAGGATAAAAGTATACATAGGAGAGCTCACCCATCTTGTAGGGGATGAGAGACTTCTTTACCATTGGCAGTCCAATAAGGCCGGAAAAGGTTAAATTTGTACTGACTGGACAATCATTCATATACTTTTACGAGCATGAACGAAACCAAGTTTGCTTAGCAATATTTTCTTATTAAGATGGCTGGAAAAGAGCTTAATGACAACTGGTGGTGATATTTTTCATAAAGTGTGACCCCTCTACCCGAGAAAGCATAAAAGTATGCAGAGGGGAATGGTCTTGGCTTGAGTGTGCCAAGGAGGTCCTTTTCATGAAATGGTCTAAATGGTATGCAAAAGGAGATAAACGAGATGATGTAGATGCCCTTTCCTATACTTTAGCAAGCGAGAAAGGAGGCAGCTACGCTTGACAATATTTTCATTGTTTTAAGGAGTCAGAAAAGAGATTAAACGAAACTCCAATGTGGTCAACCAATGGTGGCACATGCGGTGCCCCATGTCAATATAGTGGACAGAGGTCCAAAGGTCATCCACGCAGTATGGATGGAGCAGAAGGCTCTCAAACATACCAATACATGCGTGGGATAGATCACGGCAGAGGCTCGTGAGTCGGTGCGGTAGAAGCATGCAAACCGAAGTGGCTCTCGGACAGAGGTTAGGAGAGCGTGTGTGTGTGTTGTGGTGGATGAATTTGACCACATGCGCTATGAGTACAAGTATGGAGGCATTTATATGCCAAATACGTGTAAGAAAAATAAAAAAAATTGTGGACGATGGTCCAGATGTCCGCGTTAGGTGCGATGAATGGAAAATACAACTATGTGTTAAAAATACAAAATAAAAGCTAAAATTATAGTCCTTAATGGGCGGCGACCCAAAAACTCGCATGAGTTACAGTCGGGAGGTGTGATACAAGTATAGGTCCATAGACACTTGCATCATCATGTCATGGCTCGTAAATCAAGGTGACTGATGGGAAATGGTCCCAAAATTGATTTATTAAACATGAGACAATGGTCTCATAAAGAGATAGAAATTTGGTCTCGGAGGTGTGAGGGGTGTCTCAAACCGGTTCCAGGTGACTTTGGATTAGCAACTAATGGTGCTTCCCCTGACTTGTGCTAAAAACATTGAAAAACAAGAAAAATAAAATAAAGCGACTCATTGGTGATGTTTAAACATAAAATTTCTTGAAGTAGATCCCATTGCGGGGGTTCTCCAAGAGTTTTCCATCAGAGTCAATGAAGAGGTATGCCACCTTGCCAAGACAAAGGTCATTTGCAAGGCGGGGTGATGGAATCTAGTATTTTATTGGAAGAACCGGTTCCACAATATGGTTTAAAGGGAATGGCGTAAAACCGAAGGCGATCTTATAGATCTCTCCCTCATCGCGTAAGTGGTGCCATGATAGATCAAGTGGATCTTCCACGACTGATGATACGGAAGGGAAACTGGTGCTAGAGATCATGTAAATGGTATTGGTTGTAGCTTTGGTTTCCTTTCCCCCAATATCTATTGGAGGAAGAGGGGTAGCCCTCAAGATGGTAGGAGTCTTTGATGGGCTTGGAGGTAGGTGCAACATCATCTCAATTGGCTGGACATGATTCAACACATCATGGGGTCTCAGAGGTACGGTAGGTGGTTCAAGGTACCAAACAGGATCTCCCAGTCTGAAATCTTGTAGATTGAGGGTTTCCAAGGTAGACTTACTCACGATCCCGGATGGTAGGAAAAGGAAAAGGATGGTGTTGAGTGGGAATGAACCCCAATGTTTCCCTAGTAACTGAGGTTGCGACTACAACTGAGGTTGCGGCTGTGGCTGGGGAAACAATAGAAGAGACAGGTTTGATGGACCATCAGTGATGGTGGAGATAAGAGAGTCTGTAGAACTGGACATCATGTAAATGGACATGGTGTCTGAAGAAGGAGGCAAGGGGTGAAATTATTCGATCAAGGTGATCTCAGACTCAAGGGAATGGTGACGGAGGTCAGCGAGAGCCTTTCAAAATTTGGGGAAATCTTGGCAATGGTGGGAGTAATGTCCATATAAGCCACAAAGGGTGCAAGCATGGTTTGTCCTCAATCCCTTGTTCCTAACTACTAGCGTGGTTGGGAGTTCAACCACAAGGATGTTTTCATTCGTATCCATGGCATCCAGATGCGCACGGATCACTGGGATTTCAGGGAAATTCTGAGTTGGATGGCCCTGTTTTTCACAAATGGCACAAGGTGGGACTTGTCACGATTCTGTGGTGGCTTTGGTATTCTTTCCCCTGGCTCTTTTGGGTTGGGGTTGTCCTAGTGCAGGTGCAGCAGTTGTCTTGTGTGGACCAGGTGGAGGGTGAGACTCGACCGCGATGGGTTGCACCAGGGTTAAGACAACCTGGGGCATTGCTGGTTGAGCTGGTGGATCAAGATACCACACCGAAATTCCCAATGTAAAGTTGGGAAGGCTTAAGGTGGCCATGACCGGTTTGTTCATAACCCTAGGTGGGGGAAAGAGGAAGGGAATCGTATGGACTAGGGATGAGCCCACATAACTCCCGGCTAGTTGCATGTGGGGATGCGGTTGTGATTGCGGCTGTGCATAATGCTACTGCTACGGGTGACGTTGCGGCTGTTGTTGGTGTTGCGGCTGCAGACGATGTGTTGGTTGTGGTTGGGGTTGTGGCTGCCGTTGCTATTTGGGTGTAGCGGTGCTAGATGAGACCATGCACAAGTCCGTAGTTTGCTTTTGTGCCTATTGTGGTGACACCAATGGGAAAGGAGTCATCATGGTGGGATCGGTAAACAACCCAGGGCCGACATTCAACGGTGGGGAGGCTGGTGTGTTTTCAACCACAGTGTTGGTTGCAAGGATGATGTTAGCATGTGTGGTCGCCACTTGCGGCTCAATGGTGGTGATGGTAGGGATAACGTTGGCAGGTGTTGTTAACCCTTGCGGATCATGATAGGTGAGTTGGTCAACCGTCACAATCTTCCATTCGTGGGGGAACATCATGAGACGGAAGAAAGTTGACGCGACAGATTGCATGGCATACATGTAACTCCTCCCGATGAGGAGGTTGTAGTCCAGTTGAGCATTGATGACTTCGATGTCAATTAGGACTGTCTTCCTGGATAACGTGATGGGGAGATGGGGGAGGATTCCTTGGGCTTTAGTGGGATGTCCATCATAATCCTGCAGAGTTGTGGAGGATGGTTGCATAATCGGTGATCCAAATTTCTGCCAAACCAAGGTAGACATGACGCACATGTATGCCCCCTCATCCACTATGCATTGGTGCACAACCAAATTCCAGATGGACACCAAAATTTGAAAGGCGATAGTGGATGGCATACGCGGTTCCCCATTCTCCATGTCAAAGGTGATCAGTTTGGAGTCGGAGGGGTCTACTATCCCTAGAGTGGCTAGTAAGGATTTCCACTACGTTGGGCACATTTTAAGTACCTCAAGAGAAGACATGGTGGTTGGCATTTGGGCCAAATCATCCACAATGCTATAGCTGACTGCAGCTCTAGCTGTGGAATTATTGGCATCTCTGCAAATGGGGGGGGGGCGGTAATGGGGGTAACTGAAGTGGTAGGTTGACTGTCTTAGACGTGGATGATGCTGATGAGTCAACAGGTTCGGTAGTGGTACCGTACTGATTCCGTCTGGTTTGCAAGTTGACCTCCTCAGTCGTCATTGCTAGCAGGTGATGTACACCTGTTTCGGCTGTGGGGGGTGCCCCTAGAGCGTTGGGATGGGTTTGGTGAGGAGGTGCAGATGCCACCAATCCTTGGATTGGCAGTGGGTTTTGAAGCACCATTGGGGGAGGTCCTTGTGGTGCTTGGTTGGGTTGGGCTTGATTGGTAGCATTGGCGGCCTGTTGGGCCTCGTTTTGAATGGCTTGCTTAGCACGAGCCCTGAGGGGACACTCAAACATGTAATTCCCATAGACATCACAGAGTGTACATGGTTGGTTTGTATGCAACGGGGCATTGCATCTTGGTGGATTTTTTCGTGGGGGGTTTTGGGCTAGCCAGTTTGCCGCAGCATTGTTGGGAGGGTTCGGCTATTGACTGCCTCCCCGTAGTTGGTTATTTCCTTGGTTGTTGAGCCATTTGTTTCTAGATTTCCCTTGTTGATTGTTGGCGGCAGGCTGGTTGGGATGGTTTTCTTGTGTGAACACTTGTCCCAACGGAGAAGGTGGAGCAGGGGCGGGGGGTTGCACAGGTTGTACTGGCAGTGCATAGTAGATTTGTGGGGTTGGTGGTGCCACAAATGTGGGCATTTTCCCCACATACTGTTGTGTCAGCCAATCCATGGCCTGAGTCTACTGTGGTGGTGCAGGTTATGCATAAGAAGTTGTTGCTCCAGACTGGGACATCATTCTAGCATAGTCCGGGGCTTGGTTCTGGTAAGCAACACTAGCAGTGTTGCTTGGTTGTGGTGTAACGGTAGGTGGTGTCGGTCAAGGCTATGGTTGTTGGGAGACCGACCCTATGATTCTGTCCACAACGTGGGATGCCCTCGATGCGTCGTGGTAGGAGGTACTTGGACGAGGAGCGCCTGAAATGACCGTATGCAGGTATCCAGACTGGGCATAGATGAGGTCAAATTGTTGGGCCTTCAATATGGCCTCTTCTTCAGATTAGGGATGTTTAGATGCAACATCCTTTGTGATGAGTGGGAGCAAAGTCTTAAGGAACCAATCCAAGAAGATCCTGTCATCTAGTTGGATTTTTCATAAGCTACGGCGTCACCGCCACTCGTGGATATGGTCAGTTATGTGAGTGGAAGTGCTTTGACGGCAGGATAGCAGGATCTCTACCCCCTCGTCATATCTGACAGGGAGTTGGAAATATTGTAGGAACATGAAGGCTAAGGAGTTGAAGTCGGGGGTACTTGGCTTGTGGCAGCTCAATGTACCATTTGGCCACGGCACCTGTAAGGGTGCGTTGGAATAGCCTCAACCTAATGGAGTCATCTACGATACTATTGGATGAGCACCATAAATGGAATGTCATTATATGGTTTTGGGGACACTCTCTGGCTTTTCCTTCAAACTTGGGGATGTATGATGGCAGCTTAGTTGGCATAGGTGGCCAAAAATCTTGGTGGCGGATGGGGTTGTTCATTAATCTAGCCAAATCAGGCAAGTTGAGACTATCCATAAAGGGAAGATTCAACCCCAAGTTGATGTGGGATGGGGCTGCGATGGTGGTGGTGTTTGCAGGTGCATAGTGCATCTGCACGACTAGGGGTGCTTGCGGTGGCACCATTGCGGATGGGCCAATGCCCCCAAGTGTTGTAGGTGGGTTTGTGTGAGTGAAGGGGGTATTTCCCTCATGTATGATAGTAGGGGAAATGTAAGTAGAGCGTCCACTATCCCCCTATGTGGCAGGAGGGGCAGTGTGTGTGGAGGGGCCACTGCCCCTATGTGTTGTAAGTGGGCCATCTTGGCTGGTCACTATAGGTGGTGGCAGCTGACTAATGACATTCTGCATGACTGTGCTTGGGCCATTTGCCAAGTTTTGGGTGATAGGTTGTGATGTGGACATGGGTCCACTTGCTAAGGTTAAGTTGGAAAATGGATCCGGGTTTGCACTAGCCATGGGGCTTGATGGTGTGGTGTGGAGGTCTGGTTCAGACTGATATCGGTTTGAGTCAGAATCAAAGGCTATGTGGTCCTCTAATGGTGTGGGAGATCACTGAGAATGGTTTCGACGGTGTCGATCGAGTGTTCCGAATGGTGGTGGTTCACCTCTTAGGCATGAGGAAGAGTGTGGAGGATCAACTGTGCTTGATTTTATGTGTGAAACTGGTGGTAATGAGATTTGGACTCCGGTTTCAGTGGCTTCCTATTGGTTTTAGGTGGTCACTCGGCCACCAAGACTACCGGATGATAGTGCTTGGATTGTTCCTCACAGGTGCTTCTACTCAATCAGAAGGGGTCGTTTCCCGTTTCGCTTGGCAATTCCTCTCAGGGGCCAGCTACTTTGGAGTTCCTCTGGTACTCCTCACAATCAGTTTCTAGGTAGAACCCAAGTACTTCCCATAGTTGAAGCAATCAGGGACTTATGTCCTCAAAGACTGTAGAGTTGTTTGAACTTAGTGTAAATTAGTAAATTTTAAGGCTTACTCAGCGTCATGAACTGAGTTGGGTTAATTAGTTGCTATGGTGTATTTGTTTGCTTGTTTTTTCTGGTATTTGGTTGCTGCAATATGGTTTATGAATTCATCATGGTAGAGTTCATGTCATTGTGGTTGTGTATCCAAGCATAAATAAAAAGAAATTGTGAACAAGTACATGGATTAACCCTGAACGTTTGCTGGCCTAACTAGATGTCTACCTCACCGTGATATTCCTCTTCAACCAAGAGAAGGTGATGGGATCTCAACACAATGGGACTAAGCCCATCCATAGATCCTCAGGTCATCTCCCGAATGCTGGGTTGGTCAACAAGGAGGACGCTTAGCCCCGTGAGAAGCCCTCCTTCTCTACCTCCTCTACCTTCCAGGTCACCCGATTTTAATAGTTTTGGAACAATATCATGGAGTTCCTAGATCTATATGAGCTTCCCTTCGTTGTATCCCAGAATACCTCGGAGGGTGATGACTGGGTAGAGGAGGAAGGGGAAGCAAGATCGTTGATTTTAAGTTGATTTTAGTTAGACTAGGTTCATTTTATTAAGCCATAATGATTTACTTAACATTTACACATTGTTCATGAAATAAAATGCAGAAAATGAAAACAGGAAATGAAATTAACTTGCAGTGGTGGATAGAGGTAGCTGGGCCACACTAACAGTCCTCTGAAACTGAAATCTACAGTATATTAAATTCAAATTAAAGTTCTGTTTGACAGGCTGCACATTTCTGACAAAATCTAGCGAGGGGGTCGCGCAGAATGCAGAGACAACCACAACCTGAGTTTCTGGGCTGAAGTCGCACTTATTGGGGGATTCAGTGCGCACTGGGTGCACCTGTTTTCCCATTAAGTGTGCCCCACTCTCACCTTTTTCCCCGATAAGAGCACCCTGCTCCGGATTGGGGTTTTTTTGGTGAGACAAAGTTAGATCTGGTCGATAGTAACTGGTACTGCGATCAATCCGACTCGTTTTTTCCTAGTACAGGCTTCGACAGTACCTAAAACAAGAAACAAACTGAATCTAAGACAGATTTAACAAGAAATTTTTGAAAACTAGGGTAAAATTGAAAAAACTTGAAAAATTAAAATTTTGGCCCAGGGATCCTATGAGATCGACCTGGTATGGTCGCCAGTTCTGTAGCAAGGATTTATCCCTGCTATAGGGGAAGGAATGGCTCCCTTCTGCCTATAGGGAAAAAGGGTAGGTTCCTGCTAATGGTAAATGCTGAAAAATGAAACGGAAATGTAAATGACAGAATAGTAAACTAATAGTAAGCTAATCTAAGCAAGAAGAAGAAGCAATGTTGATGAACCCCTCTGCAAACACGGGTTAGGGTTCTGCCTTCAAAACCTACAAAATAAACCTAAGCTACAATGGAAAAACCTGCAAAACAATGTTAAAAAAAAAACAAAACCTGCAAATGGGGAAAAGGGTTAGAAAGCAAAGCATATTAAACAACTAAGAAACAAAAATAAAACATGGTATACCTTCTCTGGTGGAAATGGGCCACCATGCCCAAGCTTGTGGAAGCACCTCTCTTGGTTGGGGAGAAATGGCTCAATGGGGATGGAGATGGAGGAGAGGGAGTGTGGGTGGTTTGAGAGGCAAAGGTCTCAAAGCATCCACGGGCAACGTAACAATAGGCAATGGGAGAAGTGTTTTGAGAGTGAACCCCCACCCTCCTTTTATAGCTTTTCCAAGGGGTTTAGGGTTTTAATCCCTTGGTCAAGGTTTTAGCCCCTTTCTCCCTAACTTTAGCCCCTTTTAGGGTTTTATTCCCTTTTTGAGGGCTTTAGCTCCTAGGGGGCTATTTTGGGCTCCTTTTTTGGGTTTTTAGCCCTTTTTCTTCATCCTTAGGCTATTTTGGAGGTGTGGGGGTCTAATGGAAGGTGTAATGGAGTGAAATGAGTGTTGTAAGATGGTGTCCTTGGGTGGTGTAGGCCATTGAGAGCTATGTGGGGGATTTTTGGGTTAACATTAATATAGGATTTTCTTATTATGAAATGATAGTAGAAGAAGTGCAATTCTTCTTATTTGCAGGGTTCGACCTCATGACTTGGACTGGGTTGTTAATATCATAAATTATTTTTAATTTAAGTTTTTAGGTTATAAATATAACTCTATTTATTTTAATAAATTTCTACTATGCTGTGTAAAATTGATTTGGATTACTTATTTGATTTTAGTTTATACTTGATAAACAATTTAATACTCTTTCTGTGCAATTTTTATTTAATACTTGGAATTTATAATATGGATATTAGAATTGTAAAAATGAAGAGTTTGATTTAAGAGAAAGAGGGTAAAACTATAAAATTCCTATTCTGGGAAGAGGAAGTAAAAGAAAGTTAGTTGACAGTTTTCCCTAATTTAGGGTTTGTATTTTTTTATATGAATTAAAATCTCTGCATTGTTATTGTTTCACTATAATGTATTTAATGCTTGATTTTTACTTACAGTAGTAATAAAATTACTTATGTGTTATTTTCCAAACCTAAATGATTACTATAACTTCATTTTACTGTTTATTAGTTACTCCTACTTATGTTATTTTTCTATTCCTATAATATTTAACAACTACGTATATTTTAATAATAAACTAAGCTTATAGCTAGTAATTATTACTCTGTTAAAAATAACACAATTACACAAACTGTGTACTGGTTTTTAAAAGACCTTTCTTTATGATAGTTCTTCTTTATATTTTTAACAGATGTATTCTAACTAAGGAAACTTATGAACATTCCTGTAAGGAATTGGTAGAAAGTAAATAAACATAATCTTACATTCTTGATTTGATTTAACCATCAGAATTTAATCTCACCTACTGTACTAGAGTACTATCTTCTTGAAGGTTTGGAAAAATACAGTTAGGTATTTTATTCATTAGTAAATTTCAATTAACCCTAATCATTCATTCTAATTCATATCTAATCCATAATTCATCTATCTTTCACAGTAAAAGTTTTTCTCCAAGTAATTTTAATAACAGATGAAACGGACATATGAATATATTATTTCCTAAATTCATTCATTCTTGTTTCTAATATTTCATAGAGAAATTAGAAATAATATGTAGAACTTGGAAATGTAGTAGAGGAGACAACAACTTAAGGAGCCCGTTCCTCCCAACCAACTCCTGAAGACTATTGAACTGCAATTCTTAGGACCCCTGAGCCTGTCTACTGGTCCACCTGGTTGAAAGCACTGGGTGAGAGAATAGGTTTAGAAACCTCTGCATCTCCGCAGAGTAATCAATAGTAATCATTCTGCCTATAGCAGTAAGAACTCAACTCAAATCAGCTATACTAGTTCAATAATTCGACACTTTTCACTCAAACACTTCTGCCTGTCCCCTCCATCGAATTTCTTGTTCACCAACTTCACTCAGAAATTTACCAAGTAAATAAATGAGCAGCCCCATCTGAATTCAATGGGAATTTTTATCAGCATGCATAGGTCTTTTGGGTCAGTTTTCACTTAATGAGACACCTTCTCTTGTTCCACTTTCTTGGGGAACATGACCACAAAAATAGGGAAGTTGCCTCCTGCAATAGCTAGAAGTAGTTTGAGGATGCTTCCAAGTGTCAATCTACTCTCAACCCAGCCTATTCAACCAAGTGGCCAGTAAAACACTCATTTAACATCCTCCTTAAGTTGTTGTATCATCTTTCATTTATTGATTAATAAAATATTCAGCAATTACATGCAATTATCCTTGAGCCCACTTGGCCATTAATTACAAACTTTATAATAAAATTAAAACATAATGTGTCCTAAAACATAAAATATTTTCAAAATTTGGGGTATGTGACATTCTTCCTCCTCATGAACCATGTGCACCAAAATCTCTTCTCTTTCCTATATTTTTTGTCGAGTTGTTTACTTTTCCCTACTGGTTGTAAGAATGAATGTCCCATATTCTAATCCAAGGGGATAATTGTCTTGTACTTATTAGTTGCTAGATGAGGCTTGAGAGGGAGGAGGAACACCTTGAATTATTGGACCAAATTGATGAGAGATAAGGGATAGGGGGTGAAGGTTGAGAGAATTTTGTTCTTTCTAACTAGGGGTGTTCCAGATTTCGAAATAATTGAGACACAACATTTAAGGGATCATATTTGACCTTTAGAATGGCTCCACCTTCTCATATGTGTCTTTATTATCCATCCTTTCAATTTTATGTCTGGAGTCATTACCTTGGGGCAATGGTTGGTTTCTACCCTTCTTAACCCCCAATAAGAACTGTGGTTCGTATAATACTTAGAATGTGCATTTGAAGTGCTCAGTAAAAAAGTCAAGTATGTCAAGAAACAGTCTTATCCTCAGTTAACAGTTGTAATACCTCATAAATGTACTTGTGAACATTTAAGGCATATGTGAAATTCCATTACAGTGAGGTTTACCAACACCAAAAATTGTGTGGGAATATTAGTCGTAGAAATATTATAACAAGAACGAGAACACATCACAAGTTATGGTGACACTTTCATTAGTGCTAGACCAAGACATGTGATGCAGTCAGGTATTTTCTATTGTTAATCTGAAATATATTTATCTTGTTTGACATGTTTTGACATGCTTTTAATGTTATAATTTCTCATTATGCACGGGTGCACAATGTTAAATTTGGTAAATTTAAATTTGACATGTTTTTTAATCTATGGAAAATTCTTATCATTCATAGCTTCACAGCTTCAGGGTTAAGCAAACTTGGCTACTATGAAGCGACACACACATAGGTCTCGTCAGATAAATTCCATTGTTATTCAATTCATGGTCAAGTCTATATAAACATAAATATTATTTTACACATCTTTCTAAGATGTTGTTGTGCATAGGTGGTGGCTCTCAGCATGACAAATGTTTGTCTAAGGGGTCTACAGTGGCTGGTGGAAAAACACAGAGGAAACGCTTAGTGTCTTATTCTTCAGATACACCATTACCAGGTAGAGATTGTTTACATGCATTTTGAATAGAATTCTTGTCTGGCATGTTTTATAATATGTGGAAAATTCTTATCATGCAAAACTTTATTTCAGGATGAAACAATCTTGGCTACTATGCAGCCACACTCCCTGAGGTCATCATTAGGTAAATTAAATTGCTACTTAATTCATACTCAATTCTATATAAACATAAATTTTATTTTACACATCTTTCTAAGATCTTGTTACATGAACATGTGGTGGCTCTGAGCATGACAGACGTATGTCTGAGGGGTCTACAGGGGCCGATGGACAAACACATTGGATACACATAGTGTCTTATTCTTCATATATGCCATTTCCAGGTAGAGGTTGTTTACATGTACATTCTTACTAGAATTCTTGTTTGAAATGAGTGTTTTATTTGTGTAAAATTAGATGATTTTTCTTGTTAACTTACATGCGATTGCCAATTTTTGGTTTTGTAGAGGGGCTTCTATAAATTCTAACAATAATCATGGAACATAAGAGGATGCATCATGTATTTATAATGAACACATTTTATTTAAATGTGTATAATTTGATTGACAAATTATATATATAGATTTTAATAATTGCACGTTCATTTTACTTATTAAAGGGTTTGTTGCTCCTAATCCTAATCCACCTCCCGATACAAGGAGACGTCGTCGGGTGCATCAGTATGCTCACAATCAAATATGTGATCCTCTTTGTAGTCATCCTAGAGATTTTCTTGAGACTCCTTGGGAAGACAACATCGCTATGAGACTATGGAAGAGATGAATGAGCATTCCTCAAGATTGCAGGAAGAACTTGATTGTTCAAATCTCTCTTTTGGTACTCAACAACGTCTCCAAATTGTTTTGCACAATCTGAATAGTTTGATCCAGACATATCTTTGGTTTGGACAATCAACCCATATTTTTAATGACATGATGCGTAGGAGGCGATTTTTAGTGATGGGTTGCCACAAGTTTGAAGAAGTAAAGAAAGTTGTCACAAAAGAAAAGGTCTTTTCATGTTTTGAATTGCGACTTGTAGACAAAAAATATCTAAAGATCACAAGATTCAATGATCCACTGATTGCACCACATATTTATTTGATGTTCCTATGTGCATATGGGAAGTTCCCAAATAATTATGATGAGGTTCCTCAGTATTTTGTTAAGATGTTGACTGCAGAGTTTCGGTTTAACATGGACCTCGACTATACAGATATGAGATCCAATTTCTATGGTGCTGGAAAAGGTTGTACATCTGAACGACCTGATGCATGACGAGATGTTCAATATAGACGTCCTATGCCTCGGTTAGTACAGCCACATCCTAGAGTCATAGATTTTCCATAGGATTTGGAAATGACATCCCAAATAGCAAGAGGGGTGAGGGAAGAGATAAGAGAGCGTTTTGGGGCTTCATTGGCAGGGGTGGAAATCGGCATACATACTATTTCATCTCCATCCAGTATGGATGAATGCCCATTGATGATTATTATGATGATCGCTTCAAAATGATGAGTCGATTAGAGCTTGAAAAGTCTGCAGTGTATTATAGAGACAATTATAAGCAAGTCGTCGCTCATCAAAATCCAAATAGAGGCATGGTACGTAAGTATGCTATAATATATGAAATTTTTTTATATGAAATATGATGTTTTAATTCTCCAAATATAATGTCTATAAATTATATGAAAGTTATGCAATATACCAAATTCATGAATTATGACGACATTGATGATAACGAATTTGTTTGACTCGGAAGAAACAAAGGCTAGTGGCACAAGTATAGATGTTGAGGAAATTCTAGTTTCACAATATCCACCAGGGATGCAGGTATGGATATTTATTTTTGATAATATTTAATTACTTTTGGTATATTTTTTCCCTAAACTTGTATCTATATATATGTATATATATTGACTTTCATTTTTTCTTTTCATCCCACAGAAAACCAGGAGCCATTGGTGTTCCGGTCCAAAGGTTGAGATTGATCTGCTCTAGTTGTAAATCAATAGTGCTGCACATTCATTGTATGTACTTTTCATCTCAATATATAAAAGAGAAGGAATAGGTATAGGTTTATTTATTTACTTTTCGATTGAGAAGTTAGCAGTTCACTGTTTTCTTATAACGGGTTTTTTTTAGAAGTAATGAAAAGTAGTCATTGGTTTTCAGAGTCAGTTAGGGATGTTTCCATTATATTTTTATACAGTATGTGTTTATAAATTCTAGAATTAATTACAAAGTGCAGTCTCAAGTCACCTTTAATTTTCCATTGTTTAGTTTCTTGTAGAAATTTTTAGTCATGCTGGTTTGACATTCTTCCATATGGTTTGTTGGACTTGCACCCCCATGTGCTTCAGCTTAGTGTCATCCCTTGGCATACCTCTTGCTCATTATTTTTAAATTTGTCGACCATTTACATGGATCCTGGTCCTTCACACTTGGTATATTGGGAACACATATTCAAGTAGTTAGTTGGTGATTTGACCTATTCCTAGGGTTTCTTGCTTATGGGGGTTTCACTCGTAGTCTTCTTCACTCATGCGATAGCATTGGATAATGTTTTGAGCCCACATGTGTGGACACTTTGAGCTGGTATGCACTTTTTTATGAAAGTTGGATGGTAGGATAGTTTTTGGAGTTTTCAAAGAGGTAAAACCCTAGTATTGGGATGGTTTTCTTTGTTTTATGCACATCTAATTTCTTCTACAAAAAATAACATTCATCGAAGCTCAAATAGCTTCACATAGACTATATAAGAGCACCAAGATGGGATGTGGGCACAATAGCAACACCAGAGTAGAATTATTGGCTCTTTGGGCTCTACTGTTTTTTGCAAAAGAGATTGGAGTTCCCTCTCTCCATGTATATGGGGACTCTTCTGTAATCATTAATTGGGATTAGATGATAAGGAAACTATCTCTGCCCTCGATCTGGAAGGCCTTCTTTCACACTTCAGAATTTCATCATGTCTTTAGACAACAAAATAAGAGGGCATAAATTATATCCAAGGAAGCGCTCCCCATGGATGCATGCCTAATTTCCTTCAATGAATATTATGAGGAAATAGCTATTAAGGAAGATAAGCCACAACTCTTCTAGAGAAGAGCTTGCACCTCCTACTCTTTAACCTTTTGGTTGCTTTATTTTCAAGTGTGTATTATTGAGTCTTTTAGCATCATATTGGATGTCTTGAGGATGACTTTGCTTCTCCTCTAAGGGTATTGATATTAGTACACTTCCCTGAGCACTTCCTTGGATATACTGAACTGGTATGTTTATGTTTCCTCCTTAGACATGTATGTATGATCTATCTTGTAAAATTTGGTTGATGTTTTTCCTCAAAGTTCACAAAATTATCTCTCTTTCTTGCATTGTACCTGGTCATGTGTCTTCAGTGTTTATCTTACTGGGTCCCAAACCTTTGTTTGCAACTGTCCATAAGATATACTATCATCATGTATTGTTGGTTGTAACCTTCTAGGTTTCCATACCTTGTACTGTAAAGCTCCCAATGTTTGATCTGCTTAGGGACACATAGGAGACGTAGGATCTTTATTTTTTCTGTCTACAAACCATTCAACTTCTTCTACACAGTAATACTACTATATTGCATCCATTATTCTACGCAGAAATTAGCATACACAAAAACACCTTGTCTGCATCCTTTGACATCGGGATTGAACCAGTCGTCCCGGCACTTGAACCAAAATATTCTTAAGACATTGAGGGTACCTTCTCCACTATTGCTTCAAAAAAGATTCAACACCATCGTCTTCAAGCTAATGGATGGTCCTCTTCTTCTGTTTTTTGTCACCCATACATCCTTAATGCCACTGTGACATTTCCCTCTTCAAATTTTATTTGTTTCCTCTGAACTTTAGATTTACATTTAGAAAGTAATTCATTCTTCAACTCTCTAAGTGCAATATCATCTTCATACATAGGTTCCTTCAACAAATATGAAGTTGAGCTAAATCTTTCATCTTTTGGCTATATGTAAATTTGTAAAAAAAAATTGGGTTAGTGAACAAATCTCTGTTAATCGAGGACTTTGCACTTGCTTTATATGCCACCTTTTTAGCATTGTTCCTGGTCAATTTAAAATCAAAATATTTGATTTTTATATGCTATCCATTTGTTTAATGATTCATCTTGTTAAATATTTTATTGTTTGCTATATGAAAATTGGAAATCACTGATAATCACTGATAATCCAGGACTCACATTGTCCCAAGCCACAGTAAATATATATTTTTGATAGACATTTACAAAATTTGTGAGGTAAGAGTTCTATCTATAATTTCATGTAGTGGAACTTGTTTTGAAATTGGACGCAAACATAAATTTTGAGCTATACATTTGATCTTTGTTCTCATATATTTGCTATTTTGTTAAAGGGCTTTATTCTTTTCAAAATTGTTTTATTTGAGTATAGAGTTTTTTTATCATGTCTTTGGTTTACTCCTGTGTTATTGCTCATGTAAAGTATAATCCATATTAAAACCTTTAACCATTGGTTTTAATGTCATGGTTATGTTACATCAATTTAATAGGTTGAGACTTCAATCCTAATTTTTTTCTTGTCTATTTTGGCCAATCCGTAAAACCTAAAAGGGCATGGATTCAAGTTTTATCTAGTGCATTCTTGGCAGTTTGCTTGAAATTCTGGATAACATTAATTTTTATTGTTTTAATTTTCTTGTTGTTTTGGTCATGGGACTGGATGGAAAATTATCTTCGAACTTTGCAAGTAATGATTATTTGAATGATCTATACCAAAGTAGAAAAATAAAAATGAACAGGCATATTTTTCACTAACAAATAAAACAATCTTCTTTGCAACAAGTGATTGCTTTTTATTTTAATTAAGATTATCCTTGGTCATTTGCAGTTGACTTTGAAACCATGCCATTGGATTTTAATCCATCACCTAATTGCTTCTCCAATGTCGATCCTTCATGGGAATCACTGGGTACTACCGGCGGTTCATCGAAGGGTTCTCAAAGATAGCCTACCCTATTACATCCTTACATAGAAAGGGGGTAAAGTTTGTATGGTCTGTAAAGTGCTAGGAGAGCTTCAAAAATTTAAAAAGACGGTTAACCATGGCCCTGATCCTGAAGGTGGATGAATCCTATAAAGACTACACAATATGTACTGATGCTGGTAAGGAGGGATTGGGGGGAGTACTATCTCAAGAAGGGCATGTTCCAATGTTATGATTCTCACAAGATGAAGGACCATGAACAAAATTATCTAATGCATGATCTATAAATGGCAGCAGTAGTACATGACTTTAAAATGTGGCATCACTACCTGGACTCAATGCCAGAAAAGCACGATGGATGTATAGTTCAAACACCCTTAAGTTTGATGGTGGTGTTGGTGTTATTCTTAGTGAGGAATTGTGAAGAAAAAGCACAGGTGAGACATCAGGTAATGCGTTGTCCATGGAGACCAGAGGGAGACAAAATGAGAGGAAGAAGCCCATGAAAATACAACAAGTCTAAAAAGGGCAGATCAAAGTACAGATTCAGAAAAATAGAGTGTTAGAACTGTGTTAAGAAAGGACATCTAAATAAATGCTGCAGAGCACCAAAGAAGAAAGGTGAGAGGCAGCAAGAGACTACTCAGGAAGCAAATGTATCAAGTGATGTGTTACAATATGCTTTAATTCTTGAATTAGATAATACTAGAAANCAGGGGCTTCATGTCATGCTACACCCCATAGGAAATTCTTTCATGATTATGTTCAAGGTGATTTTGGACATGTTTTATTGGGGGATGATGAAACATGTAAAATTTATGGAAAGGCTAAGGTACAGATTAAGTTAAATAATGGAAGTGAATGGATGCTAAAATATTTAAGGAACATTCATGTTATGAAAATAAATATGATCTCAATAGGGTAGTTAGGAGATAGCAGTTGTTTGTCTACATTTGAAGAAACATGGTGGAAGATCACTAAAGGATCACTGGTAATAGAACAAGGAGATAGGGTAGGTACGTTATATTTATGTCCTTATAATACTGATTATTCTATCTCTATAGATTCCACAAAAAAAGGTGTGGCATTGTGGCATCATAGGCTTGGACACATGAGTGAGAAGGGGATGCAGATTCTCCACTCAAGGAAACTGCTTCCAGATCTGAAGCAGGTAAGTTTGGAATTATGTGAGAACTATGTTTATGGAAAACAAAAGAGAGTTAGATTTGTGAGGGTTGGGAAACAGAAGAAGAGTGAAAATTTAAAGATTTTCCATATAGATGTATGGGGACCAACTCAGGTACAATCTCTTGGTGGATCTCGTTATTATGCTACTTTTATTGATGATGCAACTAGAAAAACTTGGGTTTATTGCATTAGAGATAAATATAATGTGTTTGATACTTTTAAGAAGTGGAAATATTTGGTTGAGAATGAGATAGGAAAAATGTTGAAATGTCTCAGATATGATAATGGAGGTGAATACTACAGCAAGGAGTTTAACAGTTATTGTTCACACAATGGGATTCGCAGAGAGAAGACAGTCCCTGGAACACCATAAGAAAATGGTGTGTTAGAAAGAATGAACAAAATGATCATGGAGTGTGCAAGGTGTATGATATTGCATGCAGGGTTTCCCTTACAGTTTTGGGTTGATGTTGTAAACACTATTGCTTATTTAATAAACATAGGGCCTTCAAGCGCTTTGGATGGTGGGATTCTAGAGGAAGCATGGATAGGTAAACAGGTAAAATACTCATTTCTGAGAAATTTTGGTTGTGAAGCATTTGTCCATATTGATAAGATGATAGAACAAATCTTGAAGCTAAATCCAAGAAATGTACCTTTATTGGATACGAGGTTGATGATTTTGGTTATCGCTTATGGGATTTTGAAAATCGCAAAATCATTAGGAGTAGAGATTTAGTATTCAATGAAAATATTATGTACAAAGATCAGTTGCAGGGAAAGATAGTGGAAAAGTAAAACACATAGTACACATTACTTGATGAAATCAAAGAAAATGAAGTTCCAAAAGCACCAGAGAATCAAGAACAGCAGTAGGTACCTGAAACTCCTGCAACTATAAGAAAATATACTAGGTTAAGTAGACCCCCTGAATGATTATCTTCTTCATTGTATTATTTATTGATGACTGATCCTGGTGAACCAAAATGTTATGAAGATGCAATGTAGGTAGAAACTAGAAAGAAGTGGGAGCAAGGCATGAATGAGGAGATGGACTCATTGGTAAGAAACCAGACTTGGGATTTGGTTTAGTTGCCTGCAGAAAAAAAGGGCATTGCAGAATAAATGGGTTAATGGGTTGAAGGAAGAAGATGGAGGCAAGAAGAGGTACAAGGATAGACTTGTTGTAAAGGGGTTTGCACAAAATAAAGGTATAGACTTTGATGAAATATTTTCTCCTATTGTTAAAATGAATTCAATTAGAACTATTTTAATTCTAGTGGTAGTAGAAGATTTGCATATTGAACAATTAGATGTAAAAACATCCTTTCTCCATGGGGATTTGGAGAAAGAGATTTATATGAAAAATCCACAGGGGTATGAGGTCAAAGGGAACGAGAATTTGGTTTGCAGGTTGAAGAATAACTTGTATGGCCTGAAGCAAGCTCCAAGGTAGTGGTATTTAAATTTTGATAAGTTTATGACAAAACAAGGTTATGATGGATGTCATTCCGACCACTATGCTTATTTCAAGAGGCTAGATAATGGAAGATATATTATATTGTTATTGTATGTGGATGGCATGCTTTTTGCAGGGTCTAACATGGGCGATATAAATGTTCTCAAAATAAAATGAGCTAAATCATTTACGATGGAGGATTTGGGTGCCACAAAGCAAATCCTTGGTATGAGAATAACAAGAGATAGGAAAAATCACAAATTGATGTTGTCTCAAGGTGAGTACATAGAAAAGGTGTTGCATAGGTTTAGAATGTAGAATGCAAAACCAGTTAGTACACCTTTAGCCAACCATTTCAAACTAAGTAAGGATATGTGTCCAGAGACACATGAAGAGATAGATTACATGTCTAGGATTCCCTATTCATCAATGGTTGGAAGCTTGATGTATGCCATGGTGTGCACAAGACCAGATATTGCACATGCAGTGGTATTTATGAGCAGGTATATGAATAATCTGGGTAAAGAGCATTGGAAAGTAGTACTGTGGATTCTTAGGTATTTGATAGGTACCACTTTTCATGCATTATGTTTTGGAGGTTGAGACACTGTTCTACAGGGATCTATTGATGCAGATATGGCTAGTGATAAAGAAATCACGAGCAGCACCACAGGGTATGTGTTTACTATGGGTGGAACAACAGTAAGTTGGATTTCAAAACTACATCAGGTTGTTGCAATTTCTACATTGAAAGCAGAGTATGTTGTTGCTATAGAGGCTAGTAAGGAGATGATTTGGTTGCATAGGTTCATGGAGGAATTGGGTACGAAGCAGGAGCCGGAGTGCCATTCATATTGCAAAGAACTCAACCTTTAATTCAAAGGCTAAACATATACATCTCAAGTACCACTTCATAATATTTGTTCTAGATGAAGAACTGTTAAAACTGGAAAAGATACATACTAGCCAAAATTCTAGGGATATGTTGACAAAGGGAGTAACCAGAGAGAAATCAAGTTCCTGCTCAGTTTCTGTTGGCCTTCAAGCATGAAGGTGGAAATAAGAAATTTTCCAAGTCCAAGGTCCATAGCATAGTCCAACAAGTGCAACAGCGGTGGATTTGCTGTGATCAATCTCCAAGAACCACTTATACTATGAAACGAGAACTTTATACTAAGAACAAGAACTCTAGCCATACAAATGATGTTTTTTACATAAAAAACACCAAAAACACCCTCCAAATAGAAAAGTGTTGATACCGGTATACATGTTTTTTTTTTTCAGAGTAAAAAATAGAGCCATGGCCTAACCATCCCATACTATTGTTTACCAAAACTTTAAAATCAACCCCTAAATTGGAAATAGATTTTTTTCGTCAAGAGATAAATTACAACTTTTTAAAAACTTGCATATTAAACAAAAGAAAAATATTCCATCAATATTTCACCACTCTAACCATATAAAATCAAATAAATTGTGATACGATTCATAATGAATCATATATTAGACCATACAAAAATAAATGATTCATGTATAAATATTAAAAAATTCCTTTAGAGTTTGAATTGCAAACATCATACTAATAAAAACATCTAAAATGTTCCATGTGAAATTATTTAAATTCATCCATGGATTGTAACACTCCATTGAATCTATATTTTCTTCAGAGGAAGGTCTCGATATAATTTATAAAAAAAAACCCTAATCCCCTAATACACTCCACACATTCTTTTTATTCCTCCTAATCGTGATCTTTTGCAATTGTATCCCATTCTTCATAAGAAGTCATGTGAGACATATAATCACATTAAAAAAAATATTTGGTACAATTATTATTGTCTCTGTCTACAATTTTTTATCGAAATGGCATCCCATATAAGTCTTAGGACATCCAAGTTCTTGTTTCTTTTCTGTAAAGTTATATCATTTAATAAGGTCCCTAACCATTATACTACATGCTTCATTGTATTTCTATATTTAAAGAATTCTTAAATAGTAAATGGTATGCAAGTAAAACTATTAATTGAAAATGTTTGTGGTTTGAATGTCGGTTATTTTCCCATATGAAATTTACAGTTTTGTTGATGCGAAATGGATCACATAAGATCATAAGAAATCCATTGCAAGAATTGAAGCCAACCAAGGCTATTTATGATCATGAGATAAAAACATGGCTAGCTTTAGGGATCAAGTCCAAAAACAAGGGGGTGGAAAGAAAAAGAAATGTCATTTCACTTTAACACAATATATTTACCTATAGATGTAATGTTATTGTTAGTTTGTTCGTGTCTCAAATTGTAGCATCAAAAAATACTTATTATTTTATTTGTTATAGAAAAAAAGAATGATCAATTTTTTTTAGCAAATGACACTAGAAATAGAGTTGCTAGTATACATACATCCCAAAGTTGATAGGAAGAAGCTTACTAGAGTCCAAAGTAAGTTACATAATTCCATTTGAAAAGAAGTTTGTATTTTAATAATATCATATAATTGTCAAATTGATTATGGATGTCAAATTAATATCATAGTAATTACAATTGTATTTATATAATGTCTAATTGGCATCCATATCTTATTAATTACATCCATATCAATTTGACATCTATATCATATTAATTACATTCATATCATATATTTGACAAATATATGTTATTATTAATTACATCCATATTTGTATTTTAATAATATTATATATTTGTCAAAGTGATTATAGATGTCAAATGAATATCAAATTAATTCCAATTTTATTTATATAATATCTAATTTACATCCATATCATATTAATTACATCCATATTCCTAATTATTTGATCTTATTACACTAATAAAACTCTCTTTATATATGATGCTATGGCAATAAAATACTTGTTGGTTGGTAAAACTTGAATATTGGAAAGACTCGGTCGGAACTTTACCTCCAAAGGCCAATGAACGATAAGCCAGTAACAACCGGTAAATAACAATAAGCCGTAACGGGGTGCAAGAGGATGTTGTAGTATAGCTGAGCATCGACGACTTCAACATGAATCATCACCATTTTTCTCCCTATCTCGATGGGGACATTCTTGTATAATCCTTGTGGTTTCCCATTCAAAGCTCGTGCCTAATATGGATCTCTCGACCCACAAGATCCATGTCTCTAATTTCCCATCCTAAGGTTTGGGTAAGGGTCTCTACGCCCTCTCCCCAACCTCGGGCCACTCATAGGTTGTACTCCATGATTCTAGTCACTTTGTCCCATAGGTCGAGGTTTTTGTTGTGGACTTCCTCTAGTAACTTATTTCTCTGCTATACCACTAATAGTAAATTTCATTGTGCAACTAAGTAGTTACAACATGCTTCGTTTGTGTGATAAATTGGGTTGACTAATGTTCCACATAACCATTTTTTAATTCCCTTCAACATTCATCATCTTATAATCTCATTTATAAAGCATCTAATGTCAAATCAATATTTAGCATGATTAAAATCATTATATAATATCACATAACATTTTCATAAATCATTAATATAAACTTCAATTATTATGAAATAATTCACCCATTTAACTCTTATCTTGTTCAATTGTTTATAGATTAACATCATACATTAAGATAATTTAACCTTACTTTCCTCCACTATTTATTTGTTAACATAGTACATTCTTACAACTCATTGGGATATGAAAAAACTTTTAACATATATAAATCTAATTAATTCATAAATTCCTAGCCTTCCTTTTATTTCTTCTGTATACACATATCCTACATCCACTTATTGCCCCTAATGTCCATCTCATCCACTTATTTCCCCTAATGTCCATCTCATAGCTCTTTTGTCATTTGTTCCATACATAAAACTCATTGGTTAAACACATAATACTTCCACAGGCTCATAATTAAATTCTATTTATGTCACAAGTAGTAAGTAGTATCCATTGACAATAATCTTTTCTAATTTATGAACTATAAACATTTATATTTCCTCACATAAAACTGGTTATATATTGCTTATAACACTTGCTTTTAAACATAATTCTTATAAGTTAAAACTCTTTATTATAAAGAAACCTCGCACTTTCACCGGACAATTTAATTATAGAAATCAAAATACACTTTTCATTTCAAAATTCCATATTTATCATCACATAAAATCATATAATCTACATAACATAACCTCGAGTAAACTCCATTACATATAACTGCTAATATACATTAAACATAAGCTTTCTTTTTCGTATGAACTATCTAACTTTTTAAACTTCAAATCAGCAGTTATCATACGACATGCGACATGGAATTGCTTTTATATATATATATATAAAAGAGTGTGAACCCTCATTATCCTATAATGTACAATATAAATATAACCTGGCTTGAGAGCAGTACATTTAAGTTTACCCAGCATAACCTTGAACCACTTATAAACGCAGAGATATCCAATAACTTTATATTCAAGTAATCACATATAATCATATAATAACTTCAGATATCCTGTGTAATCACATATATCTACGATCATTTCCACCTATATGAGACGTTGCATCCTCCAGAAAGTAGCCTGTAACTGTTTGTGTGATCGTTGTTGTGTCTTGCCTTTGTTTTTCCCACCAAAATATATGTGTGTGTGTTCGTGTTATAACCACTACACCCAACTATTCATTATCCATCACTCGTGACGACGAGTTAGATGAGGGATGATTGGTTGTTGGCCACTCCTTAGCGAGTAAATGCAGTGACTGTGGTCTTAGAGACTGGGTTAATAGATGTTGCGCGCTAGGGTTGCACAAGGAAGAACTGTTTGGTATGGAAGCATTGGTATCTTTACAGGCGTGGATTATCACGGGAACCGTAGTTACACTCAGAGCACACAACGGTGCTGCAACTTGGACACTAGTGCTGGAATGGCATGATCAAATTTCTCACATGAAAAATTTAACCCCTATGCCATGCGTTCATGAATTATCAGTCAGAATGATGATGAGGTCCACGATGGGTTTGTAAATTAGTTTTCTACATCTCTCGCACTCCCAAATTTTAATACACAAACTCTCCCACTATTGAATTGACACCCATAATATACCCATAATTTGATGCAGTAGATTCAGTCATCGATCCTTATTTGATTCATACTCTAAATGGATAGCAAGGAATGGAGATCCTCAACTTACATATACCTCTAAGGGCTCGGAGAGTCGGACGCCGGACCCATTATTAATGCATCATAGTTTTCAACAATGAAGCGGAGTATGGGAGGAGTGGCACACGGAGCGGAGCTCCACTCCGTGTGCCACTTCTCCCTTCCCCTTAATCACAATTTCGTAAGTGATGACGTCGATAAATATTTCCAGTTTAATCTTATTTCCAGTTTAATATTTCCCCTTAATCTTATTCCATTCTGTGTTTCCAGTTTCTTCTCTCTGGATGAGGAACAATAGTTTTGTTTCCCTGTGGCGAAGTGCGCTCAATTTAAATAACCAGAATAGATCCAGAGCTGCTGATCCGCGGCCACGTCAAGATTAACACGTGTGAGACTCATAGAACCATGCCTATGCAGCCTTCTCTTAAAGCCAAAATGAATCGCTTAGTAGATATTAATTATCATTTGGAAGAACCGCCCCACTAGTAATAGAAGTTGAAGACCAAATGAGGATAATACCAATTACGAAGCCTTGAAGTAAGTGAAACACTGAATGCTTAGTTATATGCATGTTGTTACTCAACCCTTATGGAATAGATGCCTTCCTTTTATGTCTCGATATGGTTTTCGGGCGGGTTACAAGAGGCACATTATATATGATGTTATGGCAATAAAATACTTGTTGCTTGGTGAAACTTGAATATTGGAAAGACTCGGTCAGAACTTTACATCCAAAGGCCAGTGAACGATAAACCAGTAACAACTAGTAAATAATGATAATCCATAACGATCATTCAGCGACTCATGGAATCAACTCAAAGCCATCCAAGCAAACTCCAACCCCTGCTTTCCTAGTCCCGAAGGGGTGCTAGTAGAGAAAAACAAGCCACGGGAAATAGCAGTACCCACTAAGCGATTCATTCAGTAAAAAGATCATTTTGAGTCTCAGCAATTCTAATTTTCGTTATCAAATAAGCGGTTTCTCTCTTGCAAGTAACTCTCAAGAATCAAAATCTGACCTAAGGAAGAGGTTTCATGGTATCATGTGAATCCAAGATTTTCATTATAGAAATTTTTTTATGGCTTTGTGTAGTGAACATTTAGGTGCACTGAACGTGCTAAAGTGCGGGGCTACTTTGCTACTTGGTGGATACTTGAATCAACTTGCATAATTGGCGACTGAGCTAGATACTCAACTGTGCTATTCAAATGCTACGCTACACACTGCTGGGTTTGGTTACTCCACTTGGGCTCTCGGTTACAGAAAACTGCCGCATTCACATTATTGAATACTAAAATTACTGGGGTCAAATCCTTACCTATCAAACCTATTAAAATGATTTTTATCTTTCCTTAACTATACTCTTATCGGAAAAACCTGTTTCAAGATGTGCCCGTAATAAAAGGTTCGAGAGTGTTTAATTGATAGTAGAGGATCGGTTCCAAAACATCCAAGGAATTGGAACCAGGCATATAAACCTAACATTAACACTGTACATGGAGTACTTCTCCTAACCTATGTGTGACCTTTTGCTTGACTGGAAAATGGGAGGAGTGGTGCACGGAGCGGAGCTCCGCTCTTGGGGTGCCAAAGTGCCACCCTTCACGAGCTACGCGATTCTGAGAATCGTGCCGCTCGTGGCGGGTGGCGCTTTGGCACCCCAAGAGCGGAGCTCCACTCCGTGCGCCACTACTCCATTCCCCTTAATCACAATTTCGTAAGTGATGACGTCGATAAATATTTTGTAAGGTATGACGAGTTAAATATTTGAATATTTCAAAGTGGTAAATAGAATATGAGGTCAACTTTCACTTCGGATGACCTAGCACTTTAAAACTTTAGTAAACCAGTAATATTGCCACGTGGAGGTGATAACATTTTTTCATTTTGAAGGGGGCATTTTTTGCTGTGGGTTTTGAGGTTTTTATTTATATCATATGTGGTACATTTTTTTTCATTCTAACATTTTTAAGGTCATGTTATGGGGTGGCATATTTTTTTTTATATGATATGTCGCTACATGGTTGGGTTCTTATCCATATGATGGATAATATATTTTTTATGTCATTTTATATAGAGAGAGGGGTTTGTTATCATAGTGAAATATTGTTATTTCAAAATTAATGTATTTTAAGTTATATGATGTGATATTTATTTTTTTAATATTTTTATTTCATCTTTTGTGAAGATTATAACAGTGAATATTTTTGATATCATGTTTCGTGACGTTTATGGTGGTTAATATTTTTGATATCATGTTTTTGTGACATTTATGGTTGTTATTATATAATTTTAAGATTTTTTTATATAATAATTATTTTTAAATGGTGTAATTTAATATTTTTGTTATTGGATATATGTTATAAATATTTCAAATTGAAAGTGTTTTCAACCTAGAGACTAGCATTAATGAAATGTTTTTTTTTTTTTAATTTTGGAGACAATTACAAATTTGGCAAAATTCAAGCTCATTAGAGGAAATTTCAAGTCAAAATGGGCCTCCTAAAATGAACTAATAAAATAATAGTTAAAATAATAATAAAATATTTATTAATTTTGGAGGAAGAAAAGAAAAAAACTACTTTTTTGTTTGTATTTTTGACATATATCCTCGTGTTTTTACTCAAATTTCGATCAGGAGAGCTCGTTGGATGCGGAATTAAATTCCACATCCACCGAGTACCCACTCGGCATAGTTTTGACGGACCCCGCTACCCCAAAAACAAGAAATACCTGAAAAAATGGAATGATGATGTCATCATTCCATTTTTTCATGTATTTCTTGTTTTTGGGGTAGCGGGGTCCGTCAAAAGTATGCCAAGTGGGTACTCATTGGATGCGGAATTTAGTTCTGCATCCAACAAGTTCTCCTGATCGAAATTTGAGTAAAAACACGGGGAGATATGTCAAAAATACAAACAAAAAAAGTAGTTTTTTTTATGATACCTATCCCCAAATTTATATTAAAAAAGTGTTTAAGACCTATACGGTATTTCAAATTTAAAGAAATTTCATTGGCTAACAAATGATGACATGGAATTTGAATAAAAGTTAAAAGGACCATTTTGAGTTGAAATTTCCTCTAATGTTAACTAATTATGACTCTAGAGGGTTCCAATTTTCACCAAATGGTCCCGAATTTGAAATGTAACAGTATGGTGAGTCTTGTAACACCACAATATGGTATATGGACACTTCGTATCAGACTTTATACCTCTGAAAACTTGTTTTGGGTTAAGGTGAAACAATACAACTTTACTAGGAAATTGTGTTCAAATCCCCCAAGGGTGATGGTCGAACTAGCTCTCCAAATCAGGTACGACCCTCCCAAATTCCAGAAAAAAGTATGGGAATGAGTATCAGACATCAATGAATGTCCTTGATCATGTTTATTAAGTTTTGAAAAATGGATTATGATCTGCAACATTTGTAAGGTAGCTTTCATAGGAATTGCCTAAGGGAAATTGCATTACTAGCTAGACTTTGACATAGGAAAGGTAAAATATATGGTTCTAAGAGTAATATGGAACATGGTGGTAATATATGGTATACAAATGCCTTCCCAAAAAGCATAAAAATCAAAGGAATAAATTCCATATCCATTGATAATGATCCACTACAATGCAATTGCATAAAGAAAAGAATTAATGCTATTCAAGTTCTTCCACATGAATTACAAGAAGTTGGTTAGAAGAAATGAGAGTTTAGTGAAACACTTGTGGAGAAGATGTCAAAAGATCCTCAACCCCCATTATGAGGGATGTTTGGAAAGAAGCACTTCAGGCATCTTGCAGACATAGAAGAAGCAATGAAAGAGGACATTGATGTCTCTGAGGAAAGCCAAGCTCCATAAAATTCCAATTTTGATGAAGAATTTAGCCTACATGATATTGTTGATTAGTTTAATGTCTTGAATAAAATGTTAGATTTGACAAATTTTTGATAAGATATATTAGTACTGTTTTTACTTTCAGACTTTGTTTTAGAAATAAAATCTCTATATATATTGTTTTTAATATGATATTTAAAAATATATGGTATAGTTTTTTCGTGAATTTATGTGAATCATAATATTTAGGAATATAGTATGAAATAGTATCATTTTATACAAAAAATCTATGAAAATATATTGAAAATGGTTGTAAATGTCTTTATTTTATAGAATTTGTTAGAATTTTGTCAATAAAAAAGTCTTAGTTTGCCTATAAAAATGTCTTATTTTAAAGAAAAATTGCAATATATGTGTGTGTGTGTGTGTTTCAATATAACTTGCTTCTAAATGTATGGTATTTTGTTAAATGTCTAAAAAACACACTTGAAAATAGAAAGTAATAAAATTTTTATGATGAAGATGATTCAAAGGCCAAAAAAATGCCTTAAAATGAAAATGTGTGATACTGGTATCAACCCTTTTTTAAATGGAGGTAAAATTAGCTACTAAAATTAGGAGAGAGAAAAACGAGAACTGTGTCGAGTTCTCGTTTCATAGTATAAGTGGTTCAAGTGGGAGATTTTTGGTTGTGGAGTCTAATCTTCAAGATCCAAAGATATTATTCAGCTGTGTTTGTGCCCCAGGTTTACTACACACTCATTCCTCGAACTAGTATTGGGTTAACCATAGTATTTTCCCATGGTATTTTCCCTATAAAAGAAAAGCATTATAATATGGTTGTGTATGGTATTGTATTGTATTTTATTGTAGCATTGTAAACAATCTATGTGATTGTGTGAGAGAGACTCTGAGAGCGTGAAGAGGAAGTGTAGCGGTATTACTGCAGGTTGTATCCCTTCATCTTTCTGGACAATAATAAAAAGAATGGAATTTTTTGTGTGGACATATCCCATCATTTGGGTGAACCACATTATATCTGTGTCTCTCTGTAATGTGTTTATTCTGTTTTGCATCGTGTTTAATGATTTAACTGTATAACTATTATTGCTCTGCGGTCCTATTTTCTAACACTTTCATCTTTCCGATGTGTGGATTGTGGATTGCAGAAGTATTAATACATTTAAGACTTAAATTAACTTTTTCACTTCTCGCTTTCCGTTCTGTGGATCACGGAACGCAGAAATATTAACCTTTTCCAGACTCATCTTTTCTTTGAACTTGCACTGTTTGCTGGGTGTTTTTTTTTGAAACCTTAGTATTGGTTTTGGCCTACAGAAACCTTTTGGACTTGGAATGAGTTCACAACCTGGATTGAATAGGCTTAGAAAGAATTCAGGGGTGTTTAGGCAGTAGGTCCAATGCATTCAACGAGAGCAACCCCTTTTGGAAAAGTAAGAACAATAAGCAAGTTAAATGGAAACAACAAGGTAGGTGCCTTCCCTTTATTCATCCAAGCAGTCATAACCATCCCCAGCAATGCTAGAATACTTCTCTCTGAGCGAGGGAAAACTAAGGAAAGAAATCAACATAATACATTCATTACCCTAACTTTGGCAAACATAGCCATCTGAACAAGCACTAGGTCATCTGTAATATTTTTCATCAATAGACTTAGAGCTTACTTTATCATTCTTGTCACACTAAGAATCATAATTCTACACCAACATGTAGAAATAATAGATTAATGCTATGAGAAATGATGTTAAGAATAAGTACATGAAATATATCTTGCTACTAAGGATTCTCACAAGCATACATAGGAAAAATAGAGAAAAGAAAAGAGACTGAATCACATGAATGAAGAGATGAATATTTGTGTGTATCCTTCCATTAATTAATGGTGAATAATAATGTACATAGATATTACATCCCTCATAGTAAAATTGATTTGTATGGAGACAACTCATAAATCTAAAAAAGGATGACTTACCAAAATATAGCAAACCCTCATAGGTGGCTAAAGCACTTCCCAAATCTATCAAGGACCTAACGAATTGGAAAAATCATGAGTGAGTTTTCAAGGGATATGGAAAAACATGTGAATCCTAGAAAATGGAGAGAAAATCATGAAGGATGGGTTGGAAACAAAAGAACCTAGTTTCCTAGTTTAACTAGCTTTATCTTATCCACAGAAAAGCAGGATAAAGAAGAATAAAGCAGAATCTGGTGTAAAGCATTGTTACTAATTATGGGAGTTAATAAAGTGGTCAAGATCAACCAAAAATCAGAAATAAATCATTTCTAGGATATAGATTGCATGTGTTAACTTTAAGGTGCAAGTGGACACGAACTAATTAAGCTAGTGGGTGAATAATTAATCAAATAATGATTAATTATTTTATCCTAAGTTATGAGTTGGTTTGATATATTCCAACACCCCCCTCTAAGTCTGAATTTATGATGGTATGTCAAAAAGTATGGATGCATATTGATGTATATAGGCCCTAGCAACAAGTCAATGGTCACCCTTTAACAATTATTATGTCTAGAAAAGTGAGGAAAGAGGCAAAACCACATGGGGAAAATCCTCCCTCAAGAAAGGACAAGGCACACAATTTTGAAATAATATGGCTTGAAGATATCTTTAGCTTCAACTTAATGATCTAAATGAACTGCTTATGGATGGAAGACTTGTTGAAGAAATCACGATATCCATGATCATGCGCTGGAGTGTAGAACCTACAAGAAGGAAGAGGAGAGAGTCCTTATATCTCATCAACTGATGAAGTAGGAGAATTCTCTGAATGGTTCTTGCTGTTGTAAAAATATGATTTTCAAACACAATATGAAATGGAAAAGAGATCTATGCATACTCCTTTCCAAAGAGTACAAAAATTAAGACAATTTATCACACATTCAATTCCCTGAATAGATGTAAAATTGTGATGTGAATCACATGTCAATATTCCAACATGATGTAGCACCTACCCAGTTCTGATTTGAGGCTGATAAAAATATGATATATAAAAAACATTAGCATATGGAACAACAAAGACAAAGGCTTTAGTGACTCCATGAGGATATGGGGCTAGACTAGGAAAACTATGAACAACTGGGGAAAACTAATAGGTGGAAAAATATGACTGATGGATGGACATAAGATCTGAACCGTAAGTGTTTAGAACATATCCAAACATGTTTAATATCAGTCCAAATATGACTAAGGTCATGGATAACCAACCAGTGAAATATAGGAAAGACTTCAAACCATGTAAGATAAGTATCACTGCATAAGAGACCAATGAGGAATCAACTAGTGAACTTGGGATTTGTATAGTCTTAGGATTATTCATAGGTATGGTAGATGATATGGATGGTGGCATGATATCTGTATCAACCTGCAAATATGCTTCTAAATCGTAATCCAAAGGATCATATATAATCATATCAGTAGACTGATGGGAATACACTGGAAATGAATCCTCTGTATGAAATGAGGAAAGAAGGAGATGTTCAAAATCTTTAAGAAGGCTCTAAGTATTGATGTCAATAAAAAAGGAGTATATGTATAAGCACATGATATCAAGTATGGTAAGTGGCATGACACTAATAATACTTGATTTGGCTAAGAAAACATCCTGGAAGTCACTGGGTTGCGCACCATCAATAAGAGAGGTATGCACAAAGTGTGAAGGATCTGGCACATCGATCTCAGAATATAAGATAGGATATTTATAGAACAATGAATGGGTGATAGGATCATCATCAATATCAATATAAGCTACATATGTTACTTATTTTTCATCATTAGTATCACAAGAAGAAAAGTCACCTTCAAGAGACACAGAAAAAGATGTCTCTTCCATATTTTATTCTTGATGGAAGGAGGAAGCATTCGAATCAAAGATGATAGAACCAACATGAACTGTATGAGAAAATTATTCATCGTGATCGACTTCATCGGAGAACGTAGAGGCCAAGAAATATTGAGAGAGAGAACAAGAGGAGATGTTTGGTTCACTCCATGCTTCATCTTCTATTTCCTGCAAACCAAAGCTTTGTACAAATTGTTCCAAAGCTCAAATGGATACTCAGCAGAATCTATGAGATGATGTATATTTGGAGACATTCCCAAACACATAATTCCATAAGATCTATCACAATTATTTATCCAATCAATATTCTCTTCATAATACTCAGGTTCACTCAATGCACTAATTAAGACTTCAAAGAGACATTGCCTCTTCAAGTATGCCCTCTGTTGGGATTTGATCTACTAATGCAAATCAAACCTTGAGTTTATGTCAATCCGGGTTGGTAGACTTAGAGGCATATCCAAGTATAAGGACTTCAAAGCTAGACTTAACTTGGAAATCTAGTTTACTTAGGAAATAAACCTACTGAAGATTAAAATACTGTGACTTGAAAACACAAAAATTCCCTTACAAGAACAGCTTCATTTGTTGTTTCATTTACACAACAAATTATATGTGAAAGCAGTTTATATGTGAAAGCACTGAGATAATAAAAATGAATAAAATCTAACCCTAAAATAAGAATCACAACACTCTGCCCATTATCTCAACATTGAATAAACAATCAGTCATTAATTCCCTTTACAGGAAAGCATTTGTAATGTCCAATGATTCTTAACACTCCATCGTTGAATAGATAAGCAATACACATCAATATGAGATCGTAGTACAAACTATTTCTACAGCATTTAACTAATAAAATAACAAGGGTGATAAAACTAATTGACAGTAGTCTAAGTCGTTCTGCAATAAGAGAAATCGATTCTATAGGAACTGAAACATACCATTAACACAATCCAAATTGCATTACAATCCAAATCACATTCTCTGGCAATAAAAGGGGTGTGCAGACTCAACAATGGGGGCCCTCCAATGCCTCATTCACACACGCAGAAATACAATCACAGAGCTTGAATTTTACTTATATTCACCATGAAATCGATCATACATAATAATAGAACAACGCAGTCCAACACAGCCTGCGTTTTCAGTCAAATCGTGATGGATTTCTCCTCTGTCTTATGAAGTATTTATACAAACTTAAAGGAAAAATAGAAATGCTATTAATCTGGAAAATAATTAATGACATCCAGCCCTCGGGATCCTCTATCAAATCTGTGAAAATCAACAAAATCGGAACTGCCCTGCTTTTGTGCTGAGTGGTAACGCAGGTGGTCATCTTTGACCGACATTGACTTGACACCTGTGAGAGCCACATCATCTATCCATTGGAAGTTTATCCATCCTTGGACACTGAGGATCTTTTCTCCATCTTTCAGTTCACGCCTAGCTGGCCTGCAAGTGCTCAACCTTGGAGACATTACGAAAAGTTAGCACATCCTGTAATCCTGGATAAAAACCTTAGTTTAAATGCTTTAAAAATCTCAAAATTCAATTTGTTAAAAAGCAATGTCATTTATACCTTTTAACCAAAGTTTGTGAGTGAACTTTAAAGCTTTATAAATCAGTATGAAGGTTTTATGGAGGATAATGGAGGATTTTAGGTGACAAAAAGAGTTCAAAATCGCGCCCAACATCTCCCCCAAGAGGAAGCTGCTGCATGTCCCCATGCCAAAAATATTTGACCCTATTTGAAACCAAAAACCAAAATTTTGCTGTTGACCATCTTGCTTTTAATCTCCTGTCTGAGACAATGCATCTGTTGAAGCTCGAGATGCATATAGGACCTTCAGTATCTCATACTTAGTTTTATAAATCTTCTTTTGCTTATACCATCTGTATGCATGTTTAGAGATGCCTGTCCTCTGAACCTTCAACTTCCAGTTGACTTCTCTTAACTTCTCATTCCTTTGCTCTAGTTCCTTTATTTCAAGTTTCAATCTCTTAATCTCTTTATTGTTTTTGGAAGTCTTCTTCTTCTTCATTTTCATTGGAAGCTGTATAGAATTGGTATCCATCCCCAATTCGTCATGCTCTTGTGTTGAATCTTCTTTCTTTTCCTCTTCCACAGTTTGCTGCTCTGAGAAAAGAGAAGCTGAGTCTTTTAGTATTTCCTGTCTTGATTTCTTTTCTTTTTCCTTCTCTTGCTGATCCAAGAATAGATTGATTCTTTTTTTCTGCTTGATCACTTCATCAGTGTCTTGGATATCCTACCCTCTTTCATCTGTTGGATCTTCTTCTTGACTCCCCAAGGTTTGTATGTGGTCATACTGCCTCTACTGGCTTTCATTATCTTTTTCCAATGCTAACATACTTTGAGCTTGCTTATACTTCCTTGGCTTTCTTTGATAAGTGGTGAAGATCTACTCTTGTTTTTTAAACTATTTTTCTTCTCTCATCACACTCCTAGTTCGTATCCTTCTCTGAGGCTATTTTGAGCTTGCTTCCTCAGAGTTGTCTTCATCATCAGTAACCAGCAACACCTCTTTCTTTTTCTTTTCCCCTTTTTGCGGTTTTGAGCTTGTTTCCTCAGGGTATGTTATCATCAACAATTCATCTTATTTTAAACCTTCTTCAAGCAATTCTTCCTTCTCTTCAAACTGATTGTGAACTAAAAATCCTAACCATGTCAAATTTTGCCTTTGTAACTCATGCTGGATGATGATTTTGATGAGTCCACAGTGAAAAATGCTTGTCATTTTATCTTTTGCACACCTTTGGACAGCTTTAGCCATCTTAGTTAAACTCTGTAACAGGAAATAGGGCATATTGATCTCACATTCACCTTTTAAATGCTGCAACAACTTGATGTGGTAAAGATAAACAATGTTGAATCGGCCTTCACAGGTAATAAATTTTTGGATAACATAAACTATTTCATCCCAAGGATGAACCATCTAGCTCCTAGGTATTCCTTTCTTCCAGTTTACTGACCCTGCTCTTGATCTACACAAAAAGGGTATCCATGCTTTCTCTTTAAATTGTTTAGTTTTGAAAAATATTTCTCCTTGCTGTGGTAGGCCAATAGTTTGTGCTAGGATGTCTTCAGACAGTCTGAAGTACAAGTTTCCCACTATAACCCCTTCTCCATCAATGGTTTCAGCAAAATCTAGACTAACATGCTCATTATTCCCATCAAACTTTTCAAAGAAAGTTACCCACTGCTTATTTTCAAAAATATCGATGCAATTCTCATGAATATCAGTGGGATTGAATTTTGTTGGTTCTAGTCTAGATGACATTTTGAACTTTAATAGGAAACAAGAAACTTCAACCTTTCAATTTTCAACTCTGCATTTGTTTTTCTTATCCCCAAAACAATACTCTGAAAATGCAGAATTGCTATTGGTCTTGGCAGAGTCTTTAGCAAAGAAAAGGTTTAAGTTTTACCTCCTTTCTGGTGTAACTGTCTTCACTTCTTCCTGCGCGATTTCCACAGCAATTGGTGTCTGTGCCCTTCCTGTAACCCACGGCTTCTTCTTACTTGCAAACTATCACCCACAACAATCGATTTTTGCAGAGGAAAAGAGTTGGATTTGGTCCAAAGAAGAATGACCAAATCGCACTCCTTGACTTCACCAATTCATAATACAAAACTCAGGCATATTTGTATGCTGTCGAGGGGCATATATCTACGTTTTTTTCTCATCATTTAATAAACATGCCACTTTCCATTCAATCATTTGCTCAGGAAAAAAAAATTAAAGGTAAGGTTTTTAATTCGTATGATAAACTTTAATTTCTTTGTATGCCCAATGTTTAATGAATCGAGCTGTAATAAAGGGATTTCTTCTCTTAAAATAAACTCCTTTTCCTTTTTGAAGATACACATGACCATCGATTTTCCCTTAATGCATGATGCACTAATGTATACATTTGAAATTCGATTTTTCAGTTTATTGTTTTATTTTTCTTAAAACATTCACTTTCTGCTGAGAAGAAGACCCTATCTGACTTTCTGCTAAGAAGGAGACTCTGCCTGTAGAATGCAGCATATGTCCTGTAGAATGCAGTATATATCCTGTAAAATGCAGTATATATTTTGGCCATTTAAAATTTGCTCTTAGGTTTGATTTTGACCACCATCTTGACCCCTAGGGTAGGATAATGAAAAATAAATGGAATATTGGCAGAGACTATGAGGATAGGCAGTCAAGCTTACGAGGGTTGGTAAACATGTCATCACTTAGAAACAAAGAATCATGAAACTTTTAAAACACAAAAACTAAAAATTCTTACAGAATTTGCTTGATATCCCTATATGATGAGCTTGCTGGCTGATGAGGCTGGTTTGATTTTATTTTTGATTCATTTCTGTCCTTCTGATGTCTTCTGTCTGCCATCTCAGATTCCTTCTACTTTGCTGAAAATCAGGTCCTTCTGTAAACTTCTTCTGCCTTACTAGAAGTCAGGTCCCTTTGCATTGCTAGAAATCATTGTTTTGCTGGAAATCAGGTCCCTTCTACATATGGAAAAGACTTGGAGGGTTCCAAGGAAGCATAAAAATGCTTATCCCCCTCACAGGCCTATTTATTGACTTGTTCTCAAGTCAAACAAAAACTTGATTTATTGAAAATAAAGCTATGTAAAAGACATGAAATTTGAAAAAGACATTTTTATGAATTTTCAATGGCCAAGCGAACTTGGTTTTCCACGGAAAATTCAATTTTATATTGTTTCAGTGACCTGGTTTTCACAACTAAACTTCCTTTTTTTCTTGTTTTTATATATATATATTTTTATGTATTTTGTTTTTTTTTTCTATTTCTGTTTTCTATTTCTATATTTTTTATTTTTATTTTTATTTTCAATATCAGAGCAGCTAAGAAGTAAGTGAAGGAGAAACACTGATGTGTTTATCCAGCACTTGCATTTCCTGTTGCTGTGAAATCTGCTGTATAAAATCTTCCTTGTTGATAGGCTTGGTATACAGTTTGAGCCGGTGGCCATTGACCACAAATGTATGTGCTTCATCTTCGATTGTTTGAAGTTTGACCGAGCCATTGTCATATACTTCAACAATCTCATATGGACCAAGCCAGTGAGTTGTGAATTTGGCTTTGAAGTCTTTCAACTTTGAGTCAAACAATAGTGCCCAGTCACCGATGTGAAATTGTTTCTTTTTAATAAACTTGTCATGCCATTGAGCTTTCTGCTGTTGTATCAAAATATTGTGTTCTATGGAAGCTTGTCTCATCTCATCTAGTTGATTCAACTGAAGTATTATTTCTTGCTGAGCCTCAGAAATATCCATGCCCAAATCTGCTGCTAACTTGAAGGTATGAATTTGAAACTCTATAGGGAGGAGGACTTGCTTACAGTAAACAAGCTGATAAGGGGAAAAACCAGTACTGTTTTTCCAAGTGATCCGGTATTCCCATAAAGCTTCAGTAAGCTTAGCTGACCAATCCTTCCTATGCATCTGAACAGTTTTGGTGATGATTCCTTCTAAAGTCTTGTTTGTAGATTCCACTTGGTCATTGTCTTGTGGACGGTAAGGGGTAGACTTTCTATGCTTAATCTTGTACTTTTCTGCTATCTCCTGCACTAGTTTGGAAGTGAACTGGGCACCCTAATCAGTTACAATCTCTCTAGGCACGCCAAATCTGACAAATATCTCCTCAAAAAGAAAGTTTACCACAGTATGTTCAGTGGCTCTTGGTAATGGTTTGGCCTCTACCCACTTAGTAACATAGTCCATACAGACCAAGATGTACTTCTTTCCTTGTAATGGTGGATGAATTGGACCAATGAAGTCAAGGGCCCACTTTTGAAATGGTTCAATGAGGATTTGTGGTTGGAGTGGCATTTCATCAGACCGGACTGGCCGTCCCATCCGTTGACAAGTATCACAGCTTCTAACATACCTTTTAGCATCTTTGAAAAGAGAAGGCCAATAATACCCCAAATTGAGTATCTTGTATGTTGTTCTTTTATCTGCAAAATGGCCACCACACGGTTCATCATGACATGCCTTTAAAATATCTAAAATTTCATCCTGTCGTACACATCTTCTTATAATTAGATCATATCATGTGTAAAAGAGATCACCGTTAACCCATATATGCCTAACACTTTGTTTAATAATCTTTTTCTTTTCTTTAGATGTCATAGATGGTGGTAATTGTCCTGATGATAAATAGTTAGCAATGTCAGCATACCAAGGAGTGATAACAGAAATTGCAAATAAGTGTTCATCAGGAAAACTATCTGAAACAGGAACAATCTCACCAGTATTGTGTAAGCGAGACAGGAAATATTCCACTTGATTTTCTCGTCCAGGCCGATCTAAAACAGTGATATTAAATTCCTGCATTAACAACAACCATCTAGTAATCCGACCATTAGTGATAGATTTATTCATTAAATATCGTAAGGCTGAATGATCTGTATGGACAAAAATTTCGTAGCCAGTTATGTAATGATGGAATTTGTTGACAGCATGAACCACTGCCAACATCTCCTTTTCAGTGACTGTATAGTTCAACTCTGCAGGTGTCAGATTTTTACTAATAAAATAGATGGCATAAGTCAAAATATGTTCTTTCTAGCCCAATGAGGCCCCTATTGCAGTAGCAGAGGCATCAGTGGAAATATGGAAAGGCAATGTCCAATTTGGTCCCCTTAAAATGGGAGCAGTGGAGAGCTTCTCTTTAAGTGTCTGGAATTTAGATCGACAGTCAGTATACCAATTAAAAGGCACATCCTTTGAAAGCAATTTAAACAATGGCAGAGCTATCTTACTAAAATTTGTAATAAATCTACAATAATAGCCTGCATACCCTAAAAAGATTCTTATATCTGTTTGAGTTGTTGGTTCAGATAAATTTTCAATGATTTGAATTTTAGCAGGATCTACTTTTATTCCAGATGAAGAAATGTGATGTTCTAAAACTATCCCTTCAGTCATCATCATAAAACATTTTTCATTACTGAGGGAAAGATTTGAGTCAACACACATTTTTAAAATTTTCTCCAGGTTTTCCAAGGAATCTTCAAAGGTACTTCCATACACAGAAAAATCATCCATATAAATTTCAACACATTCATGAATTAGATCTGCAAAGATGGCCAAGACTGCCCTCTGAAAGGTAGCTGGGGCATTACATAAGCCAAAATGTAAAACCTTGTAGGCATATGTGCCCCAGGGACATGTAAATGTGGTTTTGTCTTGGTCTTCTTTTGCAATACTAATTTGATTATACCCACTGAAACCATCTAGAAATGAAAAATATTATTTTCCAGCTAAGGTATCCAACACTTGATCAATAAAAGGCAATGGAAAGTAGTCTTTTAATGTTGCCTTATTTAACTCCCTGTAATCCACACATATGAGCCATTTACCATTCTTTTTAGGAACAACAACCAAGGGGGAAACCCATTGGCTGTCGGAGATGGGGTAAATAAATCCTACTTTTAACAATTTATGCAACTCTTCCTTGACTATTTTTTTTAATATAGGGTTCATTCTACATTGCGGTTGTCTAAGAGGTCTTATTTTATCATCTGTGTAAATGTGGTGAGTGCATGTTTCATGATGAATACCTAGCATATCAGTGTACTCCCAAGCAAATGCATGGGAATGTTTATTCAGCAAAGTAATCAATTGTTCTTCCTGTGATGGAGTCACTACTAGATTTTGATCCAAAATCCGACGGTTTTTTCTGACGGCGCGTGGATTTTTTATTTTAACCGTGCCAAAAATCAGAAAGATTAAATTTTTTTTTGAAATAATGGGCTTAAGCGTCGCTTAAGCGACGGCGCTAAAATTTCTATCCTCCTAAGTGTCGCTTAAGCGGCGGTTTTCCTCCTAAGTGTCACTTAAGCGACGGTTTTCCTCTCCATGTTTCCTTTTAAAAGATTATAGGTTTAAACGTGGAGGGGTGTATGGCATGTACATATTTGTGGGATTGGTTGTGGCCTTAACATTAGATTAATATCATTATTATAAAATGATGGTAGTGAATTGCAATAAATCAAAGATTGATTTAGACAAGTTTCATTTTGTGGACAAATTTATTCTTTTTTTACACGACAAAAAAATATATTTGATTTTTCAAGTGGAAATCAAAATATACATTGACGAACCTTAAAGGTATTTCCATTTTTGTTCAATGAAAGGAGACCAATAACTAAATAGGTCATTACATCATTATGGTATGCATCCAGTTGAGTCCAATAGATAACGAAACAGTCCCCCCATGGGAAATGAGTCCTTACAATCAAAACTTCAAAATAAATAAAACTATCCAAACAAAATATCATATAATGAAATGTGATGAAGTTGGAAGAATATTGCTATCTATGTATTCTTGAGTGATCAAAATACAATATTTCATAATGATGGATTCCTTGGACAGGGAGTTCACCTTTTTTTTAATTCTTTCAAAACATGGGAAAGAGTAATATTATGGAAAGCAGGTTTTGCATCCTTAATCCTGTCAAGGAGGGGAGCCAAAAAATATTGGATATATCATGTTGATTACTACATCAATCGATAAGCAGTTTGGAATCTCCATAAATTTGAACACATTAAAACATACCTTTAGCAAGAGATACCCTTAGTTATCATTTCCATCATCATCACCATCATCATTGCCATCATATTCATCATCATTGCCATCATAACTTCAACAAAAAAGTGTGTTCCTATTCCTAGTTCAATTTTGGGTTTGATAAAGCTCTATTGATTGATACAAAGGATTGCATTTGCACCATAAGAGCTCAAGTTGCCCTTAAATGCCCCACAAAAGAACCCCCACACTCCATATTTATTTGTATTAGGCACTTTCAACACCCTAGCACCTAACTACTTGATATTGATACCACGTTCTTTGAATAAGAGTCTGGCTCTTTCTACCAATATGGGCACATTCATAACTTTGTATTCAAATAGACCTTTGTTTCTTACACCCCAAAGCACAAAATAATGAAGCGTAATATAAGATAGATATGGATTAGTGGAAAGCCAGTGCATGAAACATTGTTCAAAGGATGCATGAGTCCACCAAATAATTCATTTTAGATTTCCAGTGATAGCCTGGAAGACCTGCTTTGAGAAGTAACACTCAATAGACAAATGATAGATTGTTTCCTCATTCATCTTACACAAAATGAATTGTTTGGAACCATGCCAATTCCACTTCACTCCATCATCCCATGTTAATATTTTATTTGATAACATTAACCAAAAAAAAATATTAATCTTCAAGGGGCTTTTAAAATCCCATACAATTCGCCACTACTAATGTTGGTCTTATTCTTGAAGCATAGGAAAGATCACAACATATCGAGGTTTGGAAGTAAGTTGACCCATATCATAATGTTTGGTCCACATTGTGATATGAACAACATTGTGTGCTAGTTGGTGGATATAATCATTCTATTCAATAACCATGTTGATAGGAATATTCAAATATATCTCATGCGATCAACCCCATAATGGCTACGTTGTTGAGATTGAAAGACCCCTAGTGTCTTAGGAATCTTGATAAATCTTTGGTTAGCTTGAAGTTACCTTCACAACCTACCTACAAGATAAATCCCAATCCGAACAAGATTCTCATTGTCGATTCTCCAAGCAATCCAATTTTCTAAGAGTAGGAAAGACTTGATCATGCATTTATAGATAATGAAACCACCTTTTAAGGAAGGATTAGATTGAATCCAATAACCAACCAAAGTTCCTTGCATATATTTATTTTTCATTAGTTTATCCCACAAACTATAAACCGTTAGTCGTGAACATTCTCCAAAGAGCCTTCGCACCAGGCATGAGAGAAAATAGGTATATTTTCTTTAGGACCCATCCCATCCATTGTGTCTCTTAAGCTTATTTAAAGTAGACCATTTAACCAAAAAAAAAACAATAAATTACCTCTATAAATACACGTGTACACAACCTGCATAAAAAAACTGCTACTACTCAACAACAATAAATATCAATACAACCAAGAACACCCATACACTAAAAAACAAAGTTATCTATAGTAAATAACCATTCACAAGCATGAAGTGAAGTGAAAAAGAGATTGGAGGGAATCATGGCATATTTATGACAAATTCTAGAAATGCAAGTTTATAATTCATATGTTCTTTACCTTTAAATATACATGGTGCTATCTTTCATAGATACCAAGATAATAAAATAACATTAATAAGTAATATACCTGATAAACCTTTATCATAATATATTATTTTATACTTTCACATTAGAGAGACTTAGTCTAAAAATATTTCATGAACATACCTTAGATAAGACTTCAAACCTTCAAATTAATATATATCCCGCTTCACATAAAATAAATTATATAAAAGATCATAAAAAGCGGGAAACTTCAATAGTGGGATTTAAGAAAATATCACTTATGGATTCGATTTTTGTTGAGATGAGTAAGGCGGGAAACTTCAATAGTGGGATTTCTTTCACAATGAGCCGAAGTCCAGAGGCTTTGAGAGCATGCTGCGATGAAAAACAGGCGGGGAAGAGGGCTTGTAGCAGTAGCATGGATTCGATTTTTGTTCAGATGGGAAGCAGCAGGCGATATTTCCATGGCCTTACCAATTATATATAAAGCTCTCCAAAAAAGGCATATAAAAAATATTATTGATCCTCAACTCTTAGCCATCCGGGACACTTCGATATCCAGATCCACGAATAACGTTTGATTCCTGGGTAGGTGCTTTCATTAATTTTTAGTGGCTTTGCCCATGTTCCTATATGTATAGATGTTCCGGTATGAACTGGTGTTTATAGGAGTGATGTTCCAATATCTAAAGTTCCTTTCAGTGTAGTTCCGGTATTTGCAACTGGAAGCCATTTTCCCACATTTGGATCTGTTCCTATGGGTTATGAAACTGAATCATTCACCGGTACTGGGTCTTTATCTGGCTCTTTATATATAGATAGGCGGAGGATTGAAGTACTCAAAAGCCCCATATTGTATGTGGACTTAGCAGGATCGCCCCTGTGTTCCTACAGAGCTCGATCAAGTCGAGGTGGTTCAGATACAGGTACAGGTGCAGGTTCAGATGGCTTGGCCTTGGGAGTCTTCTGTGTTGAGAGGACTGGTGGTCTAGAGGTCTAAGCTTCGGCCCCTATCACTTTTGTGCCCAGGGGAGATGACAAAAGTTACCGTTGACCCCTTCAAAGCTTGAAATGACGACTTAGGAATGGAGCATCCTTCCTTCTTTTAGGGTAACCGGATGGTTATCTGGTAAGTACACGACAAGACCACATTGCACACTCATGCTCTTCCCTTGCAGGGTTTCTTCATAGAATAGTTTTTGCTTTGGAGTAGTTGCATAAAATTAGGGATCCACAACGATGATTATGAGAATACACACATGATACTTGCATCCAATGTACTATTTGAAAGAAAATAATACTTTCATTCAATGCACCAAAATCAAACTTTGCTGTCGTTTTTTTCATTGTTTAAATTTATAGAGGACACCCCTGTATGTGTTTGCTTGAAGTTTTGTGATATTCCCTCTATTGTCCCCAAGCAGTATTCAAATGCTCTAAAGACAATTGTTGTCTTAGCTGGTAGGGCTGTAGCCCGTACCAGGTTCAACTTTTTAAAGACGGGCTTTTCATGTTAATAGTTTACATTAATATAAAGATAAAGGTCATGGCCCCGTGTTATTAACAATTGGACATCTCCACCTTACACCTACAGAGACACCTAATTCTTTCTTGAAATTTATATTTAGGGAGCAGCCCCATCAAGGCCATGCTCTACGTGATTAATTATACTCATCTTATGGGTGCACAATCCTTACTTCCATGAGCTTTCCATTTCTGCCACTAGCGATTTTACTGTAAGGGGAAGAAGTTTGGCAAAGGGAGAGATGCCAACACAGAATATCCATAAGAATAAAATTTACTTGTAATCATGTGTACCATTGTTTTAATAAACTTCCATTTTTACCCTTTCAGGCTGTTGTGACTATAAACAATTTTCAGCAGTACAGACACATACAGAGTCCTGGATGGACTTTGGGGTGGACTTGGGCAAAGAAAGAGGTGATTTGGTCAATGGTTGGTGCTCAGACAACAGAGCAAGGGGATTGTTCTAAGTACAAAGGAAATATTCCACATTGTTGCAAGAAAGATCCCACTGTTGTTGATTTATTACCAGGAACTCCTTACAATGATGCTGTAAGTACAAACAATGATGGTGGATATGCTAGTGAGAAGATAGAAAAAAGTGGCCTCTATTCAATCTCGGCTGTTACTACAATGGCTAACTTAGGATTCATGTTTACAAAGGGCTCTGGGACAACCGATGAAGCAGGTCTTCCAGTTGGTGAAGTTCTTGTTGGTGATTTGACTCCTTTAGAAAGAGCAGTTATGCAATCAAGAAACAACTTTAAAAAGCTGGAACTCGCACAGGCATCAATAGATGGAGTGAAAGTAGAGGGAATTGATACAAATGTGGCTGTAATGAAGGTTTGTTGTCTTCTGTCCAAGTTTAGGCCTTTCAAACTGTCATTCTCTTCTAATTGTCTGTGCATTGATATAGGGTATGTTCAAATTGTTTTAGTTAAATGTTATTTTGATGCAGAGGTGTAGTGTGCTATGCACATATGGAGATTTTTTGGCATATGTATAGTCTTTAGGGGATGTCTGGATATTATCTTAGTCTTTTCTTATCCTCTTTCATTTCTTGCGATTAGATTATCTGTTATTATTTATGTTCTATTTCTTTTAGAAATATTATTGATAATAATAAAATCTAGTTGATGACTGCACTTCTTGGAAACATTGACAGTGACATTATTACCTGCATGTAGCAGAAAGATTACCTAGTATTAAATGATATTTGTATCAGTGGCTTGCAGCAACCACTTTTTATACTCAGATTTGGTCATCCTAGTAAATATTCGTGTGCAAGGCATGTACATTCTTTTCTTCCCATGAAAACCAGATTGATGTCATTGTACATATGAACAGGTTTAAGTTACATGTAGCCACACTGAACAAGATCTTAATGAAAGCTGTACTGATGAGTCTCATATACACTGTTGCTATTCCTGCGTCTCATGGATCTGTGATCGGGGTTTACAGATCATAGGTTTTCTTTCTTCAAGAGCCTTTCTATTGACGCGGATCTGCAAGAGGCGTCCATAGATATTGGTATGTTGCCGAACCTTCTCTTTGTCGATGATATCCAAAATGTCCATCATCTACTCCAATCGCCCCCCTTCAGTCACTACACACTTCGCAAGTCATATCCAAGAATCCCTAGATTCATCTTCCTCTTCCAATTTCTCAACAAATGTTGAATCTTCTTCTTCAACAACACTGGAGACTGAGAAGTTGTTGAAACCAATGTTCCTCACAATGCTTCTGTTCCCAGCAGAGAAACACAATTAATGTGCTATGTCCTGTAGAGCTTGACATAAACTGACATAAACGGGTGGTTTTCGGGGGCTGCTACAGCGTTGGGAGGGGAGTCGCAGTTTTTCTTGGAAGTTGAATAAGAAGCGATACACTATGCAACAACTAATGCCCGAGCACATAACACTATAGCAGTTGATTCACGCCAAAAATCATATGAAAGGGAGAAAATGGTTATTTGCGGCCAAGAGACTGTTTGTAATTAATATTAATTAAATAATCTACAGGAGATAATATTGTTGGTCACTGAGTGGTGGGCAGGGATCAAATTTGAAGGGTAGGGTCCCATTTCACTTTGAAGGGTTGTGAGAAATTGAACCCTTGTTACATGTAAAAATAAATCATTCTTTTTATTTGAAACAGTAAGTGTACAAAAAAAAATTATTATTTATTAAAAACAGTGTATAGGAAAAAAATGACAATACG
>LPNX011140615.1:387594-433466 GCA_001517045.1 Pseudotsuga menziesii | reverse complement strand
AGATATGACTCATATGAGTATTTAGTTTCAAATCATATACTCAAATACTCAAGTGACTTGTAAGTTGTGAGATCACGTGACTTGGTGAACAATAAGATGGAAGATGGAAAATTGAGTTGGCAGGTGGAATCATCTCATATCAATATTTAATGAAGTTGGTGAATCAGTAATCGAATCGTGAGTCACAATCCTGACTTATCGACTTGAACTTGGCACTAGGCAGCCTAGTGGCCCACCGTGGTCTGTGTCGATTGGGACTGAGATCCTCATCCGTGATCCAGCTATTCAAGGGCACTTGGGAAAACTCTGAGTCCCGAGTCTCCCATAGTCCACTGAATCCCTGGATAAGCAAATTTTGTAGCTGCCCTTCTGTTGCAAATCTACCAAGGCTTACTCAATTTCATTGTTGAAGAGCTGGAAATGAAACTAAATTTTTTTTGCATGGTAAAATTCCTTGTGGCCTTCTATGACGTTTAAAATGGCCTTTGAAGGGCTCTCAAGGCTTCAAATTTGAAGCCTGGTGGTGGGTAATGGTTGAGATCGGGCTATTCCTATGTAAATTATTCACTTTGAGATGGGGTTATGGCTTATTGGTTTTGATAAAAATAACTATGTAAATGACTAGGTTTTAAATTTAGGTGGACATAAAAACAGTAAAAACATTAAATTATTTGTAATTTCACTGATGTAAACTATACTATTAGTCTTGAGAGTACATTTTTTTAATATCATAAATCATCTATGGTGTTTAACTAAAAAAGTAATTATAGTATCGTAGTAGAGTTGTTGGACTTGATTAGCTGGTTTAAGTATCAAAATCTTATGGTCTTTTCTTTTAGCCGAACGCCATAGAAGCTTAATGTTTTAAGTGGAGGATGCATCTTCGAGTAACAGTTGATGGTCTTTTAGATTTTGATATGTATATGTTGATTAGATAGCTTATGATTTGTGGTAGGTTTTCTGCCATTGTAGTTGCATGTTTTGAGAATGCCGCATGGGTTGCTGCCCTGTTTTTGCTTATGGGTCACTGTGTGATGTGTAAAATACGTACTTCATTCATGTTTAAAAACTTTTTCATTTGAGAAGACCATACCTCTGAATCACTCGCTAAATCCATTGGTATTTTTATCCAAATGCCAATTTTGTATTGATGTTTTCATCAAACCCATGAGAAATGATTTTCTTCCACATACATGAGATTTGTCAATGGATCCAGATAGTCCATTCATTATGGAAGATGAAGCAATATCAAAAGTTTACTGAGTTTAGCATTTCCTTCCAGCAAGTCTGATTATGCCGTTTCATTTTTGTCATGCATCCAAGTTCTTCATTTTAAACAGTTTCAACATCTCCTATGGCAGTTTACATCTTCTCCCTGACATCATTGACAGCCTATCACATGTTCTCCAATAGAAAATGGAACACAATAAAAAAGGAGCTCAGTTGATGAATTGGTATCTCCATTTTTGAAGCAGGATATTTTGTGGTTTTGCTGAAGCAACAGGATTGAATACTTCCAAGTGTTCCTCCACTGAAGAGATTCTAAGATCTTCTCCACAGTAAGATTTTGGTGTTTCTTGGCTTGACATTGGAATCATACAATATTGGAGCTATTTGCTTCACTATCATGTATGGAAACTGCAGGTAGTTCATTTGAAGGGTATTCATGCATGGCAAATGTGACTCACTAAGTTGAACCTTCATTCACAGGCCATGATAAAATGTAGATCATTTCCCAGGCCATAAGTTCTTTTCCATTGAATAGCACTTGACTTTTTGTACAGTTCTCTGGAAAAGTATGCATCATTGACTAACTAGTAACCAATGACCATAGAATCTAAGCTCCAAATGGAACATTTTCCCATAACTAAATGCAAGCAGGAAATCCTCGTCTCTGCTTCTATCTACTAATAGTTGGGCACGAAGAGCTAAAAATAAAGAAACAAAACTTTGCTTCTCAGTAAAGAGATATGACCTCATCAGGCAGAGACCCCCGCTCATCTGTTTCTACTATCACCAGCTTTCCTTCTATTTCTAGAGATTCGTTATGAGCCATCTCATTTAGCTCTTTATGTACATGTTGAAATTCTCCAAATCTGTTCTTATTTCTTATCTGATTTTTTCCATTTTCCAAATCTGTTCTTTGTCTCGGAGATGGAAACAACACAAACTGGTTCAGCAAGTCAGCCTTTTCATTGTGGATGAACTTCATTTAATTGGAGGAGAGGGTGGTCCAATCTTGGAGGTAATTTTATCTATAATGAGGTATATTTCAAGCCAAATTGATGCTTCTTTGATTGAAATTCATGGCCCCACATTGTGATTCTAGACCAAAAGAAAGTGATACTTCTGATGCATGCATAAGGCTTTAGTTGCTTGAACATTTTTAAGAAATGATATGCTCACAGCTTGTGGTACAATCTCAATCTCAAGGCTTTAAATTTGACACACATGTATTCTTCTCTAAGTATGAAATCTTCATGATGGGTAAAATACTCAATTCATGGATTTGCATAATTTGCAATTTAATAACGTAATCAAAAATTCTCCCCAATTGGTTAAAGACTGAGTGTTTAACCCTTGATTGGCTACAACTGCAATGCTTGGTGTTGGATTACATTTACCTGGTCAAGCTACATAATACATTATTGGTGTTATCGCATTCAATTTGGAAATCCATTGGACTTGTATCACTGTGTTTTTGGATGGATAAAGGAAGGAATACGTTACAGCAGGAATACCTATTAAACAAAGTTTCACAATATTTAAAAAAAAAAAAATTGCAGCAGGCGTCGCTTAAGCAACGCTTAGTAACCGTCGCTTTTCCGACAGTTCTTCTTTGTATTCGTCGCTTATCCGACAGTTTCCCTTAGTGCCGTCACTTAAGCGACAGTTATTTATGTCGCTGATTCGACAGTTATGCTTCTTATCCGTCGCTTATCCGACAGTTTCCCTTTCTCTCCATCGTTTAAGCGACGCCTGGGGGTGCAAAATTTTTTAAAAAATTTCCTCATTGTCGCTTAATAAGTGTCGGATAACCGACGATTTAAATTCAAGCGACGGTTACTTAAGTGTCGCTTAAGCGACGGTTACTTAAGTGTCTCCTAACCGACGCCAAGTTTCCGACGCTTCAAAAAAAACCAAAGTGTCGTACATGTGACAGGGAAGTGTCGAAAATCCGACATGACGGTCGTCGGATTTTTGGTCAAAATGTAGTAGTGAGTAAGATGTGCACTTATATTCAAATGTTTTCCTGGACTGATTTCAAATTTTTTACTTTGAATATCTGTGATTGAATGAACATTAAAAATATCATGAAGTGCCAATGCTAGAGAATGTACTGTCCAATTTTCCTGAAAATTATAACCCAAAACTTGATTTGCTACAGCATATTGCATATCTCTTAATTCTTCAGAAATATCAGGTTCAACAATGAAATAATCTAACAAATCCTCGTTGTTTTCTTCCTGAAAATCAAAGAACTGATTGATACTCAGGACAGGCTGAATGACTTCTTCTTGTTCTTTGGTCTCATTAATCCATGACAGCTGATCTAATGTAGAAGGTCTTTGGGCAGAAAGGGTAAAGTGCAAATTGTTTCCTCTCTGTCCCATGTGAAATGAGCATACTTCCTGACCTACACCCTATGAAAGCATCCGATGTTTCCAACCAAGGTCTTCCAAGGATCAGTGGGTGCCCTCCTAGATTAGACTTTGTTTGTAGCACTATGAAATCGACAGGATACTCACAGGAGTCTAAAGAAACAATGATATCTTCTAAGACCCCTTCAGGTGTAATTTTAGACCTATCAGCTAATTCCAAAACTGTTGCGGTTGGTCTGAGATTTGTCAAGTGAAGGTATTCCATTGTCTCTAGTGTCATGACATTAATGGCAGCACCTAGATCAATCAGCGTTTTTGGAATTGAAAAATTATTAATAGTAATTGTAACCATTGGGATTCCAGGATCTACATACTTTTCAATGAAAATAGTATTAGACATTAATCCTGCTAGATTGCCTACCACATGAATTTTTGTATGGATCCTTCTTTCTTTTATTAAGACATAATTCCTTAACTACTTTAGTGTAAATTGGAATATCCTTTATAGCCTGCATTAGAGGAATTTTGACATATACATTTGTTAACTCATTCAAAACATCAAAATCAGGTAAGGAAATTGAAGGTTTTTCTTTGACCAACCTTTCGGGAAAAGGAGGTGTATAAGATACTAATGTTTTCCCTTTTTGACTGTGATTTTCTGACTGAGATTTTTCTGTATTTAATTTTTTTGGAGTTTTCTCATTTTCTGTTTGTTATTCTAAGATAACAGGAGATTCTTTTTGTAAGATTTTCCCAGATCTTAAATTGATATTTTGCAGTGGGAGGATTGAGTAGGGAAGTGCCATTCCATCATCAACATTATACATGGGTCTATCTGTTTTATTATTTGGATTTGGAATTAGCTGAGCTGGCAATTGTGTAGGCCGAGGTGGAGGCTGATTGGATGGAAATTGAAGTTGTTGAGGTGGTGGAACCAATTGAGGAGCCATGTTGTTGGGTTGTTGAAAAGATGGGACTTGGAAAGATGGGGCTTGGACTTGATTCGGCTGGTATTGAGGATAGGCAGAAGGTTGTTGATAGGGCTGCGAATAGGCCTGCTGATATGTCTGGTTACCATGGGCATATCCTCTCCAATTTGGAGCAGATTGGGCTAATGGAGGAGACCAAGTTTTCCAGGGCATGGGTGCACTCCATGAATTCTGAATAGGAGTTTGATAATTTGTATGAAATTGTTGCATAGGATCTTGAGACATACCTGAAAATCATGGCTGCCAAGGTCTTCGTTGTCCCATAAAGTAGAGAGACTCCATGCTTTGATTCTCCTCCATTCGAGCTGCCTACAATTCTTTCAATCTGGGGAAGTAATCAGTTTTGTGATTAAAAGTACATAAGCCACAAATTTCAATAGCATTTAAAGGACATTCTTTTAGTGGGTGTTTCTTTCTACATTTAGGACAAAATATAGACAAAGCTTGATCTTGCTGGTCCTGTTGTTCTTGTCTTTTCTTGGTTTTTGCTACTTCGACTTGTGTGCCCAAGGTACTCAATAAATCAGTCTTGAAATCTTCTAGCAGATTTCCAAACTCAGCCCTAGAGATACCACTATTTGCAGATTTAGTTACTTTGGTAGTGATATCCCTTTTTCCAGTTCTAGCCTTTCCTCTTGAATATTTCTGACATAAATCTTGTATCTCATCAAAGGGAAGGTAAGAGATGTCACCTTTGCCCATAACATTCAAAATATCCAAATACTCTTCTCTGATTCCTTTTAGAAATATTGTTCTAATCATTTCTGGTGTCAAAGAATTGTATTTAGATTTCTATAGGTTGTATGAGAATCTTTCCAAATACTCCTCCAAGCTCTCACCTTCCTGTTGAGTCATTCCAAAAATGTCATCTTTTAGATCCCTTGATCTGCAACATGCTTGATATTTTTGAAGTAAGATCTTCCTCATCTCATCCCAGCTAGTAATAGAATGCTCTCCTAAACCCATGAACCATTTCAAGGAAGCTACTTTAAGGGTAGCAGGGAAAAGACGAAGCTTATGGGTATCATCAGTGTATCCATAAGTTCGGCACAAGATATCAAACTCGAATAGGAAAGAGTCAGGATCTTCAGAGGTCATGCCATAGAAGTTTGGTAAGACAAATGGTGGGATATTCTTCATTTTTACCTCTTCCCCTAGGATAATGCTAGTGTCCAAAATGGGAAATTTAAAGGTGGCTTCATGATCTTCTTCAGTTCTTTCATCTCTTGTTGGGGTGCGCACACCAACGGTCCTTAAGGCTGGTAACTCCGTAGGGTTTTGGAGTTTGTAAGCAGAGTTATGGCTCAAAATAGTCTTAGGGGTGTCGGGGTTGAGTAAAAGTCCTCTATTTGTAATAAACCCATGGTTTAAGTCCAGGGTTTAGGGTTCGGGGTTCCCATGGTTTAAGACCATGGTTTTGTAATATGTGCACTATAAATAAGCACTTTTGTAAAGAAGTAAGGTTAGGCTTTTGATGTAAAAGGAATTGATGTGAAGCTAAGGCTTATTTTGTAAGAAAGGTTAAGTCCCAGCTGTGTGCGCAGAGGGTTTTGGGTGATTAAGAAAATCTGCAGCTGAGTGCGCAGATTAAAACAGTGGTTTTTGTAGAAAGTTGAATAAAACGCAATTCTTTGGACGTAACCCCTACACTGGGGGTGAACCACGTTATATCTGGTGTTGTGGTTCTTTTGTGTTGTGTTTTGTTATGTTCTTTCATGCATTAATATCTATATATCTGATAAGTAAAGATCATTGCTAGATAATAACTTCGCTATGAATTCCCAGTAAATGGCTGCGTAAGGCACTGTTTGTTTATCTAACCACGAAGCTAAATAAGTGAATGTTAAGCTCTGTGATTTATATTTATAATCTATTAAAAGCTAAAGGTACAGTAATATCCCTCTTCTGCTTGCAGAAACCTGGTTCTGCGGCACCCCATAGTTGTTTCAGGTGAGACTGCAACCTGTTCGCAGGTTGTTGCTGAAAGGGCCAACATTGTGGGTCTTTTGTTTGTGCGAAGTTAAAGGTATAAAACCCGTGTCTACCCTGTTGCCCAACAAATTGGTTTCGTTGCCGGTTGAACTCAGTATCTGCTCAAGAGGGGTTTACGTCGTACCTCGAGGGCTATGTTCTGGAGACCCTCTATGAAGGAAATCGGTGATTGGCTTGATGAGACTTATCTGAAATTCGCTGAGCAAGAGAACAAAGATCCGCGTCGTAGTGCAAACGACTTTTTACAAAGGTATGTTTTTTGTGACGTTTATGAAATTTTCTTTGGTAGTATCCACATAGAGTTGCACCAGTGGTTATCCAGGTTAACAGAGAGAAGAACGAACTTCCAAGAACGTCAGTTTCCTGTGTGGACTCCCGCAAGAATTAACATACTGAAAAGGGTGAACAACGAGATATCCTGCGCTGTTGATTTCTGGACAACGCGAACCCTTGAATCGTTTGTGACAGAGTTCGCCATCGACACGAGTACTTCCTTTAGTGAAGCCGAGCGGCAGTTTTTCAAAGGACCAAGGGGTAAGTTTTTGAATTCATTTAGTTTGAGAATTAAAATGCTATTAGCTGAAAAAGGAATATTGCTCATTGAATCAGACTATTAAATTTTGTATTACTAACCTATGGTTGCAAGTGAAAATACCTTCGATGAGCAAAGTGGTTTGCTGCGAAGTGGCAAAAGGTACAAGAGAGATTTTGGATCCTATTCCCAGGGGCAGCATATCGAGTATTCCCCTGTAAATCCCGTAGAGTCAGAACCCGAAGAAACCCCTTCTGTAGGAAACCCTCCAGTAACCCCGCAGCGAAGACCTATTATCCTTGAGAATCCGTCGCAGTTTGGAAGTCACCCTAGCCCGGGTACCCCTGTCGCAGGTTAGTATACCCCAGTAAGTGCCCCCCCGGCTACTCCCATTCCCCCGCCAACCCCCCCTAGATCCACTATGGCCCACATGCATGATGACATTAAGTTACCTATTTTCAAAGGAACTGGATCAGAGGATCCAAAACAGTTTTGGTTTTTATGTGAAGCAGTGTGGACTGCTAAGTCCATTACGGATCAAGATACAAAAAGAGGGCAACTGGTTACTTCTTTCAGAGACCGTGCTCTGACCTGGTTCATGAAGTTCTCTAGCACTCAGAACCATGCATTGCCTGATATAAAAGAAGCAATGATAAAGGAATTTACGAAGCCGAAATCAGAGTCGCAGTGTATTATGGAGTTGAAAGAGATTCAGTAGAAGCGTGGCGAATCAATGTGGGACTTTGATCAGAGGTTCAAAGTTCTGCTAGACCAAGTCAGTTTTACCATTGGACCTGCGTAGCACAAGGAATGGTTCATTGCCGCGTTGCTGCTGCATATCCGAACTCCACTCATGCAACAGAAGGTTGCTGACCAGCAGGAGGCTCTGGAAATCGTGATGAATCTTGAAACCATCCCTGCCACAGATAATTCTGGTATTGCTCAAATCCAAGCGCAGTTGGCAGCGATGGATCTGGAGCTTCACGATATGAAACAAGGAAAAACCGGTCGCGAAGAGGTTTGGTGTACACAATGTTGCACAGAAGGGCGTGCCAAGGAATAGTGTCCTGTGGCAAGGAATTACCTGAATACTGGTGCGCCAAACCTGTTTAAACCGCAAGTTCTATATTGTGAGCTTTGCAGAACAACAGGGCAGCATCGACCTGAACACTGCTATCTACTACAAAGGTATGGACAAGTACCTCAGAACTCCTATTGTAAATTCTGTAAGTCCGTAGGACATAATGAAGATGAGTGTCGCAGTTTTGACCTCATAAGAGAGCGCACCTACGATGCCTATCAGGTACAAAATGAGGGACCGATCAATGATGGCTATGGCTACCGCGGCGGTGCATCAGGTAGCGGTGCTTTTGGAGGCCGTGGTCATGGTATTATGGCTGGCAGAGGACGCGGTCAGGTGGTGTGTTATAACTGTAACCAGGCTGGACATCTGGCTCGCAACTATCAGAACCCCACTACGACATGTCGGTATTGCCGAGTAGTAGATCATGTGATTGAGCAATGCCCGCAGTTGATAGCTATGATTCAGGAAAGAAACAGTGCCCCTACTCAGAATCTTCAGATGATTTTTGTCGAGCATAGACTTGCCCCAGTGATTAATGTTGTTACTAGAAGTGGAGCTACGACTCATATACAGCCTACCGTGAAACAGCCTGACGAAGCTTGGGTTCGTAAGGCCCCCGTGAAAGTCCCTGCCTTTGATATTGAAAGAGAAAAGGAGACATTCATGGCAGCCAGGAAATATTTTGTGGATTCTAGCACAGCAGTAGCACCTGCGCAGCCACATCAGCAGTAGTCGCAGCCGCAAGAAGATTCGATGGATAAAGTAAGTACACTGTCCTCCTTTTTACAGAGTTGTCTGAAACTTTTAAGAAATCAGAATGCTTTAATTGAGTTGCATAAAGTTATTTCTTCCTACGAACCGCCGCAAGGTTCTAGTCTGGCAAAAGCTGTGCACAGAGTCAGAAGAACGCGTAGAGAAATGAGGTTGAATGCTGAGATAGGAGAGTATGATATGACTGATGTGATATTGGACTTAGGGTCAGAAGTCAATGTCCTAACCAAGCAGACCTGGGAACAAATGGGAAAACCTACCCTTGACTAGTCCCCTATCCAATTGAGATTAGCCAATCAGCAGAAGATTGTGCCCCTAGGACGACTCCCTAATGTTCTAGTAGATATTGATGGCATCTGTACTATAGCAGACTTCAAAGTTATTGAGATCATTGACGACAACAATCCCTATCCATCCTTTTTAGGTATTGAGTGGGCAATGGTAAATGCTGCAGTTATTAACCTTAAGAAAAGATAGATGACTTTCGAAGGGAACAATTTGAGAGTCATAGTCCCACTGGATCCTTCTCAAAGAGAAAGGTACATAGAACCCCTCTGAGACAAAGATCAGGATGTGTTGGACCATATCTACAATATCACAGCGAAGGAAGAAGATTATGTTAATCCTAATGCCGAAGGTATTATGGATTGGCAGTGTGACAGCTTCTGCATGACGGATTCAGATGATGGTCTAGAGAATTGGCAAAACAGATTGTATGAGCTACATGGTCACCATTGTGCAAGAATTACCAAGTCTCTTAGATGGCTTGGCTCGCAAACAAGACCCTTACCTTTTTTTGATGGTTCGATAGACCCAGAATATTTTATTGAGCAATTCTCAGCCCAGATACCAGACTCATAGAAAATGGAGGCTTTGGACTCAGCATTCAAAGCTATAGCAGCCAGATGGTGGAATGGCCACAAACAGTACATTCATAGTTGGGAAGTTTTCCAATAGTCCCTTTTCCTGAGATTCACGGATCGACCACAGGAGGTCCGGAGCATATTTAACGGAAAGACTAACCCTCAGAAGCATTTCGAACAATGCTACGAAGCCTGGAAGCATATACCTCGGACAGAGTGGGTACATAGGTTTGTGCATACTTTGGATCCTACTACAAAGAATTGGTATGTGGACGTCGAGCTTCGCTAGGGTACTGTAAGTTGGGATACTCTTATCGATAGTTTTGTATTGACCTTTTCTATTAATGAGGTTTTCCCTTCTTTAGATGCAGCTATTAGGGTGATCCACACTAAGGTGTTTGATGATCAAGAGATAGCAGAATACCAACCAGATTGGAAGGCACAAGAAGCTAATGCAGTCGAATGTTATAACCTCGCAATTGACGAGGATGACGATCTGCGTAACATTGCTATTCTAGAGTCAGAAGACCACTGCGAAGTACATGGACCAGCAGTCGCAGCACCTGAAGTGATGCAGCCCCTTAAGATGCGGACCGTAAACATTGGTTTAGAAGAACAGCCTAAGCATGCTACCATTGGAGATTATTGGGATGAAGAAATGGTAAGTAAAGTGACCCAACTTCTCCATGAATATCAGGACCTCTTTCCGACAAAATTCTCAGAGATGAAACGTATCCTGGGCGATATAGGAGTCATGAAGATCCCCTTGAAACCTGATGCGAAGCCGATGAAACAACGTCCTTATAGGTTGAACCCTAAGTATAAGGAAAAAGTTAGGATGGAGCTGGATAAGATGCTTGCTACAGGAATTATTGAACCTGTTGAAGAATCTGAGTGGGTTAGTCCTATGGTGGTACAAGAGAAGAAGACCAAAGGTGAAATCCAAATCTGCGTCAACCTAAGGAAGCTGAATGATGCTTGTCTACATGATCCCTTCCCCACACCCTTCACAGATGAAGTACTAGACAATGTCGAAGGTCAAGAAGTGTACTCTTTTACTGATGGATTTTCAGGTTACCATCAGATCCGAATTGCTCCAGAGGATCGCCATAAGACTACCTTTGCTACATAAATGGGATCCTTTCAGTATACAGTTATGCCTTTTGGATTGAAGAATGCACCTGCTATATTTTCTAGAGTAGTCATCTCTGCCTTTAAGGAATATATACATAAATTCTTAGAAGTGTATTTTGATGATTGAACTATATTTGGGCTGCTAAAAGACCATATAACTAGTTTAAGACTTATGATGGATAAATGTAGACAGCACCAGATTTCCTTGAACTTGAAGAAGTGTATCTTTTGTGCACCTTTTGGAATTCTGCTAGGTCACATTGTATATAAACAAGGATTGATGATGGACCCTGCGAAGATAGCTATTATTGTGAACCTGCCACCTCCAACGTCTATTAAACAACTTCGCACTACGCTTGGTCATACTGGATATTACAGGAAATTTATTAAAGGGTATGCTCAGATTACTACTCCGATGGAAAAGCAGTTGAAGAAAGATATTAAGTTCGAATGGATCCCTGAGTGTCAAGCCATCTTGGATATTTTGAATGAAAAGATGGTAACTTCCCCTATCTTAGTATTCCCTGACTGGAATAAGGAATTTCATGTGCATGTCGATGCATCCTCCATTGCTGTGGGTATAGTATTGGCCCAGTCAGGAGAAGGTAATATTAATCACCCCATTTCTTTTGCAAGTAGGAAATTGTCCACCGCAAAGAAAAATTATACTACAACAGAATGTGAAGGTCTTGCAATGGTTTATGCATTGCAGAAGTTTCGACATTACCTGTTAGGATCTCATTTTAAGATGTTTACTAACCATTCTGCTTTGAAGTATTTGGTTAACAAACCTATGCTAGGTGGAAGGATATGCAGATGGCTGATTCTATTTTAGGAGTATGATTTTGAGATCATAGTCAAACCAGGAAGATTGAATCTAGATCCTGACCACTTGTCGAGGCTCGAGTCAGGAGAAGAACCTACTAGCTTGGATGAAGGTCTTCCTGATGCCCAGTTGTTTGCCATCCAGATGGTTGATGAATATTTTCAGGATATTGTTCAGTATTTGTCTACAGGTTTTCCACCCGCCGAGATGACAACACAACAGAAGAAGCATATGGTGGTTCGCGCAGCTGACTTTACCTTAATAGCAGGACAATTATATAAGATGGGACTAGATGAGATACTGTGCAGATGTGTCCTAGAGCATGAAAAGCCGTTAATATTGGCTAATGCACATTCTAGGGCAGCAGGAGGTCATTATGCAGGAAAAGCTATAGCACAGAAGATTCTGACAGCCGGATTGTGGTGGCCCACAATTCACAAGGATGCAAAAGAATATTGTCACAGCTGCGACATCTGTCAAAGGATGGGAAAACCATCCAGGAGGGATGAGATGCCTCTAGTTCCGCAGGTAACTTTACAACCCTTTGAAAAATGGGTTGTTGATTTTGTCGGACCTATCGATCCCCCTGCGAAGAAGTCATGAGCAAGATACATTATTACAGCAACGGATTACCTCACCCGTTGGGCCGAAGCTCAACAAGTGAAGAATTGTAGCGCTGCTACAGCTACGAAGTTTATCTTCGATAACATCTTGTCCAGATTTGGGTGTCCTAGAGTCCTTATGAGTGATCAGGGATCACATTTTCTAAATAAGACTATTGAAGTATTGACTGAAGAATTTCAGGTATATCATCAGAAGAGTACTTCCTATCATCCACAAGCTAATGGAACTGTCGAAGCTTTTAATAAGATCCTTGAGCAGGCTCTGACGAAGGTTTGCAATGTTAACAGAAATGACTGGGATCTTAGAATTCCAGTAGTACTCTGGGCTTATAGGACTACCTGCAAGAAATTGACAGGCCATACACCTTTTAGGCTGGTCTATGGGAAAGAAGCAGTCATGCCCATGGAATATATTGTTCCTAGCCTTCGAATATCTACTTTCACAGAGATGGATGACCCAGCGATAATAACAGAAAGGCTGAAAAAGATACTAGAACTTGAAGAGGACAGATTTATTGCAGGGTTCTAGCAACAAGTGCAGAAAGCTCGAGAAAAAGCATGGCATGATAGACACATCAAAAAGAAGCAGTTCCAGCAGGGTGATCTTGTGCTCTTATATGACAGCAAATTCATGAATTTCATGGGTAAGTTCAAGACACATTGGAAAGGCCCATATATAGTGCAGAAAGTTACTGATGGTGGTGCAGTCCAGTTGGCTAAGTTGAATGGAGAAATTTTACCTTCTATGGTAAATGGCAGTCGTTTAAAGAAGTATAGGGACAGGCCAGGACATCCTAATCAAAAGTAACACGAGGAAGGAAAGTCTAAGTACCAAGAATAGTTGAAATTGGGTGCTAGACTATAATGAAGCTGTCCTCAAAGTTATGACGTGTGGAAGACTGGCATAGTTCGAAGGTTCATATTGTGTCGAGGGATCTTGTCAAGGAGAAGCTGGAGTTAGTAGTTATGTCGAAGATTAAAGGTGTGTCGCAGTTTAAAATCTGACGGATGGGACAAACTAGACTTGGCGGCGCCGGCACGAGCACTGCCTTAACTTCCTGTAATAATGAGATTTTGGGAAAATCCCGCACCGTGTGGACAGGATTTCCGCCACTCCACCAGATTTGGCGTCATTAATGCACCATGATGACAGATTCTATTGTGAGATTCTATAAGGAAGCTACATTGGCCTGCGACTCTTGCATTATGCATTTCTTTGAGTTTCTTCAGTTAGGACCATGTCAAATGATCGCGAAGCCCAGGAGTTAGTACGTGAGTTCAAGGAGAGGCGTCTGCAGAACCTTATGAGCAATCAACCTATGCAGAAAGGCTTAAAAAGGATGAAGGAAGGCAGAAGTTTGCTCTAAACCAAATGAAGGCACGCAGAAGTTCGCTCTAATGTGGAGCAACGAAAGGCACCAGGCCTCACGAGAATATTCTGAGGCATCCCAAGATGTATCCTCCTAGTTTGGCAAAACCAAGGCAGCTGTTTGTCTTATGCACCTTGAAACATAATTTTGGAGCCCCTAAGCTGTGGATGGTCAGATGTTCAGCAAGCAAATCGAGGGATGGGGTCGCTGATAGATCCAGAATTTCATAAGCAGCATTTTATGAAGAAAAGGAGCAAGCCGCAAACAATTGCATGTAGGGTTTCAGCAAGCAACGCACCAGGTTTCGTCAACGAGAGTCCACCACTAGAAAAGAAGCAGAGTGTCCCAGTACGGGCCACTAGTGAGTCTTAGGGGCCTATTGGGGCGCGCACCCCAACGGTCCTTAAGGCGGGTAACTCCGCGGGGTTTTGGAGTTTGTAAGCGGAGTTACGGCTCAAAATAGTGTTAGGGGTGTCGGGGTTGAGTAAAAGTCCTCTGTTTGTAATAAACCCGTGGTTTAAGTCCAGGGTTTAGGGTTCGGGGTGCTCATGGTTTAAGACCATGGTTTTGTAATATGTGCACTATAAATAAGCACTTTTGTAAAGAAGTAAGGTTAGGCTTTTGATGTAAAAGGAACTGATGCGAAGCTAAGGATTATTTTCTAAGAAAGGTTAAGTCCCAGCTGTGTGCGTGGATGACCTCTGTAGCTGTGTGCACAGAGGGTTTTGGGTGATTAAGGAAATCTGCAGCTGAGTGTGCAGAGGCCTGCAGCTGTGTGCGCGGCTTTGAGGACTTGAAGGGATCTGCAGATGAGTGCGCAGATCAGAACTGTGGTTTTTGTAGAAAGTTGAATAAAACGCAGTTCTTTGGACGTAACCCCTACACTGGGGGTGAACCACGTTATATCTGGTGTTGCGGTTCTTTTGTGTTGTGTTTTGTTATGTTCTTTCATGCATTAATATCTATATATTTGATAAGTAAAGATCACTGCTAGATAATAACTTCGCTGTGAATTCCCAGTAAAGGGTTGCGCAAGGCACTGTTTGTTTATCTAGTCGCGAAGCTAAATAAGTGAATGTTAATCTCTGTGATTTATATTTATAATCTGTTAAAAGATAAAGGTACAGTAATATCCCTTTTCTGCTTGCAGAAACCTGGTTCTGCAGCACCCCATAGTTGTTTCGGGTGAGACTGCAACCTGTTCGTAAGTTGTTGCCGAAAGGGCCAACACTGTGGGTCTTTTGTTGGTGCAAAGTTAAAGGTATAAAACCCGGGTCTGCCCTATTTCCCAACATCCCTCTCATGTCTCCTTTCTTCATCCCTCTCATGTCTCCTCTCTTCTTCTCTTTCATGTCGCCTCTCTTCTTCTCTTCTCTCTTGTCTTTGTTTGTTTTCTATTTCTAACATTCTCTCATACTCCCTTCTCTGTTCTGTAGCTGGCCCTTTTGATGTTTCTTCCTCAACCATTTTAGAAGTACCCACTATTGAGATGAATCCTTTTGGAAAAGAAGGTCCTGTTACTTCTGTTTTTGGGGTTTTTTTGATAAATATTCCTTTCTCGTCTCTTTTTTTTGACATAAAACTAAATCTAGTTTATGTTTTGTTGAAATTTTTGTTTTTATTAGAGAACTAAAGTTCTTAAGCCTGCTTCTACAATGCCTCCCTGGAAACGGTGCCAAATGTTGGGCTTTGATCTATTGATGCTAATCAAACCTTGAGTTTATGTCAATCCGGGTTGGTAGACTTAGAGGCATATCCAAGTATAAGGATTTCAAAGCTAGACTTGACTTGGAAATCTAGTTTACTTAGGAAATAAACCTACTGAAGATTAAAATACTGTGACTTGAAAACACAAAAATTCCCTTACAGGAACAGCTTCATTTGTTGTTTCATTTACACATCAAATTATATGTGAAAGCAGTTTATATGTGAAAGCACTAGGATAATAAAAATGAATTAAATCTAACCCTGAAATAAGAATCACAACACTTTGCCCATTATCTCAACGTTGAATAAACAATCAGTCATTAATTCCCTTTACAGGAAAGCATTCGTAATGTGCAATCATTATTAACACTCCATCGTTGAATAGATAAGCAATACACAGCAATATGAGATCGTACTACAAACTATTTCTACAGTATTTAACTAATAAAATAACAAGGCTGATAAAATTGATTTATAGTAGTCTAATTCGTTCTGCAATAAGAGAAATCGATTCTATAGGAACTGAAACATACCATTAACACAATCCAAATTGCATTCTCTGGCAATAAAAGGGGTGTGCAGACTCGACAATGGGGGCCCTCCAATGCCTCGTTCACACACACAGAAAGAGAATCACAGAGCTTGAATTTTACTTATATTCACCATGAAATCGATCATACATAATAATAGAACAACGCAGTCCAACACAGCCTACGTTTTCAGTCAAATCGTGATGGATTTCTCCTCTGTCTTATGAAGTATTTATACAAACTTAAAGGAAAACTAGAAATGCTATTAATCTGGAAACTAATTAATAACATCCAGCCCTCGGGATCCTCTATCAAATCTGTGAAAATCAACAAAATCGGAACTGCCCTACTTTTGTGCTGAGTGGTAACGCAGGTGGTCATCTTTGACCGACATTGAATTGACACATGTGAGAGCCACATCATCTATCCATTGGAAGTTTATCCATCCTTGGACACTGAGGATCTTTTCTCCATCTTTCATTTCACGCCTAGCTGGCCTGCAAGTGCTCAACCTTGGAGACATTACGGGAAGTTAGCACATCCTATAATCCTGGATAAAAACCTTAGTTTAAATGCTTTAAAAATCTCAAAATTCAATTTGTTAAAAATAAATGTCATTTATACCTTTTAACCAAAGTTTGTGGGTGAACTTTAAAGCTTTATAAATCAGTATCAAGGTTTTATGGAGGATAATGGAGGATTTTAGGTGACAAAAAGATGTCAAAATGGTGCCCAACACCCTCATCTTGGTATTTAAATCATCATAGTTTAAAGGCGATAGTAGAGGAAATTTTGAATCCATATCGAAGTTGTTGATATGCTCTAGGAGATACTCTCTGCAACCTGGAAAACAAAACTAGGAGAAAATATTGTAAGCTAGACAAGCTCTTCTTCAAAAAGGGATAGGAGACTGGATGCACTCCTCAACTCTGTTGAACTTGATCAACCTAGTTGCTCTGATACCATGTAGAAATAATATGATACCATGTAGAACATTGCAAGGTTGTGCTCCCTATATCTCTGATACCATGTAGAAATAATAGATCAATGCTATGAGAAATGATGCTAAGAAGAAGCACAGGAAATAGATCTTGCTACTAAGGATTCTCACAAGCATACACAGGAAAAATAGAGAGAAGAAAAGAGACTGAATCACATGAATGAAGAGATGAATATTGGTGTGTATCCTTCCATTAATTAATGATGAATAATAGTGTACATAAATAATACATCCCTCATAGGAAAGTTGATTTGTATGGAGACGACTCATAAAGCTCAAAAGGATGACTTACCAAAATATAACAAACTCCCATAGGTAGCTAAAGCACTTCCCAAATCTATCAAGGACCTCACGAATTGGAAAAAGCATGAGTGAGTTGTCAAGGGAGATGGAAAAACATGCTAATCCTGGAAAATGGAGAGAAATTCATGAAGGATGGGTTGGCAACAAAAGAACCTAGTTTCCTAGTTTAACTAGCTTTACCCTATCCCCAGAAAAGAAGGATAAAACAGAATCTATTGTAAAGCATTCTTAGTAATTCTGGAAGTCAATAAACTGGTCAAGATCAACCCAGAATAAAAAATAAACAATTACTGGGATATAGATGGCATGTGTTGACTTTAAGGTGCAAGTGGATGCCAACTAATTAAGCTAGTGGATGGATAATTAATCAAATATTTATTAATTATTTTATCCTAAGTTATGAGTGGGTTTGATAGATTCCAACAAAACATGTATACCCTAAGCCTACTTATCAATGAAATTATACAACATAAGGGTAACTTCATGCCAGACCAAAATCACCCAATGAAGCTACCAATCACTAGGACAAGGCATCATTATTTCCACCAAAAAATCAGTATGTTAGTTCAAATGCATCATTCACTTTTACTACGGCTAGAGCTGTTAAATCCTTCCTTCAGTGACACTGAAATGCATAGTCATAAAACACATTGTTTAATGACATTAATCACATATGCAGTCCTAAGGTAGATTCTTATCAGACAACATCATTACACGTATAGAAATACACCCCAACAAGATGCCATCCTCTGGCAACCGGATGCGGAAGCAATAGTCCATAGTCATTACAGCAATACGGAATACATGCATTCATGGAAATGAATATAAACTACTATTTCATTCTTTTAAACACATTTTAACATAAACCAACATAAACCAAAACATACCCTTAGGTCAATAAGTTGCAGAAACAATACTCAGAAATAAAACCTGTGGTAAAATCGAACCACAATGAAAAGGGAATAGGCACATTCCACCCAACCATAGATTAGGCCCATATCTCTCTCTCCTCAATAACCCCCGAGCTAAACTATGCATGCCAAGAGTGGTGACCGTAAAACTCATTTCTAGTTCTCTAGTGAGAAATCCTTGCCTAACATGGAGTTCACATGCAACAATCAATTCTTACTTCCATCATACTTAGCGGTGTCCCACCTCCTAGCATATGTTTCCTTATTTATTCTTTTTTTTTCATTTTTCCTATGTCTTTTGTAGCCAGCAAATAATTCCCCCTGGGAATTTCCACTCCACTACCTCTCCATTCCCCGGGGTGAGTCTAGAACCATTCTCGCATTCTCACTCCTAGTGTAATAGTTCTGAGACTGACCCTTCATGTCGCCCACTCTCGCATGCATAGTTTCCTCCTTCAACATGGTTTTCCCTATCATTCAGATTTCATTACAAGCATAATGTTTTTTTTACAATTGTCCTCTAAGGACTAATTGACATATTCGAGGCCTATCAATCATATTTAAACAAAAACAAAAATAGATATAGTCTTTCAAAATTATTACAAAATTGGGGGATATCACACGATGGAAAATTCCATCTTTCTACTCTTATGCTTATAAGGTGAAATTTTAAGTCTTTCTTGTTTAGACTCCTTATTTTTTTTCTTTTCATTGTTATGGATCTTAACTAAAATAATAGTATTTAGTTCTTCCTGAGCCTTTAGAATTCACTCATTATCTTCTTTAACTTTTCTTAATTCAGACCTTGACTTTTTGACAGTTTTTTGTAATTCAGATTTATTATCTTGACTTTCGTTTAAGTCTACCCAAAATTTTCCATCCCTTAAGTTCTCCTCTTCATGATTTAAAGGATTTTCTGGGTGATGTTCTTCTTCTGCAAACATCTCAACATCTGCCATGTTTCCTACAAAATATAGTTATTCTTCTCTTTATTGTTTGTAAGAGAATTTAACCAAAATAAAATAGAAGTTAGTTTTTTGTTTTTTATAATAGTTCTAGTGTTGAGCCGATTCAGGCCTAGTGTTGTAACCGTGCTCTGATACCATTATGTATCACACCTCAAAAATCCATAAAAAAAATTCTTTATATTACATATATCTAAAGACACAATATTTAAGTCCCTAACTATAACATGGCACTATTGAACATTTAGAGTTTCTTGCATAATCTTGGCATTTACTTGCTCGTTCAACCTTTCCCAATATGAAAATCGATTTCTGACAATTAGGCTTCGATTCATTTAATTGTTTTAATCCCAATTTTCTAAGTTACTGTTCCTTCCACGATGACCCTTCCGTAATGATCATTCCGAAAGGAGCCTTCTGCAATGATAATTCCACGAGGATCATTCTGTAAGGACCCTTCCACAAATGCGGATTGTGGATCTCTATTAAACTACAAATATCCCTCCACAATCTCGATCTTTCCACAACTTAATATTTCCGCAATTGATTTTCCACAATAACTATTCTGCAAGCTTCTTTCTTTCTGCAATTTCTTTTCCGTAAGAACCTTTTTGCAATTAGTCTTCCACAATATTCCTTTCGCAATTTACCTTTCGCAACTAGTCTTTCACAATATTCCTTCTGCAATTCCATATTACATTTTAACCTTTAGAAATTATTCTCCTGCAATTAACTTTTCACAATGCGGATTGCGGGACGTAATTTGACTTTTTATAAATTATCATTTCGTAATTAACCTTCCACAATGTAGATTGTGTATTGTGGGACATATTTTAACTTGTTATAAATTATGCCTCTGCAACTGACCTTTCGTAATGTGGATTGTGGATTGCAGAATGTATTTTAACTTTTTATAAATTATCCTTCCGTAAGGAATATTGCGGATTGTGGATTGCGGGATGTATTTTGACTTTTTATAATTTATCTTTCCGCAGTTAACCTTCTGCAAATTGCGGATTGGGGGTTTTGGCTTCTTTCCACATTGTGGATTTGCAATTTAAATTTTTAGAATTATCTTTCTACAATTAAACTTCCGCAATTAGGTTTCTGCAATGATCCTTCCACAAATTGCGGATTGCAGGTTGTTGTTTCTTTTCGCATTGCAGATTACGGATTGCGGATTTGCAATTTAACTTTTCCGAAATGTTCTTCTGCAATCTGTCTTTCACAACTCCCATGAACCGTTGATCCTCTATCAGAGCACGACTACACTTTACCTTTGTGGGTCCTTATTTGATTAGCTAAATAAGTTACAATCATTGATCTCCATGACTAAAATATCCATAGATGATTTTAAATTGATCCCAAAGATCCCGATCTAAACAATATCGATTTGTATAGGGGTTCATGAGATGAATTTTAATAAATTATAAATCTGTAGAAAGTTGCGACTTATAAGTTGATAGGAGAATCATCCAGCTTATAGCATTCAAGACTATTAGTTTTTGTACAGAGGATTAATTGACTATAATACTCGATCTAATTGTTTCTTTGTTGTGACTGTAATTTTCTTATAATAAATAGAGAATGGTATTCATATTTACCTTGATCGTGAATTAACTAGATCTGTTCTATAATACATTATGAGAAACAATATAACAAGAATAAATTACAGATAATTGAACAGTTAAAATAAATGTTTGTTGGGATTCAAAATCCACAATAGAACAAGAATAACTAGCAATCTTGGACTCGGGTATGGATGCCTGATTTGAGATGCATTAATAATTAAATTTATCATTTTACATGTGTAAATAGAAGACATAGATCAATCTAAAATTGATACATACTAGATTACTGTTCAATACATGAAACATTTCTACTTATGAATATAACTACAAAACCAAGGTTTTAAATAACATCCTACACAGAAGCATAAGCATTTCTTCCTATAAAGTATAGTTGCAAATTCAAGGTTAAGATGCACATGCTATTGTAACTGAAATCAATCAACAATAGAATAAGAACCTCGTACCAACGCTGGGAAAACAAAAGTGAAGAAGTTGTTCCTCCCAACCAAGTCCCAGAGTAACCAAGCTACTTGCTCCAGACCCCTTGAGCCTGTTCGGTGAACCACAAGAGAAAAATATTTCAATACGTCATCTATTGCATTTCACATATGTTAATCCCCATCCAATGCTAGTCTCTTGATGCTCATGGACATACTAATATAAATTATTTTTCCTAGTACTTGGTCATTTATGAGCCTTCTTCTCTTTAGCACTCAACTAGGAGTTGTAACTTGATTTTTGGGAATGATGCCTCATGCACATTGAGTTATCACTCAGTGGTTTCTGCCACTTGTCTTTTTCCTCTTGTGGGTTAGCAAACGCCCTTGAAAAACTATCTCCACTTTTGTCCCCTAAACATATTTTATTAAATAAAAATGTTTTATTATTAACTTAAGTATTTTTCAGCATTATTATTAATAATTATTTATTAAGTGGATATTACAAGAAGTATTAAAAAATCACTAATTTTACTTTAAAAAAATTGTTTCTTATAAAACATAAGTATCAAAATTTCACTACCTTTACTTAACAATAAAAATAATTGTTTCTTATAAAACATAAGTATCAAAATTTCACTACCTTTACTTAACAATGACTCTTTAGATTTAGGTAACTATGGGATTTGTAAAAGTGAAGTGTTAAAACTTCACCACTTTGACTTAAGAATGGCGGTTTAGATTTTGGTAATTATTGGATTTGTCAAAGTATTAAAACTTCACTATTACTTTTACTTAAGAATGACTCAATAGATTTTGATTATAATTGGATTTAAATCTGCCACTACTTTGTTTCTCTTTTCTACCTTCTCCCCTCTCTTGTTTAGGGTTATGGAAGAGTTTGGAGTTGTTTTATAGATAATTTATGTTTTGGGTCATTGCGTATAAAATAACAGTGAAAATACGAGATAAATATGTACTAAATAATAATATAATAAATATTATAGAGATTGGAATTTATATTGTTAAATTTGAATTACTTTAAATTCATGATATATATTTCTATTTATAAGTCGATAGTTGAGATAAGGAGATTTGATAGCTCATCTCAATATTGGAAAAACTAGCTATCATAACTCTAGCTGAATAATTAAATAAAGAACACACCAAAATATGTGATAAAAAATTTAGAAAAAAAAAAACAGTTGAAACCTCTAGTGGAAGTAATGTCTTGGTGGCTATAACTAGTTAACTTCGAATTTCTTACGGTTTGTGGAAGTAATCTCTCACTGGCTATAACTAGTTAACTTTAATGTCTTGTGATACTTAGTTAAAAGAAACATATAAACAAATTTAAACATTAAAAATGGGTGGGTAGAATGAACTATTAATTGTGGGTGGCCAATATCCACCTAGGCATTTAATGCACATAGAGGGTGTAAAGAGATTTTTAGATGTGAGTTAATTGCAATTTGTGGGATATCAATATGCATCAAGCTGTGAGGCATTTAATGTGCATGAAGGGTGAATATACATTGTTAGATGTATTAATGTGCAAGAAAGATGCATAAAAACAATGGGATATAAAGCTCATTCCTCCCAAAACATTAAATGCTCTACAACTAATTGTATATTCAATTTTCTTGTGTCTATTAATACAAATTTAATGACGGTTTCAAGTTTTTTTTGTCTATCATTTGAGGTTTAAACAAGAGCCACGAGGTGGCAATGTCTCCGGACGGAGTTATCTGGACTCAACTCAATATCTTAGTGATTCTACATAACTAATGCTTTAATACTATTGGATTATCTAGTTTATAATATCTTAATGATAATAATGAAGATTAAAACAAGATGAATAGATTGGTAATCATATTTTAAATAATATTTTTGACATTTACAAAAATGGTATTAATTAGTTTGATTTTGAGTCACTGGTAATTTATTTATGTAATGTAAAGGTTGTAGTCTGATGATAAGGTAGAATTTGTATGTCAATCACTTTAAAATATAGCTAATTTTTTTTTTTAATTCTCAATTTTGTAAATATTAAACATAAAATTGAGATAGAAATAAAAAACAATGATTAAATAACTAAAAAAAAGTTCAATTTGAATACATTCATGAGAGAAGAATAATGTAGAAAACCTAGGACTATACAAAGACAAGTTGACAATTAATACGAAGAACGCAATTAAAGTATTTACAATATTGATGGACTTTATTAATGCATTTTGCTTCTCTTTAAAAAAAGTGTAAAATAAAATTATATTAAAAAAAGAGCTACTCTTAAGTAATCCAAGTTTTATATATATTTTTTATATTTAGTTGAATATAAAACCAAGATAGAAACAAGAAGTCAAACAATATAATTAATATTTAACATGCTATGATGATAATGTTTAATTTAAATACATTCAGCACAAAAGAATAATTTAATATCTCTTACTCAATTCAATTCAATTTATGACAAAATATATTACTTATGATGATAATGTTTAATTTAAATACATTTACCACAAAACAACAATTTAATATCTCTTATTCAATTCAATTCAATTTGTGACAAAATATATTACTTATGATGATAATGTTTAATTTAAATGCATTCACTACATAACAACAATTTAATTCAATTTATGACAAAATATCTTACTTAACACAACAATGATTTGATTTGATTTGTTTTTTATCTTAATCTTGAAGTTACTTTTTATTAAAAATATAAAATTTGCTATATTAATGAACAATTTCTATCAATCTTGAAGTCACTTTTGATTAAAAATATAAAATTTGCTATATATTAATGAACAAATTCTATTAACATTTATACTAATCTACTTTAAGTTATTACTTTTTTTATTTAACATTAATTTACTATTTTTATTTTCAAGATTGTTGTAGAATTTTTTAAAATAATCACACTTTTTATTTAACATTAATTAACTTTTTTTTATTTTCAAAATTGTTGTAGAATTTTTCACTTTGTCATTTTGTAAAGTCAAAATGTTCAATATCATATGCCTTTCAAAATGTTCAGTATCATATGCCTTTCAGCTGTAAGCACTTAATGTGAAGTGAGAAGTTATAAAACTAACAAAACTAAAATTTAATATCTCTTACTCAATTCAATTCAATAAATGACAAAATATCTTAAGAGAAAACCGCATAATCCCTAACTAATGGCCTTACATGAAGTGAAATTCGAGTTGTTTCCAATAATGCATTCTCATTGCAATTTGCAGGCTTCCCTGCACCCTTTGTTAGTATGTTCTAGCGGTCTAGAAGGTTCTAGATTGCTGGAGCAGACCATCATTGTTGTAATCCATTTTCAGACGTAGCCATTTACAAATTTTCATATAGGTACACAAAAGAGGTGCCAGTTTCATATTAATCAATCTATAATGTTTTTATTACTCTCTCATCTTTCTCTAGTTCAGAAATATCCCAATCTTCCTTAATTTGTGGGTATATAAAGAACCAAAAAATGATTAAAAATGGTTTATCCCAATCTTCCTTAATTTGTGTGTATATAGAGAACCAAAAAGATCTAAAGGCTGTTATTTATGTGTATACAGTATGCATTGCATATTCCACTTCTACAATCCACTTATTTTCAAATCTCTCAAACTTTCTACAATCCATTTATTTTCAAATCTCTCAAACTTGTTCCCAACGTCAATCTTCCCAAGGTTTCTTTTTCTTTCTAATTCTATGTTTATAAGCAATTGGAGCAAATAACTATAAGATTTTTGAAAAAAATAAATATTAAAATTTTAATTTATGAGTAAGTCTTTTTATCTTTCTGAATTTGGAAAATTAAACATTTAGAGATTTCATAATAATTTAATTGTGTTTAGGCTTTCAAACTTCAAGATTATAAGCATAATTATCATTTAAAACTTTGAAAATTCAAAAACCAATCTATCTAATTCACAATCTAATCTATATTTCACAGATTTCAAAGTATTTTATCTATCTATTTCAGATATTTCAAAGTTTTTTTTATCTATTTTACAAAGTATAAAGCGAACAACACGAGAGAACACATGAGATGCTTGATAGCCTCTTTTGAGGCCAGAGACATAGTCTTTTGTTGCATAGCAACACAGGTCAACATTACTATTAAAACTGAAACAAATAAAATTTGACAATATTAACAGTTTCTGTCCATGGAGCTGATAGACGACTCAATCAATCACTTCTGCACCAAAGCAGAGCTCAAGTCACTAGAAAAACGGGTCTTCCTAAGCCGATCAACAATGACAAAAGATGTAAAGCTGTAGAGTGTATTCTTTCTCTTCTACTACTACTCTACTCCCCTAGATTTTTCCAATTCCTTGTCCATCGGCCTCCGCAAACGTTTCCCTTTAAAGCAAAAGGGAAAACACAGACATTTCCATTCTTCTTTTTCTTTCTTGACGGCGTAAATAAAAGACTAGCAACCTTTTTCGTTCACATTAGATCAATCCATGCAAGCAAATAATCTTTTCTGGAAATAGAGGATGCACAGTATAGAGGTCTTGTTACTGAAGATTCATTTCTTTATTTTACCAGAGCCTAGAAAGATCCTGCACAAAGTCTCTTCCATATTGGAGCTCAATTTACGAATGATTCCGCTGCCTTGAGAAACTTAAAGAGTCTTGTGAAGATGCATTATACAGCTCGATAGGATCTTTCTGCTCTGAAACGAATTCCTGAGTAATCTGGTTCTGGGGTCGGAGTAATTGATCCATTGAAGTCTCGGAAGGCAACATCAATGAGGTTTGATCAGAACTGGTTGAGTCTGCTCCGGTTGGATGCGCCAGCCATGACACCGGAGGTACTACCCGGTTTTTAAGCGTGCCCAAGGGTTTCTCATTTTTGGATAACTTTCTAGCCAGTCGGTTTAATTCAGCTTCAATCAATGCACTGATATTCCACCGATCAAGATAATACAATACTATAATGAACCTGGTTGACCTCCCTGCGACTGGCGGCCATCAGCAATGAGTTGTTCTGTCTCCTGTCTTTGCTCAGCTAAGTGAAAAATGTCAGAACAATACGCAGAAGTGCTTTACAAATTGGAAGACCCATTGCAATGATGGCAATGATTGAAACAGGTGATGATGATGTCGATGGTATACAAAGCACTGATGGATTTTTTCATACCAACCTTTGGGACAATGACTTCATACAATTTCTGACAGTGCTTCACTTAGGGGGTAATTAGCTTCCATAATTGAATTCATATTTTCATTTGCATAATTTTCTATTTTTATCCATCAATATTTACCTAACTAGATATTTGTATATTGGTCAGGATATTGAATAATATTTCTGAAAGGTTCATTGAACAAGATGCGTGCCAAAAGAGCATGTTATCAATCTCCCTACTAAGCACTAACCTTCACTGCGAGATGGTGCAAACAAAAGAGATGATTGATGTAAGCTGGAAAAAGTTTGAAATAGGATGATGCTTTCGAGAATCCTTTTGATGCTCTTCATGATTATCTCCTGATTTCGATTATGGCTACTCTTCGCGCTTCTGCTAACTCTCCAACCGATCTGGAAAATGAATAAAATGACATTCCTGTATTATGACTCTCCTAAATTTGAAGTTTCTTTTATCGTATTTTTTTTTCTCTTATCTTTTTGTCAATATATGCTTCACAAGCTCAAAATGATTAAAAAAAGTTTTCAAAAATCGACATAACATGTTTCAAATATTACTTAGAGTTCTTAATAAGTAATAGTTGTGTACTAAGTAACAAATATAAAAGATTTTGTTAGGTAGCATCCAATCGAAAGGTTAACGAAGCGTCAATGACAACATCCAATGGAAAGGGCAAAAAACAAAAAAATATTGAAACCATAATTAGAGCAGCAAGGTCGACAGTATTGGAAGAGGACGCAATGAAGAGAAACTTAATTATGCACTAGCTTGAACCTGCATGTGGGAGCGAGCTCGGCGAGGCTGCACTTTTCTGGAATATGAAAAGAACTAGTCAAACGCCCTCAAACTCAACCTCACCACCTCCATGAAACTATTCCCCTGGACAACAAATACAGTCTGGTAATATCGTCAAAAAAAAAAATGATCCCTGATGTAAGTTTGACGGGTTTAAGAAGCATATATTCTCACCATGAAATCTTCTCAGAGATTTAAACATTCCTTGTTTCAAATCTTTTTGCGTTGCGATATTCCGGATTCTCCATGGTGCTCTGGTGTCCTCCATTCCGTCCTGCCATGGCTGTATTCGTGTATCCTAGTATCTTGATGACGAGTTTTCTGTCAATGAACGACCCTCCAGACACCGCACTCACGACTGTGCAACTCATTAGTTTTAGTTATGTTAGATATTTTTATCGCAATAATTATTGTGATGCTAGCAAGCTGTGTCTTATCCCATGGCTAAAAACCATTACACTAACATTAGGGCATTGACAAAGTAGGCTGCATGCCTATAAAGTGGGTTGCATATAAAGGAGAAACCTATAGTAAGGTTATGAAAACTGTGGTTGAAACCTTGGACAGGGCTGGAGGCAAAAAATGTCTAAGAAATGAACGCGATGAGAAAGGACACCATGTTTTGTGTAATCTTTTGTCTCAAGGATTGCGGGGTGACCTTCATGCAGGCCAACTATATTTCAGCACATGCCCTCGAGTCTAACTTGATCGCAATAAGTTTTGCAAAGCTCAAAAATTGAATGTCAATTTATGGCCACCGCCATTCCATCCATATATTAAAAAAACAACTAACATTGTAACAACAGTCTACGCACCATATTTTTGTCCACAGGGTAGGATGTATGGCACAATATGCTTAGGCAAGCTTGCCGCCGGGTCTTGGGGCACAAAGTCCCACGCCTAGGTCAGCTATATAAACCAATAAGAAGCAAGATAAATCAAAACTTAAATAATTCCCCAAAAAATAATTGATATAAACTATAACAAAAATTATATGATTTTGTTAAAATTACTACAAATTACTCCAAATAATAGATCCCCTTGTGGGGGACATAATAATTTAGATGAGTGCCCATCATTTAGAAAACTATTAATACAATTAGAAACACAAAATATAAATAAATACAATACACATACATGGAAGTAGAGAACTCTAGCATTTGTGTGTTCCTATGATAACTAGAAATTAAGAGCAACCAAGGTGTTGGCCGAATGGTCAAAGATAGTTAGCTAAATTTTAGTAGTTAACATAGATATTAAAATTTTTGACCTGATATCTAAATTTCAAATAGACTTTTCAAATATATTTTTATGGGTCATTGTTGACATATCCATCACAAACTTACATTAAAAAAAATTAATTGACTTTTCAAATATATTTCTACGGATCAATGTTGACGTGTTCATCACAAACTTACATTTAAAAAAAATGAAAAAACACGTTTTGTGGACTGTCAAATTCCAGGCCGCCTGCCACCAAAGCTCGTTTCATTATCAACACTTTAGCACGCCTATCCGGAAGTCAGTCGTCCGACTCGTATCAATGCATTATGCAGGTTTGGTACATTTGTGCCATTAAAGATGCAATATACAACAAGTACGCAGTTAATAATATAGTAATCATTACAGAATGGGGTAGATTCAAAGAGTCACGTTCTTTTTGACAAGGTAAGTCCCAAACTTTTAGAATTTGTGGGCATTCTCCCATTGGAAACTCAAAAGCCTGGTAACGATTCCAATTCAACGTGTAAGACTGTCATCAACCTTATCCCTGCAACCAGAATCGCATCCAAAGACAGACTCGATAAATAGACACACTAACATGCAAAGCTATCAGATCAAGAAACGAGAAGTGAAGATTGGCTGGGCTCCTGGCGAAGCATATCTTGTGTTTAGCCTTAACTTCATCCTTATCCTCAACAATAAAATAAAATGATCCATGAACTTGTAAGAAGAGGGGATTCTTATTGCGATGACACGAAGGGAGAGTAACCAATGAATTCATCTGTGGTGATAAGAGGAAACATCGGGGCATGACGGCTGGAGGGGAGCGGCCACATATGTTTGTTCTACTCTATGAATGGAATTCAAATAAAAGTTTAAAAGAGTTTGAGAGTTTTTTAGTTTTTGAACTCTCTCTCGCCTGTTATTGCACAAAATCTCTTTAAAAAACTCCGAGTTTCTGGATCTCGTCTATGTCTTTCAGTTCCTTTTCCATTGCAGATTTTGACTACAAAAGCTTGGCAAAAGAAAAGAAACAACAAAAAAATGTCGATGGTGATCCAGATTTTGATAATAGTTGGTCCGGATTTCGGTCGGTTAGAGTTCACTGCTGCTTGAAAAAAGACGTTTAGGCCTGAAAGAGTACAGACATAAAATTATTGGAGCAGTGTTCCCATAAAAGAAAGAGCTCGGGGTGATTGCAGAGAGGGCTAGCTGGGATGAAAAGTATTGGGCCAGTGAACTGAGAATTACCTCAATTTGAGATAAATAACCTAGAATCAGCTCGATCTAGGAATATGGGAAGGCTTCTAGACTTGGTTTAATTTAATTTTGAGAATATTTTGTGAAGAAGCGAAGCTTTGGGTGGAGCCAGAAAGCTTACAATTCGCTCAATCTGAGTAACCTCATAGAGAATTTGAGTAGGATTTTGAAGAAAGCTCTTGGGTGGCCATGGCTGGGACTAATTCTATGTTGGGCATGCCCAAACCTAAGCAGAATTATCATATTTGCAAGCTCTTTGGGCTTCAGCAATCTGGCAGCATTGCGGATCATTGTGAGAGGATGGAAGAGTTTAATGAAAAGGATGTATGGGACAGTGTTTATGATGCGGAGGCCAAGCAGATTGGCTTACAGGAGAAGGACTGTAATGTTGTTGCACGTTGCATAGCAATGGCGGTTAACAAAGGGAATAGTAATTATAGCAAGAATCCTGTTAAGATTCCTAGGAGGGATTCATGTTATGAAGAGAATTATAATAAGATTCCTATGAGGGATTCCTCTTATGAAGAGAATTATAATAGTAGGAGAACGAGGCATCAGTCTTCTGCTCCGGTGAATATCCCTGACTGGTCTCAAATGGGATGGAAGGAGAAGAGGAATGAGGATTACAGGACGAGGGTGGTTGATCATGATTGCAGTCATGATGATGAAGATGATGGTTCCAGGGACTTTGAGAGGATTCCACCCCATGAACTCATTGCCAGGCAGCTTGCCCAGAACGAAATAACTTCGTCCTCGGTGTATGAAGGCGTTGGGAGGACTCTGAAAGGCAGAGATCTCAGCCGCGTTCGAAACGCAGTGTTGACGAGGACTGGTTTTATTGAATGATATACAATTTCAGAGGACTTTTCTATGTATTCCAATTTCCTAAACTTCCACTGAAATTGACATTGTAAGGTTTCATCGTACGTCATGTTTTGCCAGAGTTTAATTCTTGGCCTTTTAAAATCTGAGTGTGATAAGCACATTGATAACAGCTATTGTAGAAACAATAGCCGAGTTTGTACATATATTGAATGCTTTCTTATACCTTATTATCTTGCATTTAACTTCCAAAAAACTCTGAATGTTTTTAACACAAAATTTGTGGATGGAACTTAAACAAACAGAAACAGAAAGATAAAGATTGCAGATCGCAGATAATGAAAGCATAGTGTATGTCTATTGAATACGTGAAACACACACAAAAAAATATGTTTGAAGGGCACAGATTGGGCTTGTTCCAAACAATATACCGGAGGGAGTTTGCCAGAACTAATCTCAACCCATTTTGGGTGACTTTGCCCTGAAAAATCGCAAAGGATTTATAGTGAGTTTTGATCTGATGCTTCTCATTATTTTATTTAGATTTTAGGTCACATTTTGGACTTGCATGAGTGAATAAACAAAGTTTAATATTTTGGACTTGCATGAGTGAGTCAACAAAGTTTAATTCAATAAGATTAACTCAACTATGAATAATAAAAAATTTATATTTTGGTCAGTTATTTTTGCAAAACTACGGTTGTGACTATTCTAACTAAACAAATTATTTAGATTAAGTGAGATTTTGGACTTGCATAAGTAGTTGGTTGTGACTATTGTAACTAAACAAATTATTTAGATTTAGATTTTAGGTTAGATTTTGGTATTTAGATTTAGATTTTAGGTCAGAGTTTGGACTTGCATAAGTAGTTGGTTGGAATGAGCCTTTACATTGTAAAAGCCAGCTCTATCAACATTATGTATACAAAGAGGCATGCATAAGTAGTTGGTTGTGACTATAGTAACTAGATTTAGATTTTAAGTCAGATTTTGGACTTGCATAAGTAGTTGGTTGTGACTATTGTAAATAAACAAATTATTTAGATTTAGATTTTAGGTCAGATTTTGGATTTGCATAAGTAAATCAATAAGGTTTAATCCAATAAGATTAACTCAATTATAAATAATAAACATAAAATTTTATATTTTAATCAGCTATTTTTGCAAAACTAAATAGTTGGTTATGACTGTTGTAACTAAACTAATTAAGAATCTATATAAAAATATATAATTAGTTGAACCCTTTTGCTTTTTGTTAAAGAAAATATTGTATCTTTTACTCATCATGTTACTAATATTACTAATAATCTGTTACTAATCATGAGATAAGTTTCTTGCAAATCTACTCAGCTTTAGATCGTAATAACATTAATTTCCACTACTGATACCCATTTCGAATATAATTAGATGCTGAAAAAATAAGTAACAAAAAAATCTAGTACCAAAAAAATACTGGAGTAGGTTGTTTATAGATTTAGAAAAAATATTTTACTAAGTTTACAAATTTTTAAAATATACATAAACCATTCAGTATTTACATGCAATGTTGGAATTTGAGGGGCAAAAGATTGGTCATGGGCCATTTTGCTTTCAATGCAGTCTATATTGTATACTTCTAGTAAGAAAAAATCAAAGGAAAGATTAAAAGGTGTATACATATAGTCTCTAATAAGAGAAAATTTTATTTAATAATGTATTTATAAATTTAATTATAAAAATATTACATAATTAAAATGCCTGAAATAAATTATAAAACAATAAAACCAAGATCTAATAATATATTCCAAAAAATATTAAGGTAACTAAAATCTAATATTATAACTAGTTACTAAATTTTATATTTATATTACAAAATAAAGAGAATATAAAACTAATATAATATTTTATATTTATAATTAAAGTATAAAACAAAATATATGTTATAAAATTTTAAAATCTAAAATTATTACTAACAAAAATAAAATAGAAACAATTAAATTTAAATAATTATTATTTTATAATATGTACTAAAAATGAAGAAAAACTTATAGTATTAGTATTATGTTGAATTTGTATTATTGGTATTAGTATCATGCTGAATATTAAACAATTTTTGAATTACTTTCAAATTTGGGTAAATGAAAGTTCAACACTGTGAATTATGCTACTATGGTTTGGATACAGGCTTATAAAATTAAAACTTAGAAATTATTTAGATAGCTTAGTAGTACTTTACATATCTTTATATCCTTTTTGGAATAATGTTATCATTGATGTAGTTGGTGAAGTATAAGTCGACTACACCAGTGAACACCATGACCTATCATAATTTGCAATTTTCACTCAATTGTCCAAGTTCTGTGCATTAGGCATGCAATGCATATGTTACTATTTTTTTTTGTATCTACACTACATTAGCTAGCCTTGGAATGATATTCTTCTATGTGGTCTTCTTTGCACTTCGCACGAGCTTAGGTATTTGTATCGCATTTTCCATTGCAATGGGATGGGACCGTAGTTTTTGTTTTGATGGAAGATTCAGTATGTTGTAAAGTCATTATATACCTACTATGTGATTTTTGTGAACAGGAAGGTGAGCAATGGAAAAAATATATTGGAAAGATAATTTAGGTGACTTACCTCTTCTAGTGAATGTTCATGGTAGATAATCATTCTCACATGCAACTGGAAACGAAAATCGACTTCTATATACATAACCTAACCTCTGTGAATTGTTGATATCACCACTTCACATAATGGTCCTATCTTTATTGTTGCTAGTTTCCTCACTTACCAACTACTTAATGTAGGAGCATCCTTCACCTCTAGCGATTCATATCAACAAAAAATATTTAAAATATGGGCAAGTAGAATGTAGGATGAATAAGGTGTCTGCAACTCTATGGTTGTTGATGCATGTCATTAGAAACTTGTTACGCGTGCTGTAACTTGTTGCTACAACTCTTTCACTACTACTCGACTCGTCCCAAGTACATTGTTGTAACTTCAAGTACATTGTTGTAACTTCAGACTATAGCTTCATGCTATAACTTTGTGCCACTACTAGTCCACGTGTAACTTGAAGATTTCACACAAAGTGAAGGAAATCCACTAAGGAATGCGAAACGAGTTTGATAATATCCAAGTCATTGGATAGTTGTAACCATTCAATTTCCATGCAGAAGGGAGGATGAATTGGGAATAGTTGGGCAGTTAATATATCGCGATTATTCATCTCCAGCAAAAGGGGGAACCGAGCTAACAAAGATATGATGTTAAAATATAGAAAGGAATATCCACAAAGGGTTGACTCCAGATGATCCACCTAGCAGTTGACATATTTGTCGACTTCACAAGTTCAACATCAACTTTGACAAGTCTAAACCTTAACACAACCTCGACAAGTTCCGCATCTTGACATGCATCGTTGACTCGATCATCTTTACACGACTACGACTGATTGTCTCTCTCTCTTCTAGTTATCCGTAATGGTCCAGTCGTCTATAACAGTTGAAATTTCGAACAATTCTAACTTCTCTGTAACTTAACGTAATGGATCATCACCCAAGCGTCTCAACACTCTATATAAGCATGTACACTAATTTAACATATGTAAGCAAGTAATAGAAGAATGAAGATTGGTTCAAACTCTTGCATTTTTTCTATGTTTATACATTATGTCTATGTAGTGTATTTCCTTCTTTGCTTATTGTAATATGCTTCCACCATAATAGTACTCGATTCATTCAATTGGATTATTGTCCTCCAACATGCGCATGTGCACCCATATCATTGGTATTAGAGCAGATTCAAATCTCAAGTTGTGTAGACAATTCTATCAAAGTACCTAACTTATGCATGTTTAGACATGTTCACAAACTCAGCAATCCAAGTAGACAATACCTTCGACTTTAGAGAATATTGATGAAGAAAAAAACCAAAGACATGCAACTCACGAGACATGGAAACTCATAGGGAAGGCATTGGCTCGATAGAAAACCAAAATGTTCGCTTAGTTCAAAGAGATTCTCACGTGATTGGCTTGAAAGTGAAAATGAATGTGGAAATACCAAATATCCAAGGAAATATTGACGCAAAATCCATAGACAATTAGGTACAACAAATAAAATCCTAAGACTGTGTGAATCAACTCTGAAAAGATGAAAAGATGACCATTTCACCCTTAAATATGTCAACCTATGTGCACTACTGGTTAGAGAATCTATCAACAAATATGGAGAGAGAATGAGGCGACATAGACACATGGGAGAAATTTGTCGAGTACATCTGAAAGGAGTTATACCTACCCAAGTACATTGAACTATAGTATAAGAAGTGAAAACGACTAAGGTAATGGAAAGACCAGTCTGTGCAAAGATGAGTTCTATCAACTCATGGCTAGACATGGTGTCCAAGAAGAAGCAAAATTTCTTGTCTTGAAGTATATCAAAGTATTATCTTCGTACATTCAGCAAGAGATGGATTTTTTCGGTATGCTTGCAAATGCATTCCACTACGCCAACAAGATTGAAGCTAAACAAAAAGGAAAATCATGTTTTGTGACCAAGCTGACAGGTCGAACATCTGACAAGAAGTATCCAGCTGACTCTGACAAGTCAATACACCCTTCTCAATCGACTCCGCCAAAGCTAGATTATGAGAAAAAGAACTCTCAGAAATACAAAAGGGAACATAGCAACCACCTAAATAAGATCATTTATGTAACTTATTCATGACTGTTAATTTGATTTCGAATGTATTTGGTATGTACAACCTATTTTTATGCAGCAGTAATCCTCTTATATTTAGGCTAAAATTTGTTTTTATCCTGTTCTTTTCATTTTCATAAGTCTTTTATTTTTAAATTTTGGTATTCTTTATTAGAATTTCTTGCATTTAAGATCTGATTTTCCAGATATGATTCATAACTGCTGCTTGCAAAAAATAAGTTTGTGTGACGATTCAAAGCGTCTACAACTTTGTTTTATTTTTCCTTTATTTCTTTTATTTCGAAGTCGTATTCACTTAAGAAAGACAACCACCCAGTCTATTTAGAATTTAGATTTTGTTGGTCAAATAAATATTTTAAACTTATGTTATCTGACATTAACATAAATTTTATTGCAATGAGTTAATGCCGCCACATATTTAAAGCATGTATAATTACATCAAGTTCTAAGTCGTGTGTAGAGTAATTATTTTCATGCTCGTCTAGTTTTCTAGATTCATAAGCCCTGCAATATTTTTATTGTATTAACACCCCACCCAATCCTTCCTTACAAGTGTCGGTACATACGACGAAATCCTTAAAAGGATCAGAAATTTTTAGGATAGGGGTAGTAGTTAACATGCATTTTAATTTATTAAAACTTTCCATACTTTTCAGTCCACTCAAACTTTTTATCTTTTTTCTGCAGTTAAGTTATGGGGTGTGAAATCCTAGAAAATCCTTAGATAAAATTTCGATAATAATCGGTAATCCCCATGAATGAGCTTATGTCTGTTACATTTTTAGGAGCTGGCCATTCAGTGATAGCCTTAATTTTGTTAGGGTCGACAAATATTCCATCCTTGGAAACTACGTGTCCTAGATATCGAATCATGTATTTAAAGAAGTTGCACTTCCTTAAATTAGCATTCAAATGTTGTTCTCTTAATACTTGTGAAATTATCTTTAGATGTTCTTCATGTTCTTGTTTATTCTTCGAGTAAATCAGTATGTCGTCAATGAAGACAACTACAAATTTATCCAGATAGTTATTCAGAATGTTATTCATTAAGCACATAAAGGATGCAGGATCATTTGTTAACCCAAAGGCATTACGACAAATTCGTAATGACCATAAGGGGTCCTAAAAGCAATTTTAAATATGTCTTCATCTTTAATACGCACCTAATGGTAGCCAAAACTTAGATCTATTTTAGATAATATTGTTTTCCCGCTAAACTAATCGAACAAACCGTTTATTCGGGGTAAAGGATATCAATTTCTAGTAGTCATTTTATTTAGTTGTCGATACTCTATAGACAATATTAAGCATCTGTCTTTCTTCTTTACAAACATGACCGGTGCTCCCCAAGGGGAAACACCAGGTCAAATATACTTCTTGTCAATTAATTCTTGTAATTGTGATTTGAATTCCGTAAGCTCTATTATGTTAATTCGGTAAGGATCTTTCAATGATGGTACCTCTGTAGGTATCACATCGATTGTAAAGTCTATGTCTCTTTTAGGAGGTTGTTTAGGGACTTCTTCCGAAAATATGTATTTAAAATCCTTTAATAGAGGTATATATTTTATTTTAAGTTTATTGTCATTATATTTATCATCCATTACATAAACAACAAATAATTTACATCCCTTAAGTACACATCTTTTCATTTGTAGAGCAGAGATCTCTATGATCGTAACTTTTATGGGAATTCATTTCACTTTAATGGTGTTTCTAGTATCATCTATGCATGTAAAGGTTTTGTCAAAATGATTCGGCATTACTCTGTGTTCTTCTATCCAATCCATTCCTACCAAAATATCATAGGAATATAATGGTAAAATATTCAAATCAACATGTGTATTGAAATCATTCATTAATATTTCACAACCTTTAACATAACTAGTGACTTTACATTTAGTACTTGTGGCTAACTGTACCAACCATGACTTATCAAGCTTTTTTATACTAACTTACATATTTCAACAATCCTAGGTGATACATAACTCAATCTTGCACCTAGATCAATTAGTATGGAAATGGGTTGACTTTTTATCATACCTTCAATCTCAGCCATTGAAGTTTGATGGTCTGCTTGTCGATTCTCCAACGCAACACTAATTCTGGGCATACTCCTCTCCATGTCTCCAACTATAACAACTTCGTGAATGGAGTGAATATTAAATTTTTCTTTCTTATTGGAAAGTATTTAAAATATTGTGTCCCTCCACATTCCCAACATTTTAAGGGTTCCCCCTGTGCAGTCTTGTTTTTAAAACTAGTGGGAGGTTCTCTTTATTTTGCTGTAGGATTATATGGTTTAAATTTTTTATGACCTTACTGCCTTGATACCCTTTGTAATTATGCCTATACTTTTGTGGAATTTATTATTCTTATTTTTTGGATCAAATTTATCTTGTCTTTTAGTCCTCCAATTTGGCACACTTTCTCTTTTATTTGTATTCCGGTCAAATACAAATTTGCTTTTCATATTGCTTCTTCCAACGTCTTCGGATTGTCACACTCAATTTGTTCTTTAAACATGATAGGAAGATAGATGAGAAAGCATTGTATCTTTGGTTTTTCGTCTATTATTTATGGTACGTAACGAAGTAGAATCATGAATTTACTACAGATCTCATTCATGGTCATATCTCCTAGTCTTAACTCATAAAAGTCCTTAGCCTTGTTTTCGTAGTATTGTTCTGAGAGGTATTTTCATTTTAAATGATTTTTAAAAGTTTTCCAAGTTACATATATTTTCTCTATTCCTTTTAATTTATTTATATCTTGCCACCATATATCCTCTTTTTCAGTTAAATTATATATGGCCATTTTAGATTTCAGTTCATCGGAGTAATTATAAATTTGGAAGTATTTCTTCATCCCTAAAAAACAGGCTTTCGCCTCTTCTCCTTCTTAAATCTCATCGTTAAACATCGGTGGTTTAATGTTTTAAATTCCCCATAGATTTCTTCATATGATTTGTACTTGTTTTTCTTCTTATTATCATCACTACTTTCACTGGAATCTTGTTTTTTTTTGTGTGTGTGGTGTTTGACCGATTCCTCTCTAAAAGTTTCAACCCCATCATTGGAAAATTCCGGTTTTCTTCCCTTCACAACAATATTTCAACCCAAAATCCAACAAAATCCGACAAAAAATATTGTTTTGTCGGATTTCAATTTGAAATGTCGAATTTTGATTATTATTATTTTTAAATTGTAGAATATGTTGTCGAATTTTCGGCGTTTATTTCTATTGTCAAAGTTTCGACTCTATCTCGTTGGATATTCGATGTCAACTATGACTCCAAAGTTTTCAGATTTCCAATGAGATTGTCGTTAGACATGTGACGAAGAATCGTGAGATTGGCGACGTAATTTCCATTTTTGTTTGCAATGGTAACTAGGTTAATATCGTCAATTATTCGACGACTATTGAATTTAAAAATATATAAATTACAGAAACATTTCGACATGTTTTCTATAGAAGTGACAAACGGTTTGCGGAAATTAGTTTATTCCTCAAAGGATGGTTTTAGGAATTTTTTTATTCTTCGATGGACGGTTTGCGGAATTATTTTATTTCTTGACAGACTATTTGCAGACATCATTTTATTGGTAGACAGTATGCGGAAATTATTTATTCTTTGAAAACCTGCCATTTGCGGAAATAGTGATGTGTGGACCTTGATTTTTTAATGTTGTCGATAGTCTTCATTTAATATTTTTGTGACAAAATGTCAAATAGCAATATTCCTGATCCAAACGAACAAAATCAATAATTGATTGCTAGAATGTGGGATGCAGCAAAAAGAAGGGGTGATGGGAAATGTTATTGTCCATGTAGTCAATCCAGGGGCTTTAAGAGGAGAATAATATTCATCACAACAACCAAAAAACATTGTAGGGAAGATGGACACACTGAGGGGGGGGATGAATATTGTCCATTTGTAAGTTTAGCATTATAAATTTTTTATACTTTTTGCTTTGTTAAATGTATGTATTATTTTAATATTTCTTATATTAAGTTATATCTATTGATGTCTTCATGTAATTATAAAGAAAAGACATCTTGCGGAATATCATCCAAAAGAAGTTCTTTCAGAACAAGTGCTAGAGGAACATGGAGCTATGCTTAATGGAGAACAAGTTAATAATCCTATTAAAGAAGATGATCATACTGATAATGTAGTTGAAGATGATGGTACAAATACATTGATCCATGATTCATTTAATGTTATAATGGATGATGATCATGATCATGATCATGAAAATATTGATGAATTTGATGATCTTCATGATTTACCTCTTCTTGAGAAGGCATACGAACACCTTTATGAATTCTCCAAAACAAATCTTCTCTCTACTATATTGTTGATAATTAACTTTAAGGTTATGAATGGTCTTTCAAACATGTCAATCACATGGATGTTAAGGTATGTGAAATAATCCATCACATATATATGATCGCGATAAAGGTTATATTTGTTCCTCTAATAATGGTATTGTTAATTCATAATTCAAATTAATACGGATGAAATGTGTTTCATTAATATTATTTATATTTTATATTAACTCTATTTATATTTTTATTTTATGTAGCTTGAAAGTTGAATATTTGTTACCACCATCAAATATTTTACCCCACACATATTGATATTTATATTCCATCATAAAAGAGACTGTGTCACGTCCCCACCCCTCATCCCGACGATGGAGAGGATGTGATCAACACTATTGCTGCTATCAAATTGGCAATCTAGCCCCATAACATATAAAATAAAACACATTGAAGTAAATGCATACACATGTAGATTTATAATTCATTAAACAATGGAAGCAAATACATCATTCACATTCAAGAATTTGACATGTTCATAATTCATAAATCAAGAAAATACATTTGTAGAGGTAAATACACAAGATAAATACAAGTGAATACTTATATTGAGAATAAGCTTCCTCGCAACTAGCTATGTCGTTGCAACGCCCCACCCAACCACATGCTAGTGCGCTCATCAATATCTCAGCACCACTTCCATCCTCGAGATGGGAATGATTTCCTCAAGGAACTAGGGAGTAACAAGCTTACACACAGCAAGACCATACACCCACAGTCAATCCAAAACATAGTTGGGTCTCAAACTGTCCAACTAAGCCAATAAACAACTAAATTTTGCAGGCTATTAAGGAAACAAGGAAATAACATGGGGGTTCCTTGGACTTAGTTAGTCAAGCCAAACTTTACATCAAACAAACACTAAACCAATCACCAGATGATTCCTTTGACTTACCCAGACAAAGCAACCTACTAATCAAACATAGGAAACCATATAACATATGGGTTTCTTGGACTTACTCAGCTAAGTCAACACAAGGTTGCACTTCACAACCAAACACAACTACTCGGTATTAACAAAAATTTCCTTGGAAACCAAAATGAAATGGCTAAGGGGAAAAAAACCCTACATGAGAAAATACAATTTCAGGAATCATTCTTGGGAATTATGGGGGAAACTTAGCCACCACAAATCCCCAAGTCGTAAATTTGAACTCATAATACGTTTTTGAGCATTACAGGAGCAAAAATGACCATCATTCAAACCCAATTTAGGAAATCTTAGCTCCCTAAACACTGAGCAACACAAAAATGAACTTTCAGGTATGGAACAATGAGGAAACAACAAAGATCATGAGGGGAAAATCCCCAACAATCCCCAGCTGCGTGAGGGAGACAAAAACGACCCAAACAAGCACCAAAAACATGAAACCCTATTGCATATGTGCTCGGCAACACAAAATGACTTCCTAGCCATGGAGAATAATGGAGAAAACAATAGAGAATGTTAAGAAAAATCCCAGCTTGCTCTTAGGGGAAAAACCGACCTCTTCAAACCCCAAAATCATGGTCCCTTTCTTCTCATTCTCCCAGCAACATAGAAAATGAATTCTGGGCATAGAGAAGTGAAGAGAACACTAGAGATCGTGAAGGAGAGAGCTCAACCCCCCTTCCTGCTATGTGATAGAGCCCCCACATGAATGAGAATGGGTGAGGAATGAAAGATGTGGGTGAATAATGGCTGGGGCAATAATTTCCAAGAATTTACTTTCCCCACAAGTCAAAAACACATTTTTCCAAAATGGATGGTCTTCCAAATTCTAATTTGACCTCCATACCTTTCCCATCCCAAGGAAATAACTTCCTCAACCAACTTCTAGATGACCGGGCACAAAGAAAAAATGGGTAGATTACAACTTTATGGGTTTTCCCTAGACATTTGGCTTTTCCCCATTGGCCCAAAGGTTTGAATATTCCCCCTTCCTATTCCTTGTGAAATCATGCTCCCATCTCTTTAACGTTGCAGCGCATAGCTAGTTGTGGTATTTTTATTAATTGAATAGTTACATGATGTCTCAAAATATATTGTGCCTGGATGGCACATAAACCGCCAACATCGATTTTAATTGCCAAAACATAAAACACTAAATCCATGGTGGGGATTTTCCCTTGAAATCCACACCATGATTTATTAACGCTATTTACATCATATGCAATTCAATACCATGGGGTAAAAATTGGGGTGTTACATTCCCCTCTTCATTCAATAACATTGTCCTTGGTGCTTTACAAAAATTTAACAATTGCTACATTGGCACCACCCTCAGTGCTCTGCAAAATTGAGCCAAAATTGGGTGTGCCAATCGCATAGCATCCTCTAGTTCCCATGTAGCCGTATCAATACCATGGTGCTTCCTATGCACCTTTAATTTTCCAATGGTACGATCTAGAACTCCTCCTTGGTTCCACTTCTTGGTTGTCTTGCATACAAACTCCTCCAAGTTCTTGATTGCATGCATTAATATACACCATAAGATCATTTTCTGGGTCTTGGACAATCATTCTCCTCAGCTTAGAAAATTTCCAATGTCTTCTACAACCCACAATACCTATGCTCAAGCCCCAAGCAATGAGTCAATTCCCATATTAGTATTCGCAAGATTTTCCAAAATCATAGATGAATCACATGCACATGTATATTGACATAAAATCAACAAGAAGTTTCCACGTGAACCAAATACTTATCTTGCATAAGTATCTTCTTTTGGTTCCACAGGTGTCCAACTAGGATTTATACAACCATGGCACTCTAACCCTGCCCCACTCCACACCTGGGTGTGCATTAAATGGTAGCCAAATTTCCACATGCCTCATATCACCTAAAAATACATCTCAACCGAGGTCTGACAGCTCCGTTCTTGAGCCCAACACCTCCTCTAGGTGCTTCCTTTCTGAACACCATAATGAGTTTAATTCATGGGGCAGATTCATTTCTATTGGATGCAATCTATAACAAGATTTTCAAAACCATGGTTGCATCATAGGCTCATGTATATTTACAGAAAATCAACAACAACAAAAGTTTGATAAGTAGACCAAATACTTATCTATATAGCATCTCTCAACCAAGATCTAGTCAGCCCCGCTTCAGAGCCTAACACCTCTTTGGGTGCTTCAATGGAAGCTCTGCTCAAGATCCTAGCACGTCTTTCCATGCTTTCCAAGCTCAGGCACTTCCTTTCCAGGCAGCATAACAGAGTAATTCACATGTCAAATTCATTTTCGCAGGATTCATTTCTTAACAATATTTTCAAAATCTTAGTTGAATCATTGTGCACATGTGTAATTACAGAAAATCAACTAGGATTTTCCAAGTAATCCAGTACTTATATGTATAGCATCTCTCAACCGAGATCTGGTCAGCCCCACTTCAGAGCCTAACACCTTCTTGGGTGCTTAATGATAGCTCTATCTTAAGGTTCTAGCACCTACTCCAAGTGATTACCAATGCTCAGGTGCTTCCTTTCCAGACATCTTAATACCTAGGGGTTATTCTCTTCAAGGAGTCCCCACTCTCCTGACACTCCCCTTACGGTGTGAATGTGTGCGGAAAGAAGTCTAACCAGATGTCTTACACCTTGGGTCTCCCCAGTGATGCATACCAGTTCCTAGCTGGTAGGGGGGAGAAGCTATGTACCCAAGTACATCCTTCCAGAGGAGCCATGGACCTCATGTACATGTTTTCATCATCTCACATGCGTTACATACACACATGCAGTTTATATCAAATGTCATCATAAAATTTTAATCATAGTTTTTCAAACCTATTCCAAAACACATCCCTCTGAGAAACTATTTATCCAAGTACATCCTTCTGAGGAGCTATGTATGTCTAGTACATATTTTCATCATCTCACCTACATTACATACAAGAATGCAGTTCATATGAGATGTCATAATAAAAAATTGCAATCATAGGTTTTCAAACCTATTCCAAACACATCCCTCCGAGAGGCTATGTATCCAAGTACATCCTTCCAAGGATCCATGTATGTCTAGTACATATTTTCATCATATCACCTATGTTACATACAAGCATGCAGTTCATATGATATGTCATCATAAAAAAATCACAATCATAGGTTTTCAAACCTATTCCAAACACATCCCTCCAAGAAGCTATGTATCCAAGTACATCCTTTCGAGGAGCCATGTACACCCAGTACATCCTTCCGAGGAGTTATGTATGTCAAACACATCCTTTCGAGAAGCTATGTACTCTGAGGGCGTACTTTCATCATCTCACCTGTGTTACATACAAGTATGTAGTTCACATGAGATGTCATCATAAAAATTTTAGTCATAGATTTTCAAATCTAATTCATGCATACATGATTTCCCAAATATCATACGATCAATAGCATTCATAGTCAAATAAAAATATGAGTTCACAATTCTGCTCCCTACAGAAAACCATATTTTTCCAACCATGAGGCCATCCTCATACTGTTTGGCTTTTACAAGTGGGAGAACTTATCCCCTACTTACACATGTTGTCCCAAAACTTGGACATCCACATACAACATGTCATCTTGACATAAATTTATATCATCCAAATAGTCACAATTAACCACAGGAAACCTCAGGAATCAAGCAATGAAAGACAAGCATATCAATTGTTAGCATGATTCAAAACCATCACACGAGATCACAGTCTCTCACAATCAACAGAAAAACTTGCAATCTAAAGTTCCAAAATATGTTCTCAGTCATGCATTAGAGGAAATTCGGGGTCTAAAATGGGCCTTATAAGAAAACGTGCCAAAATAAGTTTTTGTGAGTTGGAATTCAAGAACCAATAGAATTTCAATAAAATAAGTCAACCATAATGGTTGAATTGACATATTTGTCATTAAAAAAAACTACTTTTTTTGTTCGTATTTTCGACATATCTCCTTGTGTTTTTACTCAAATTTCGATCAGGAGAGCTTGTTGGATGTGGAATTTGATTCCGCATCCAACGAGTACCCACACTGCATACTTTTGACGGACCCCGCTACCCCAAAAACAAGAAATACCGGAAAAAACGTGATGATGACATCATCATCACGTTTTTTTAGGTATTTCTTGTTTTTGGGGTAGCGGGGTCCGTCAAAAGTATGCAGTGTGGGTACTCATTGGATGTGGAATCAAATTCTGTATCCAACGAGCTCTCCCGATCAAAATTTGAGTAAAAACACAATGAGATATGTCGAAAATACGAACAAAAAAAGTAGTTTTTTTTAATGACAAATATGCCAATTCAACCATTATGGTTGACTTATTTTATTGAAATTCTATTGGTTCTTGAATTCCAACTCACAAAAACTCATTTTGGCACGTTTTCTTATAAGGCCCATTTTAGACCCCAAATTTCCTCTAATGCCAGGTTAATCTTCTGATTCGCATCGTACTTGAGCCCATAATCAATTGTACCCTTCAGGTACCTCAGAATATGCTTTGCAGCAATCAAGTGAACACTTCTCGGATCTGTCAAGTACTGGCTCAAGGTGTTCATAGCAAAGAAAATATCTGGTCTCGTGTTCGTCAGGTACATCAATGACCCAATCATCTGACGATACATCATAGCATCAACCGACTCTGAAGAAGTATCACTCAATAGCTTCAGGTTTGATGCCATGGGTGTGGCCATAGCCTTGTAGTCCATCATCCCAAACCTCTTCAGGATCTCTACTGCATACTTCCCTTGTCCAAGGAAGATCCCATCTGAACTCTGCCACACCACCATACCTAGAACAATAGTGCATCGACACATAACAGGAGCATCATTGGTCTTCCACCTTCAACCTTGGATCAAAGGTTGGAATCCACTTTACTCTCAGTAAATCCTAGAATCATCAGTAATCTTCCCATCCTGTCGTACCATGTCAAACCTCAGGATCTTTTGCAATCACTCCCTCTGAAGAGGAGCATCATACTCCCTCTGTCTTCCGTACTCTATGCACTGAAACATTCTGTACTGGAGTGAAAATTAGTATCCATCTAGGATCACTGGATACTAAGATCCTCTATCTTGAACTTCTTTCAAAATTTCATCTTTCACCCATCTGTGAGCTTGTCATCCTCTATCAACCTTGTAGCAAAGGTTAAGATATTCATCAAGCTCATCATGTATGTGTTATCCCATGGGTGTCTTCTGAACTCGTACAAGGCCTTCTATCATTTGCACACATGATTATGCATGTCATGTGACTTCACTTCTATTAGCTGTAAATGTTTCTCTATAGACTATGCCTTCTCTTCATGAGAAGCCTCATGCTATGAATCTTGCTTTGTATCCCACGATGTTTCCATCTACTGCATCATGAAAC